>PYUH01000297.1:274436-327857 GCA_016808085.1 Suaeda aralocaspica
GGGGGGGGGGGGGGGGGGGGAGAGCAGGAGAAGGAATAAGGATTACTTCGTAAGCTAGCTAATTATTCTTTTTGAGAGAAAGGGACACAATGAGTAGGGGATAGATGTAGAAGAAGAAAAAGCGAAAGAATGGATGCATGGGATGGAACGGTAGTGGTAAGAAGTTAGATAGCGAGAAAGAGCAACAAAATGGAAGGGAAGATGAGGGAGAGTATTGTTAGTTGGTGTCATTAACATGAATGTTGTTCCTTACTAATTTGTTAATTTGAGTGGGAAACACTAACTATTTCCCGTTCAACAATCATAAATACTAACAATCGATAAGACTATAATAAAATGTAGAATGTAAATCACATTTTTATTTTATTAGTTTAAGATTGTATGGCTTAACATTTCTTCCCAATTTGCCTAATGTAGTTGTAATGTCATCCAAGGTGTCATGGATGAATGTGAAAGAAGCCTATTAATTGTGTAGGACCTATCTAAAGTTTCATTTCTTACTCCTTAAACCAAATTCAGTTAGACTTTGCTGAAAATGCAGTGTACAACTAGGGTTATTACAAAATCGATGCTTAATTGTTGATGTTCTTGATTTTGGGTTTTAAATCTTATACACATATTCTTTATAAGAGTTTGGGGAAAACATGATGTAATAAAGAGAAGAATGTAGAAAAGATATACACTTTTCACTTTAGCGACTCATCATATCGATCCATGTTCAACGGGCCCCAAGTTATTTTGGAAGTAAGGCCTTTTTGTTGTCTGCTTTTCTTGAATTTGCATTGAAAGGAGTAAGAAATGCATATCATTTTGAGCATATTCGTTCCTTGCATAGATTTTCCCTTCACTTTTGATTTTCAAATTAATCATCTTGAGCACCAATTTACAAATACATCTTTTTCTCAATGCCTACATTCTATTGTTCTAATTAGTGATGAATCCAATTTTTACAAGGTTTGAATTGGATTAGAGTTTGGGGATTGAATTAGGGTTTTGATATGATTTAGCTTCCAATTTTTAGGGGTTGAATCCGATTGTTAGAGGTTGATTTAATTAGGGTTTGCGACTTTTGGGGATTACATTAGGGTTTTGATTTGATTTTGGGATTTTTCAATTTGTTTTGGTTTCGAATGTTTAGGAATTGGGGGTTTTGTTTTTTGGGAGATATTAAAGGGTTAAATCCGATTGTTTAGTGTTTATTTCGATTAGGGTTTCGGATTTTTTGGGGTTAAATTTTTTGGAGTGCAAAGAAAGTTGGACGCGATTCATTGGCTATCTATGCCTGTCCTTTCACATGGAGAAGAATTGAAGATAACACAACTGATAATATGATAGTACATATGCTCTAATAATAAAGTTTCTTGGGTTGAGTAATTATTTCTTTGAACCGGATGTGACCTCAACTATTCATTTGGTGGAGTGAAATTTCGTTTAAATATATTAGATTTTGGGTTTTGTTTATGTTGCTTGTGATTTTTTCGTTTTGTTTTGTTATGAATCATTAGTTATGGAAAGTTAAATTTCGTGATTTTTGATCCGTGATTGCTGAAATGTAATTTGTGAGACGATTTACATGCTTGCTGTAAAGAATTGTGATCTTGGTGTTTGACAGGTTGTATTTGTGATGGGAATTTATTTTGTTTTTTTGCTTCTTACACTTCCTACTTCTTTCATATGTAATATTTTAGCCATACCTGATCTTTTCATTTGCTTTGTGAGATCCTTGTACTGTGTCTCTATTGCGATTAATGATGGTGATAGCTATTTTGTAATGTTGTGATTTTTTCTGGGTGGTGGTAGCTGCTGGTGGTTGTTGGTTAATGTTGTTACTGGTTCATGAATTCAACCGTCACTATTACAATGTATGTTTAATGGTGGTGGTGGTGGTATAACTGGTATTGAGTAACTTAAATATTGGAAGTTATTTAGGGAGCAAGAGGAAGAAAGAGAAAATAGGGGTTCTTTGGGGAGGGAGAGGGGGAAAGTAAAGATAAGGGTAGTTTGGGATGGGAGAGAGAGGGGAAGAAAGAGTAATGGAGGATGCAAAGGTTGTGGGTTTTGGAAGAGAGGCTTAAGATGAGGATGTTACCATGGTGAGTTGGTGACTACGGTTAAGTAACGACCACCACTACTACTAAAGCAACATCATATCGAAGTGAGGATAACTAATCCATGGTATGTTAGTGAGGGCATTAAAGCAAGGAGTGAGGAGAGGGGGGGGGGTGAGGGAGAACTTGATGTACCTCAAAGGAGGTTTAGTGAGATTAACAACTCATTTGGATACCAAAAAAAGGAGGGAAAGGAAGGGAAGGGAGAGGAAGGGATGCAATTTCCTCCATTTGGATAGAAAACATGAAAGGAGAGGAATTTGGGAGGAAGAGAAATGGAGGGATTTAGTCTTCCTTGTTTCTTAAACAACAAATCCTTCCAAAATTGAGAAGATTTGGAAGGAAAATAATATGATTTTTTATCATGAGTTGTCTCCCATCCTAAGTCCTACCCATTGCAAGTTCACCTTCTTCCACCTCCCTTTCCTTCAAAACCCCTTCTCCATCCAAACAAAAGAAAAAATCTTCATCACCCTTTCCCTTACTTCCCATCCCCTTCCTTTCCTTTCTCCTCCCTCCCCCTTTTGTATCCAAACAAGCTCTAAGAGATTCACTACGACCGAGATCCGGAGGATATTGTTTTGGGTGTACATAAATGACGCTTCTGGTTGCCTCCAAAAGGAAGCGGGTTTCTAATGATTTCCAATTGAGGTCTTTTTATCAAGCATTTTTACTTGGTTATGGATTTTCATATAGTTTTGCTGCCAAATTTCAGGGTTTTATAATACTTTTGTTTTATGTCGTATAGCTTTTAAAACTGTCTTGGTATGTGAGTTATGACCATAGAAGCTTTGAGTTCATGAGAATTGGATTAAACTATAGCAGGTTTTGTAAACAGGCTTAGTTTAGTAACTGAACTATTTGATCATTAATTATGTACTAGTGCTAAAAATATACTCTTTCTAGGTATTTCTCTGTACAAATATTTAGGAAATATTATAGGTAGTAATAAAGAATAATTGTCAAAGTTACTAAAGGTTTATATTCAAATATTTCTTATTACTTTGGAGTGATGTTGTTGGCTTATAAAGGTAAAGCTACAAATCGGTTTTAACACAATTCAACTCATTTTTCCTGAACTGAAAGAGCCCTGAACACATAGAGAAGTGGGAAGATTGTGGATTTGGGGGCCTGTAGCTCTCCAGTGCAGGCTGTTATTAAAATTTGTTTTATTTTAATTGTTTTTTTTTTATTGCAGTTTGGAGATGAGGAGGTCAATAAGTTTATTCAGTTATTTCTTTAATTTAGAGGTAAGAAAGTGTATAAGTAGACTGAGTTTGACCTCTTTGATTGAGTTTTGAAGATCTGAAGTTTTTGTATTATTTTGATACTATGATCTTCTAAAAGGTCATTAATTTGTGGTTTTATGTAGTTTCATGTGAAACTGAACAAATTGGTATGCGCATATATGTTTAAAACACAATAATTTGTTCAATTAAAGTTGATTTAATTTTTTGATTTATTTAAAACTGCGTGCTTACCTCTTTTGTATGGTTTATCTGTTACAATTAATTAAATTGCATTAGTAGCTTTTTTAATAGTTGGTCTTGGTAAGTCTACGGGCTCTTTGTTATGTTGCTTTTGGCTATTCAATAGGCGAGATAAGGAAAAAGTATGATTTATAAAGGTCTCTTTGTTTAATTTTTTTCCATATTTATTGGGGTTTTCTTCTAGATAATATCATTTGGTCTGACTTAATTCAGTCAGGATATTAATTTGCTTAATTGTCTTTTATTTGACGGGTTATGTCTGGTATTTAAAAGTAATAAGACAACCTCAACTTACCATTCCTGTCCTTTCCTTCTTTTTATGTTATGCTAATTATGCAGGTTTTTTCTGTGAAAATGTCTTCCATGGCTACATGTATGCTTGCACTTAGTTATGCCTAGCAGTGGCATGTGAAGGTAAATCAACTGGGTAAGTGTTATTTACCATGTAATTTCTATTGAGGTCAAATATTTGTACCCTCAAACCTAATGCCATTTTGATTTGATTTCCTCTTTTTTTTTTTTTTGGTTCTCTTTTTTGATGGTAAACTTGGGTGTTTAATTGTAATTTATCTACCATTCATCATGATTTACTTCCATTTAAATGCAAGTTGTTACTATGGTTTGTTTTTATAAGTATGGTGGCATTAATAATCATTAAATTAATTAGGAAAGACTTAAAGGTTTCCAATCTGGTGAGTTTAATTTTTAGTAAACATGAAATTATTGAACTATACAAAGTTTGAATTTAATTGAAAATTGCGTGCTACAGAGGTTAAATAATCAAGTTTTTACTGTCATGACTTATAACTTATATTGCTTATGTATTCGTTGCTTTTGCATGAATGCAAGGAAATGAATACACTATTTTAGGGTGAGTAAGAAAACTGATGCTGCCACTCCTTTGAAGAAAAAAGATAAAATTATTAATCAAGTTATGGCGGAGGATGACTACATGAGAGCTGAACTCTGGGTATTTTCATTAGTCTTGTTTTTGTTTGGTTATGACTATTGGTTAGGTTCAATTGATGTTAAGGCTCCTATGTTGTGGTTATGACAATTATTTAGGTTCAATTGATGTTAAGGCTCCTATGTTATATTCTTTGTTTCTCTACTGTAGTTCGAGATGGATTCAAAGCCTTGATACGATATTGTACTATTAATCTATTATTTTCAGAATTTAGACTAGGAACCAAAAACATAAACTAATATTCATAAGAATCGAAGCATGATAACCGCAAGCATTGATATTTTGGAGCACTGCATGCGCTGCGCGCGGTGTCACAACTAGTAAAATAAAAACCCCAAAAATATGTTTTACTTTTTCTAAATTTAATTTTTATTTGTGTCTTGTGTGACGCATCAGTAAATTTATGAACATTGGTACGATCATAAAAACTGAATTTCAAGAGTTTTAAAATACAAAATTATACATTTACACTATACCTGGGAGGTGAATTTCATAAGAAAAATCCTAAACATTATTGAGTGCAAATATAGTGTCTAGGGATGGCAACGTATCTTGGACCCGCCCCATATTTGTGGATCCAGATCCGTTTCACGAATACGAGACTTAATATTTTGGACCTAATGGATCTGGTTCAGATATGGATCCTTCCTAGAAAAAAAGGATCTGGATAGGGTCTAATGATATCCAGATCCGTTTACCCATTACCCATTTTTCAAATAAAATATAAATATTTTTATAAAAATATACATGAAATACATATTATGGAGTACAAAAGGCGACTTCACCTTTGACCTAAAATTTAAATTATTATTATTTTTTTATTTGTCTAATTATATCTCTTTAAATCATTTTTTGAAACTTGAAAGAGACAAGTAATTGTGTTTGAACTTTTAATATTATATGTTTGGATTAGTTGAATTTGATTTGAAATATCAAGCATAAGACTTGAATTTCTTTGTAGAAGTGACTATGCAAGTTAATTTGCTTGATTGTTGGAAATTTTTTATGAAAATTAGTAGGATCCATTTTGCACTCGTTTTGGACCTAGATTTGTAGGATCTAGCAGATCTGGATATGGATCCTTCCTTTCCATGCCTAACGGATCTGGGTGGATATGGATTCGTGTTTGAAAAACGAATTTGGATATGGATCCATCTGGACCCTACCCAGGTTCGACCCATAGCCATCCCTAACAGTGTCGCTACACGCATTGCATGCATATAGCTTCCTCAAAGGGAAGTTATCCCCTTTGTATAATATGTCAAAGATAAATCATTTGTAATCACCGAATTTAAAAAAAAGCCATACATGAATGATCCATGCATGAATAATCCATATGAGTATCTTGTTTGAAATGCTCATTTATTGAAATCATTTGGGAGATAGAAAATCATTTGGGGGGGGTTCAAATAAGAATACGACATTATTAATTTATTACAATGCTAATTATGCGTAATTTTGTCAATGGAATATCAAAATACATATTGGGTAATTAATTTCTGCTCAACATTATTGTCATGTATATTAGCACCTAATAGTAAGGAAAAAATTATGAAACAATTTACAACAACATGCAATTCTCTTTAGTTATAAAATCTTTAGGATCCTGTCAAACACTATTCATGGTAAAAAAAAAATTTGGTTAATATTAAAATATTAAGTAATGAACTAAAAAGCAAATTAGATTAGAGAGAGAGAGAGAAGAAATTGAAGGATAATTGGTTAATGGGATAATTGGTCCCTCATGGTAGTCTCTATATGTATATATTTAATAAAAATTACATATCAAATCAAATAAGAATGCGACATAGGGGGGGGGGGGGGGTTCAAATAAGAATACGACATTATTAATTTATTACAATGCTAATTATGCGTAATTTTGTCAATGGAATATCAAAATACATATTGGGTAATTAATTTCTGCTCAACATTATTGTCATGTATATTAGCACCTAATAGTAAGGAAAAAATTATGAAACAATTTAGAACAACATGCAATTCTCTTTAGTTATAAAATCTTTAGGATCCTATCAAACACTATTCATGGTAAAAAAAATTGGTTAATATTAAAATATTAAGTAATGAACTAAAAAGCAAATTAGATTGGAGAGAGAGAGAGAGAGAGAACAAATTGAAGGATAATTGGTTAATGGGATAATTGGTCCCTCATGGTAGTCTCTATATGTATATATTTAATAAAAATTACATATCAAACTCAAAAAATAGAATAAAGTAGAAGTGATTTAAGAAACATCCAAATAGAAAAACTGACGGAAAACTCAAGGAACGGAAAGAGTATAAAATTTAAATATTTGCTTAAATTAACGAACAAAGGGAACAAATGCCAATCAATACAATATAAATCTATTGGTTTTTCTAATCAAATTTAAGGTATTTGCTTAAAATTTAAGTATTTGCTTAAATTAAAAGTTATTGGTTTTTCTAATCAAATGCCAATCAATACAATATATTAACACGTCAAACAGAGTATTGACATTCTGCCACGTGTCTCTCTTTCATATCTAGAACATAAAGCTACATGATGACTTGAACGCTCTACCGCTCTTTTGTAGATTGCACTTCAAACCATTAAGCTATAGAAGATCTTGTTGTCATTCAATATAAAATAAAACCTATAAATGTGCAATAGTTTCTTCTTTTGTAAACAATAAGTATTCATTTTCTTATTCTCTTATCAAATTATTTCAAGAAGAATTAGTAACTAGGTGGTGGCTAAATAAGAATTGAGTTTTGTTTTTACTTATACATATTCGATTTGGTAATCATACATAAACGATAAAGTTATGTTTGTCAAAATGTACAAACGTAGCTTGTAAATTTTACAAAACGAAGGAAACATCAAATTTTAAATTTTTTATCCGGATCATCGCCCGGGACAAAAATTAGTTTCTCATTTTAACTAATCAAAATTTTAATATTATTTTTTTTTAATTTTAGTCAACTGCTATTATATTTTTTTAATACATTTCACCACCCATCACTAAATTACTAATACTTTAATGTTTCAATAATAATACGAAGTAGTAAGATTGTCACCCTAAAGATTACGTTTGTATAAGGCTAGTGTTTTATTAACTTTCAAATGCTTAAGTTTAGTATTTTATAGTCAATTATTATGTTGGTTTAATTTATTTTGTTCTCAATTTATATGTGCTTGAATGAATTAACAATCTTTCCAGAAAAATATTTGTTTGTTAAGCTAAAATTTAGTCTTTGAATAAAATGTATATGAATTTTTAACAAAATTTAGATGAGAATTTAACCATAAATGTTTTTTAACCGCTTTGTATAACATTTATTAACTAGAATTGGGTCTTATATTTTTGAACTTGTTTGCAATTTAGTCTAGTTCATTTCAGTGATTTATGTTTTTGCATTTTATATTCATTTCAATATGTCTTAGTTCAATTCATCTTATATTACATGATTGGTGGAGTGCTTCTTTATAAACCAAAAAAATTATTATAAAAAAAGAACCTCAACTCCCTACCACCCTCTCTCACTCCTCAATCCCCCTTCTTTGTCCTCCCTCATTAAGCCACTACCACCACTCCACCTTCCCCTTATCACACCACCATCACTCCACCTTCAATTCCCCTCATCCCACAACCATCCCGCCTCACTAGACTCCTCCCCCACTCACTAGACAACAACGATGGCGATCACCATTTACCCACCACCACTAGTACATAAAATCTTATTTGCTGCGGTTAAAAATCGATTATTTACTTCGGTTCTAGAGAGCAGCAAATAAGGTAGCAGCAAATAGCATAAATGTTATATGCTGCGGTTTGTTATTTACAACGATTCTTTAACAACCGCAGCAAATAACAAGATTTTTTTTTTTTGGAAGGAAGCATGTTATTTGCTGCGGTTTTTTAATTATTAATGCTAATTAAATTGCTGGTGGAATACATAAATTGATTTCAAATATCAAATTTATATATATTAATAATTAAATCAATTTCATTTGTCACCACTAGTACAATAAAGAAATCATTTATGCGATTCAACTAATTACATTCAATAATTAGATTGATAAACCACAAATTAGTTTCATAAATCACTAATCAGCATTTTACATTCACTAGCTAGCTAGCTACACTCAACAACATAATGGGCTAACGGCGGATAGATTGACATGCATCACGAGCAATAAGTTGTAAGAAACTTAGCAAGCTTGTCTCAAACCTCTTCAATCTCCGAAACAGTGAAAGGCCCTTCTCAAATTGTTGTTGACGTACTCAAAATCTGAAATCCAACAAAAAATAGGTAAGGAATAAGCAAAATGTAACAAATTCCATGAAATCCACACAACTTAAAAAACACCATCTTAAAAAAACATACGAATATAATTTACAATGTGACTAATTTTATCTTACTAGCTATGATATATTAACTCACATGAGATTTTAATTTACATGGAATAATCAAGAAAACTAAATTTTCACGAGCATCTGCATTGTAAATCTTGAGAATTACGAATGACTAGGAGGGAAAAGGTGATTGAATTCCCACATTAATTAGGCATTACAAACACTTATGAATTTGAAGTTGTCTCATCCATCTGCATGCATTTTAAGGCAACTAGATAAGTGCTAACCCATGCAATATTCAATTCATGAGAGTGAGGGACTAACTGTGAGTGTGATTGTGTGAATGTGTGACTGTAAGTATGGGTGAGTCACTTAGTGAGTGAGGGATTGACTGTGTGTGCGACTGAGGGGTTACACTGTGAATTTGTGTGTTGTGGGAGTGTGTGTGTGTGTGACTGATAGACCGAGTTTGTGAGTGAGTGACCTGAGTTTGTGAGTGAGTGACATACTAATAACTAAATACTTTCGTAACTAATCTCATCAAGCATACAGCGATATCATCATATCAACCAGTAAAATCATAAGTGCATGCTACAACATCAAAAGTACTAGTAAAACACCATGCTAAGACAAAAGATTCGTTGTCCTTCATTATGCTGCCAAATGAAACCCTGTATTTCAACTCTCGAATTCAATTCATGCATTCTAATATCTTGTCTAAACTATGCTAAGTTATAGTAGCAATGCAAGCCTAATATATCCATAAATGATAACAAATAGAAGAATTCTTCAATCTTCATACCACCTCAAAAAAAAAACTATAGTGTTAGCAACTTTTATATAAAACTAAACAAATAATTCCTCAAATTTCATTTTTTCCCTCCATCCATCTCATTTTACAAGATCTAAGGTCTACGACTCCAACGAGGCAGCTTGAATTCCTCACTTAAATAAACTAAACATTGAATAAACAGGTTTACAATTATAACCCAAGCGCCTGAGCAAAACAATGTCGTAATTTTTTAGCATTTGACACTGTTGATAAGAAGAAAAATTACATATGCTCCTGAAATCTTTCAAGTAATTAATTGCAAATAGCCAAATAACATCACATTGAACATTATGTAATCCTAACTTAATAAGTAAACAAGAATCTTAGTGACTCGGTGTGACAAATTAAACAAGAATCATCTCAATCTAATGCAAGGAGTTACCATTACTTTACCCATTATGATGAATCATCCATTATGTGTTATAAATCTTATATTGTACACATATACCAGTAGCAGCATTTAAGCTGAAAGTAAAATTAATTCCATGAGCCAGTCGAGGCCATTGGCTAAGCCACAGCTCACCTAATACGGAACAGTCTATTCATTGACCAGTTTGTTTAATTTTTTTGATGAAGAAGAATGTTTTAAAAGTTCAGCAAATTGATCCTGACTTGAAAAACTAATGTTTGATTGAATTAGTTTTTTTTAGGTAGCTTTTTCATGTAAACATAGTACTTAAAAATTAGACAATTTCATTGCCAAAAAAAAAAGTTCAGACAATTTAGCTTCCCTTAGGTAGTTTGTTATAACAGCATCGAATAGCCGATACTACTGTAGCTCTCAGTACTCTCTAAGCAGCTTTGGCTGAGCCAGTTTGTAAATCCTTAAACCTTAAAGTATTATGGTCACATACATTTACTAGCCAAAACTCATTACGCTAGTCCATGAACTAAGTAGTCAATAAAAGCTCAACCCTTCCTTAGGCACATTGACCAGAACTTGGGTGTTTGGTAAGGAGCAAGGACAAAGGAGGCTACCCCAGAACAAAAGTCATGATACAGTTATATTACTAGTATAATATTAATCATTCCTTTAAAAATATTTCAATGTTAGCTGGTTCTATTTTTCATAATTTGACCTAAGAAGTCTACAAGAACCACTCTTTGAAGAAAAAAAAAAAAGGACAATGTAAACAATATGGCGAATAATTATACAAAACCAATACAACTGAATCCTCAAGCAACTGAAAGTAAAATTAATTTTCCAATGCAATGCAAATTCACACTATCAACAAATTAATCCCAATTTCCCAATCAAACAAATTCAATCAAAATTTATTATACGAAACCAAACAGCAAATAAATAACAGTAACAAGGGTGAAGAATTCCTAACATACAAAATCAAAATGAAAAAATAAAAAATAAAGAATTCACAAACCTTTGTGAAGCAATGGAGATGGACTGAAGGTGGAGCACGCTCCGGTGGACGACAATGGTGACGAAGCACGAAGGAGTGGTGGTGGTGGTGGGGAACCGACAACAATGAAGAACGACCGAAGGAGTGGTGGTGGTGGGGTTTTATTTGGACTGAAGAACGAAGTTGTGGTGGTGGTGGTGGACTGAAGAACAAAGTGGTGGTTGCGGTGGTGGGGTTTTGTCTGGACTGAAGAAGAAGAAGGAGGATGGGGATTTTGCTTGAGTGAAATGTGAAGTTAGAGAAGAAGAAGGAGGAGGAGGAGGGTTTTGGGTGAGTGAAATGTGAGGTCAGAAAAGTGAAGTGGGGGAGTGGGTGTCGATGTTTTTATGAGCATAGTCTTATTTACTGCTAAGACATCTTAATGCAGCAATAAAAAAACGGAGTAAGAAGCTTATTTTCTGCGGTCCTACGAAAATTACAGCAAATAAAAGTTTTTTTTTTTTTTTTGAAATTTGACTATTTGCTGCGGTTTTTCAAAAAGGGACAAAAACTACAATAAATAAGGCGCAGCGAATGTCATTTTTTGTACTAGTGCACCATGACGACAATCGACAACCTTATAACGACGACGTTTTAATTATTGGTGTTCAGATTACTGGGGGTTATTCTACTAATAACCTTACAACTACTATTGTCCATTTATGTTATTGTTGTTTTCACTAATAATCCTAACCAAACCCCCAATCGACGACCCCAATGACGATGATAACATCGACGAAGACAACCATGGAAGTTCAAATTTTTTATTAGTTTTGGGGGTTTGGTTGAAGGTCCCATTGATGTTCGAATTAGGTTTGATTGGGGATTGCAAGTTAGAGGTTAGTCATGGTGATGATATTTGTGAGTGGGTGGGGCTAGTAGTTGGGCTTGGGCTTGTTTATGGCTGGCTAATGGTTGGGCCGGGGTTTGTTTATAGTAGGGCACAAAATGTTGGGTGGTGGGTGATTTTTTAGGTGTGGTTTAAGTGGTGTTGGGTTGTTGGTGGATTTTAGTTCTACTAGGTGGTGTGTGGTGTAATGGCAGTTGGGAGGCGGTGTCTGTGGGTTGTGGTTTTGGTGGGTGGTGCGTGGTGTAGTGGCAGTTAGAGGTGATGTAGGGGGTTGTGGTGTCAATTATGGTGGCTTAGGTGGATGTGATTTAATTTTTTATTTTAATTATTTTATTAACTAACAAAATGAAAAAATTGAATAAGGTAACCTGAAGTTCAGATCACCGATAAAAAGGACCAATAAAAGAAATAAGGTATGAAGGTGGGACTGTTGTGAGATAATCCAAATGCGGGACTATTAATTTCATATTTGTGTATTAGAATCAATTTTTCCTATTGTATTTTACTTTTTCATAATGCTTATTGTAGATTTCGTAGGACTTTCAATTAAAGAAAAAACTATCCTTCCCTTCACAAAAAAAAAGTAGAACTACTTTTCTAAGCATTATCGCGTGTTAATTTCTCATCAATTTTATCTCTCCAAAACTTCGATAAATTTTTTTTATACGTTTTTTTTTATTAGCTTCTATTGCAATATTTTCTTTACATATAAATATTTGGGTTGATAACTTTTGGTACTTTCCTTTTTTTTTTTTTTTTGAGGGAAAGGTTAAGCCGACATTTTATTATAAATCAAGCTCTATCAAAGTAGAAATACTTTGGGGAAAAGGACTCATACAAACCAACTCAAAGCTACTACCCGTAACCCATCGTGCCACTAGGTGAGCTACGGTATTAGCCCCCTCCCCCTAACATGAGACATAAGGAAAACATCAAAATAATTAGCTAAGTAGCCTATATCATCGTAAATCAACCAAAAAGGAGAGTAACCCAACAGTTTCGACTTCATGGCTCTAGTTAATGCCTCCGCATCGCACTCCACCTGAATTCTCTCAAAGCCCATCCGTTTAGCCACTTGATCCCATAACGGACACCAGCAACTTCCGTCTATACCACTTCCCAGCCACCATCACACCGTTTTACTGCAGCCCACAACAAACTACCTTTCTTATCCCGAGCTACCCCACCCAAACTCACATATGAGCCTGCTATATGTGCATCTACACTAATTTTTGTTATACCTGATGGGGGCCGACACCATGAAAAAGTAGAGGGGACCTGCTTCAATGCTCCCAATCCAAAAACCTTAACCACGTATGTTCTATAATCGTGCACTAACTTTGTGAAGCATGCATCTATAGCTACTGGATTAGGGGATTCACCTTCATGTATCAACTTGATCCTACAAAACCATGCTGCCCATGCTAACCCCAATAAAGACCGCAACTCTGTTTTGTCTAATTTGCTAGCAAACTAGAGGAGTTGTGATCGAAAAGGTATGTTATTACTTATTAGGAACTTCATTGATCAAGGATGCATATGTATTAGCATCCCGCATATATACTAACATCCCATATCTCCTTCGCTCACGAGCACTCAAATAAAGCGTGGTTGATGGACTCAATTGTTGTTGTACAGCAGTTGTATAGTGAATCTGTCGCTATATGGCGACGATGTAATTCCCCCTTAACCGCCATGCTCCCTTTACATGTCTGCCAAACAAAGTGAGATAACTTAGGAGGACAACCCAATCCCCAAACCACATGCCATACCAGGGGCGGATCTAGAGGAGTAGCACGGGGTGACACGTGCTACCCCTCTTTTTTTTTTAAAAAAAATCAGCTTTAATTAAAAAAAAAAAAGGAAAAACGCGTTTTACGCGTGAGAAGCTTTGAATGGGTCAAAGACTGCAAGACCGTGCTACCCCTCTTTTTTAAAAAAAAAATCAGCTTTAATTAAAAAAAAAAGAAAAGGAAAAACGCGTTTTACGCGTGAGAAGCTTTGAAGGGGTCAAAAACCGCAAGACTTAAACAACCAAATTAACAATTTACCCCAAAACCCTGATTTTCTCTCTCCTCTTTCAATCGCCCCTCTCTTCTCTTCTCTCTCTTTTGAATACGCTCCAGTCCCGAACTCCCGACGGCCTGACGCCCACCAGCTTCGCCAGTTCACCGACCTGGACTTCTTCACCGCTTTCGGCCTTCTTCGTCACCCCTTTCGCCTGAATGAGTCATCGTGCGGTGCCTTTGGCCTTCCGCCTTCTTCGTCGCCGCGGCACCGCCTTCGGGCTTCTTGGAAAGTCTAGATCTGAAAATCTAATTTTTTTTTTCCTTTTTTAATTTAGTTTGATTAAAATCTGATTTTTTTTTTCGTTTTTTCAATTTGGTTTAATTAAAATCTGATTTGTTTTTTTAATTAATTGAGATTATATATTGGATATTTAAATCTTGTTTGTTTGATCTGTTTTATTTTTAAATTCTAATTTCTTTATTTTAGATCTGTTCATCTGAACATATGTTTGAGTGTTTGACTGTGAGTAAGTTTGATCTGTTTTTTTTTTTTTTTTTTTNTTTTTTTTTTTTTTTTTTTTTTTTATGTAGATTGTCTGATGTTAATTAATCTGATTTTTTTACATATTTTGTTATTTGTTCTGATTTATTTAATCTGTTTATTTTTTTTCTGATTTATATTGACCGATTTATTATTTATATTGGTTATGTTTAATGTGACTGATTTAATGATTTATCATCTATATTTTGTTAATTTTTTTTTATTTTCTGATTTTATTTAATGTGACTGATGTATAAATTGGTGATGATTTTATTTTATCTGATTTTTTTTTCTGATTTATATTGACTAATTTATATTTGAGCTTAAATTTGTTTAATGTGATTATGTTTAGATTATTAGTCATTGTATTAACTTAAATTTTTATTAGTCATTGTATTAACTCTAATGTAAGTTTAATTTGAAACTTTTAATTTATGAGCCGGATTGATGAATCCGATTTTTTTGTTAAACCGAATCGATTGATCCGAACATCGAAATTTTTGGAGTGCTACACCTATTTGAAATTCCTGGATCCGCCCCTGACCATATCTCTATCATTATCATTAGGGGTGTGCAAAACCGGATATCGGAATTCTTCCAATCGGGAAATTCAAATATCCGAATTTTCGGAACCAAAAAAATTGGTTTTGTTTCCGTTCCGGAAAAACCGGAATTCTGAAAATTCGAACATCTAGAAAAACCAAATCGAATATCCGGTTCCGAATTATACACCAAACTTTTCTCTAGAACTTACATTTATACCCTTAAAAATCAGATCAGAAAACCGAAAATCCAGAAAAAATCGGAAATTTCCAAAAAATCGAAATTCCGGATTTTGTTTTCCCTAAAAATCCGGAATCTGGAATTTTAAAAATCCATTCTGTATCCGGTCCAGGGTCTGGTTGAAAATCTGGATATTTGGCCAGTTTTTTTAGAATTTCAAAAAAGCAGATCGGATATCCGGATTTTCGGAACGGAAAAATGAAAAACCGAACCAAAAATGCGGAAATGTAATTTTTTGCACACCCCTAATTATCACTCACCCTCGCTTCCACATTACGCAAATGGCTCAGTCTACCAAGCCAATAACCCGACTTTACAGTATAGTCCCCGTCTTTTGAAGGCCACCAATACCTTCTATCCATGGGTGTCGAGATAGATAACAATAACTATTGTATTGTTCTCCCATCCTCCTCATTAAAAAATTCATCAATCACCCTAGCATCCCATTCATAACCATTGAAATCGATAAGATCCGGAACCCATAGGTCAGAGTCAAAAGACGAGCCATGCAAAGGAACATCTCTGGACGTAGCATCGAGGAGCCACGCATCAAGCCAAACCCGAATGTTCGAACCATTCCCAACCTGCCATTTCCAACCTTTCATTAACAAAAATTTTGCATCCCACAAACTACGCCAAGAGTAACTTGGATCATAGCCTTATTAAGCTTCAAACACCGTGGAGTTCTTAGAATAACGAACCTTTAATATATAATGGAGATACGATCCTTGATTATTATAGAGGCGTCACACCTGTTTTGCCAAAAGATCCTTATTAAACACTTTAAGATCGCAAAACCCTATCCCTCCTAAAGACTTGGGCTTGCATAAATCAAACCCCCACCAAGAGCGAGAAAGTAACGAGTGAATTTCGTCAAGTAAGTCATCTGAAATTTTTAAAATGCTCATCATATAAGTCGGAATGGCTTGAGCTATCGACTTTAGCATAACTTCTTTCCTGGGATTTGATAGTAAATTCTCCTTCCAGTCTTGGAGATTTTTCCAAATTCTCTCCTTCAAACAATCTAAGCAAAAAGCACCTTTTTTGATTTACTGATGATGGTAGGCCAACATAGATATTTCTCATGTTTTTTTAACTTCCTTTACCCCCAGGATATCAACTATCTGCCGTCGTCGAAGAGGATGCACAAACTTGCTAAATAAAACACCTATCTTCTCTAGATTGACACTTTGGTTGAATGATCTCCCACACTTGCTGATTATATTAGCTATTACAGAGCATTCACTCACAGAAGATTTGGCAAATAATATGGTATCGTCGGCGAAAAATAAATGCGATACCCTGGGGGCATCCTTGCACACCTGCACCCCATGAACCAATTCCTTTGAAGCTTTGGTCAACAAAATGGAAAAAACATCAACAACAATAAGAAACAAGTAGGGGGAAATTGGGTCTCCTTGACGTAACCCCCACGAAGGAATCACAAAGCCATGAATTCTCCCATTAATCTTGAAGGCGAAGGACACACTAGAAAGGCAGTCCATAATTCTCTGCACCCATCCATCATTATACACCATCTTATACATCACACACTCCAAGAACACCCATTCAACACGATCATATGCCTTACTCATATCAAGTTTAAGGGCCACTGAAGTCTCTTTTCCCTCCCTCTTCCTCTTCATGGAGTACAAAATCTCAAAATTGCAACTAGCGCATTATCAGTTATCAACCTCTTCGGAATAAAAACACTTTGATTTACTGATATAACATCTCCCAAGAAAGCCTTCAACTTATTCGCTAACGTTTTTAATATGATATTATATACAAAACATTACAACAACTAATGGGTCGAAACTCCATAAGACGTTTCGGATGCTCACATTTGAGGATTAAGACCACAAAAAGTTTTATTCACCTCCGCCAAATTCACACCACCTCTCCACCAACTCAGCACAAAATTAATAATATCATTACCAATAATATGCCAAAAATTTTGTAAAAATAAGGCATGCATGCCATCAGGCCCAGGAGCTTTGATCGGGTGCATCTGGAAGAGAGCCTTCTTAATTTCATCCTCATATGGTTCCTCACAAAGAGCCACATTCATATCCTCCATAACCACCCTTTCAATCCCTGCCAGAGCCTCCTCAAACCCACGTTTATTACACGGCTTAAAAAGATTATCAAAATAGCGAATAACGACCCCTTTAATATCTCCTTTCTTGTCACACCACCTATTATTTTCATCAATCAAGCCCTTTATTTATAGTGTTTTGTCGTATACGCTGGCTAGCTTTATGGTAAAAATATGTCGTATTTTTATCCCCATCACGCAACTCATTCGCTCGAACTCGAGCATGCCAATAAAACTCCTCAAGCTTATGAAGGTCATCTAGCTGTTCAGCTAATCTCTTACATTCTAGCAACATACTTGCATCTGGAAATTTTTTCTTGAGCACTTTTTAGCTTTGCCTCTGTCTCTCTAATTCTCTTCTTGACACTCCCAAAACACTCAGCCGCCCAAGTCGATAACTTCATAGCACAAATCGCTAATCTCGTCATATCTTGCTCCCCCACACTATTCTGTGGGAGTTAAAGAGAGCTAACAATGTTTATAATAGGACTTGGAGTTTTTGACTCCCCCACATCTGGATAATCTTTTTCTTCCATAGCATACTGACACTCCTTTTCTACATGATCTATTCTACCACAACAATAGCAAACATCCATTAAACGTTCATACTTTAATCCAACCCACTTCAATACCCCATATCCCGTAGCTAGCTTTAACCATCTTCGCAATGGCACACGCATTATGGAATCAAGGTTCAAAAGGTCTAGATCATTGTACTCTAAAAATCCACCTAAAGCTTCGCCAATGGCCTACGCCGCCACTTTATTCCTTTTATTAAAAAGAACATCATCTAACTGAACCCAGAAAGGAATTGAAGAGAATATTTATTACATCCGATTGTTGCTCATCACCTTCCAAACCCTTAAGAGCAAGCTGTTTATTATCGAAAAACCAAGGGAATTACTTCATAATCCTAATTTTTCCGAATTGGAACACAAAAAGGTTGGAATTGATCAAACGTGCCGCCATAGTGTCCTTAATTTACATGCCGAACACTCGTTAACGTCCACTTCATCACCTCAATATTAAAGAATTTATTTGTAAACAGTTTACCCACCAACATTAAGGAGATTTGTGAGTTAGTTACGTTAATATTCTCACTTTCATCACCACCAATAACACAATCCTCTACCTCCGTAAAGCGGAGTTTGTCTCAGTCTTTAACAAGGTCATCCGCTACTAATAGTAATCGTTCAAAAGAAGAAAACGAACAAAGGAAAACAAACACAACACAAGCCGGAAAAAAGCTTGACACCACCAACTGACTCCACCGAAGAAAAGAAAAACCGACAACCCTTCGCAGGGTCTTAGCAACCAATAACAACGAGGAACCCTAGAGTGAGGGACAATTTCCTTCTGTGTCATACGGCGCTTTTCTTTTCTTTTACTTCAATGTAACCAAAGTCGATATTAATGATATTATGCTAGTTTAATGTACTTTTTTGTGTTTAAAAATAATATTTCTAAAGAAATAAACTAAATATTCAATACCACACCTCATTTTAGTTTTTACAATACGAATAATTTATTAACCAATTATTTAATAAGACTACAACATCTTCATTTTTGAACAAAAGATTCGTTGCAATATATATATTTAACTCTTTACAATTCTCATTGCTCCATTTTTTCTATGTAATTTTTTTCACCTTCAATTAAATAATTGTTTATAAAAAATGTCACTGTCTGCATTGTCATTGAATAACGGTGGAAGGATTTTACAAGCATCATCAATAAAAAATTCTTATATCGAAAAATCATTTAAGACTATACTAGTTTACCTATATGAATCGTGCATCGCATGAGAGTTAATCTACTTATTAATAAAATTAATAATCGAATTCATTTTCAATTACAAGTAAACAATTAATTGGATCGAGCATTTTTTTTTGTTGGGGTTTTTGCCTTTATTTCTTTGGAGACAATGCCTTATCTTATTTTCTCATCACCCCGAATAGATCAGGCAAAGTTGGTCCGAATCTAAATGTCCAGTCTGAATCCAAATATGATTTGAAATGGACAGTCCAAAGCATGGTTTGAAAAAAATGGACCTATTGTAACACCCTGGAATTTCCTAACTTTCCTCTTTTAGATTTCTGGAAATATATCATAAATATAATAGAAAACAATAATAAATATACTTCCTACTTAACTAGCAAAAACTAAATTATTACCGCCACCATGATAATGGCTAAGGCTTTTATCAAAGTACTACAACGGAAGTCTTTAAACTAAAACCAAATTAAAACTCTAAATAAACTCAAAGAACTCTCAAACTAAAACCAAAACCAAAATAAATCTTAATTATACTTTGGAACCATATTAACGGCTCTTCAAAACCAAATAAACTTTAAATTTCGAAAAACTAAAAGTCAACACCAACATTAAATAACTAGCAAGTCCACGAATCTAAGAAAACTACAACGTAACGCAAGAGCTCACACTCCAACCCAGCATGATTGACTATGTCCATCTGTACATGTAGCTTTCTCTTTATTCTACACAACTACTCGCCATCGAAATGGGTCGTCGTAGGGCCAAGCCAAAGACAAGCAATGCACACAAACACACACAATCAGCAAGCTGAGTACATAAACACTAGAGACTATGAAAAACATGATTAACATTAAAATAAAAGAAAATAATAACACACATACTTCTTACTGTTATCATCTCTACATTATACATGTGCATAGACTCAACTCATATAATTTATTTATTATATTTAAACTTTGGATTTCGCATTGAACGGGTTTTATTTCCTTAACAATCGCCCTAATAGGCACCAACTTGAGAGCAACTCCAAGAAGGTATTATCTATGTTACATATAGTGACGGAATTCCAGCGCATTTAAAATATAAAAGATTACAACGTCTTGTACCCCAATTAGAAGTTATAGTAAACACCCATAACTCCCCCCCCCCCATTTTTCGTACTCAATGTATATACGTTCCAAGAGTTTTGGTGCAAATCCTCTTCCACTTTACGTGATTAACCGGTTTTACAAATATTATGACTCATACACAATAACATAGAAGCATGCATAGAATCAAGCAAAACCATTTTAATTATCTTAGATTTAAAGTGTTTCTAAAAATAATCTTGTCTGTCCTTTAATTAAACTAAACTTCCTTTACCACACATTAACTGTGAGTTGCTAACTATTTGCTCATTTGCTCCTTTAAACATGTGAATAAAAATTAACAACCACCTTTTTTGTTGATTTAGTAACTAATCAACTTAACCGACTTTCCTTTCTTCTTTATTGACTATTAGTCGAACTTTAAAAATAACTTTAACATTCCAATTGTTCATGATATAATTAACAAGACTATAAATGTGGTATGTCAAAATAATATATGAATCATACTTTTCATACTTTCATACTAACATAACTTCTCATGCAAGTTAACTCAAAGTCAACCAAGCAACAACTTATATTCACAAGCATAGCATACAAAATCAACAATTGCAAGCATGAATTCTACATTTATATTTGCCTTTAGTACTTACATATCTTGTATAATAATGGGTGATCCGCCACAACTTCTAAAAGTCTCCTAACTTAAATTCTCCTACATAGAGAAAATCGAAACTAAATTAAAACCATGTTGACTAACTTCTACAACAACTCTAAACTAACTTTTTATATTGGAAACTTGTCTAAAACCTTCCTTATATGGTCTTTATTCAATTTTATACTTTGTTTTAATTTTTCTTTCGCTAAACACTTGATTTTCGATAATTTTTCAAAAATGGCAGCTTTGTAAAATTACTTAAAAACACTTTAAAATCCTTCTAAATATAATTTGATCCTAAAACATTATATTCATGTCCTAAGATCATCATGTAATGTTTGATGTGTTAAAAACTATTATAACTTATTATTTCACGTGCTACTATTTTTATTAGGGGAAGTGTTGGTTAATATTTGTTAGAAACATAACTAAAAAAATATTGGGGGTATTTTCGTCTTTTGCTTCCACAAGTTTCAAATACTTGTTATATACCACTAAAAATACTACCCTTAAACTACATCAAAAATTACAAAAATATCACCATATAAACATAATATGTTTCTAATAAATATTAACTTGATATCCCCTTTTATTATGCATCGTGTTAATAAAAATTTACAGCATTAAATATTTATTCAAAACTCATTAAAATCTCATTAAAACTTCATAAATCAAATACAAAACACTTATACAATCTCATACCATCATTATACATATAATCTATGCTTTAAAATAATAAGAACGAAATATAATTCGATCAAATATAATGTTTATGGCCTAGAATTACCATAAGTAACATATGTGCGCAATTGGATGCATTATATTATAATTCAAATAAAGATTGCAAAATGATATTGATGATCTCATGTGTTGCCACCAAATTAACTCATTTACATTAAAACGCAACGAGAAGCATGATTTTCTACCATGTGGTACTGGCGTGTGTAAAGGAATGCTGATATAGGGCCATTTTCCATCTATGTGGCATTAGTGTTATATTTACATGGCATTAATAATGGAGATGAAAAGCCTAAAAACTTTTGATTTAACCTCGTCATCATATTGTTATTAAAAAAAAATTAGAAAAAAAAACTCACCATTATATATTAACATGCCATTAAATAATTAATGGTTACTTGCCCATTCCTTAAAGTAGCCCTTAATGAATTACGAGAAGGGAAACAAAAGTCACCATGTTATTAACGTGATAGCCTTAAGTTGTTTTCTTAGTTTAATTGAGTAATTAATTCACTATTAAGTGTAATGGAAAATGAAAAGGATTAATACTATCCTTTAAAATAACCGATGCTTTTAATTTCTACAATTCAATCAAGAATTTAAGTCATTTTCGTTATCCATAATTTCTACATTTGAGGAAGTTTTGAAGAAAATATTCTCACTTTCAAATTTCTCCTTAAATTTGTCACCCTTTCAATTTTAAGTATGTACGTCATCTTTCTCTAATAGTGTTTGATGTTGACAACATTGGTTCAATTTGCATTTGCTTGTAGTTCATTTTTTAGATTTTTGATTTATGTTGGTTTAATTTTTAGTTGTTATTGATTATCTTTAATCTGCTATCTGTTTCAATAGCTTGTGTTAACATTGAAATTGAGCAAGCTTAAGCATTGAATGACACATTCATTTTCAACAAGCTTGTGAATATTATACTAAAATCTCATTTCTAGCTTGCTCATATTAGTATGTGATTTCTATGGCTCTTAATTTCAAGATAAGTTTGAATTTCATACTTTGTTGTCTTTAATCACTATTCAATGTTTTGTTTTCTTAGGTATCACAATGCAATCGATAATTTCAAAGATATCCAAAAATGATATTTTAATGTTTTAGAGGTTCTTAATCTTTCGTGACAATATGAATGAGAATTTTTTTTTGGGTAAAGTGTAATATTATCATATTACGTAGTAGTATTTCTTCATTTGAACAACTTATATTGCAATTAAATTAAGGGTATGTTATTTCCAGCTTCTTTACACTGGTCGGATTAATTCTTGATAAGTTTACATTCTCTACAATTCAATATATCCAATAATTTTATTTTAGCCCAAAGGATCGAGTTGGGCTTACGTAATTTTTAGATACCCTTGAAAAGATAAACCAACATTTATCCCATAATTAACCTTGTGCAATGCCCGGGAACAAAACTATAACACCCTGTAATTTCTTAACTTCTTACTTCTTATTTTTCCGGAAAACATCTTATAAATATTAAAGATTATATTTATTAAAACTTCTAAATATGGAAAAACCAAAGTATTACTGCCACCGTGATAACGGCTAAGGCATTTATCAAAGTACTACAGCGGAAGTCTTAAAACCAAAAACCAATTTAAAACTGAACTTCAAAACAATCTCAAAATAAAAATCAACTTTAAATTTTATTACACTTCGGAACCATATTAATGGCCCTAAAACCAAAACCAAAGTCTTTAGGAAATAAAACAACATCCAAGTAATAGTTAGTAATTCATAAGTAATATAAAATAAAGCTACAAAACACAGCAAGCGCTGTCACTTCAGCCCATCATGAAATGACATGCATATGCCCACTTGTACCTGCAGCTTTTCTTTTACTAGATAACTACTCACCAATAAGTGGGTCATTGTAGGGCCAAGTCCAAGACAAAGCCATGCACACAAAACAAACAGTCAGCAAAGCTGAGTACATAACTACTAAAGACTATGCAACACAACAATAAGAAATAAAACATACACACAATTTACCTTTGACAACCTTTCACCTGTACATAGACTCAACTAAATTAATTATTATTTTTAAATTTGTGGATCCTGCATCGAACAGGTTTCCTCCTTAAAAATCATTGTCCTATTGGGCACCAACTTGGGAGCAACTCCAAGAAGGTATTACTATGTCACATAAAGTGACGGAATTCCAGCGCATAATAAATATAAAAAACTACAACATCTTGTACCCCAGTTAAAAGTCATAGATCACTGTTCCATACGACTCCCCCCATTGTTCATACTCAAGGTATATACGTTCTAAGAGTTTTGATGCAAGTCCTCTTACACTTTACGTGATTAATCGGTTTAACAATGTTATGACTCACATTCAATCATCACATAAAGACATGCATCAAATCAAGCAAGCCATATTAATTATTTTCAATTTAAGGTGATTCAAGATTAAGCTTGTGTGTCCTTTAATTAAACCGAACTTCCTTTACCACGAACATTAACTGTGAGTGGCTAAACATTTACTTCCTCCTTGACCACACATTAACTGTGAGTGGCAACATGTATAAAATAATTGCTCATAACTTCTTTTAATCATGTGAATAAAAATTCACAACTACCTTTCTTGTTGAATAAGTAATTAACCAACTCAAAAATAATTTCCTTTCTTGATTCATAACTATTGGCCAAATTAAACTGATCATAACATTCCAATTTAATCTTATTAAATTTATATTACTATTTAACATGGAATGTCAACATATTATAAAAATCATGTTTCTAATAAACTTGTCATGCACATAAATTCATGATTCAAACAAGCATAACAATATTTCACATAATCAAGGATCATTCAAGCATGAATTCTAATTCATGTGTTTGTCTTTAGTACTTACGTACCTTGTAAAATAATGGTGCTCCGCCACAACTTCTAGAAGTGGACTAGATCAAAGTCTCCTACATAAAGAAGACCGATACTAAATTAAAACCTTGTTGACTAAGTTCTACAACAATTATAAACTAACTTCTATATTGGAAACTTGTCCAAAACATTCCTTATATGGTCTCTATTCAATTCCATACTGCATTTTAATTTTTCTATTGTGTGATTACATGATTTTCGGGACTTATTTATGCTTTATAAAACCTTAACATAAATTTTATGCCACTTTAGAAAAGTGGACAGCAATTTAAAATTACCAAAACTCCTTGAAAATCTTCAAAAACAACATAAATCAATCATACCATGTATTACTTAGTTTATATGATCAATTCATGTTAATTACGTACTTTAAAAGTCTAATTATTCACTTTATAAAATTTGGACAGCATGTTAAACATGCTTAAAATCACTTTTAAACTTCATGAAACTTACTAAAAATTATCTGTAACATCATAGAATTAATATGTGATCATACTAGCATAATATGAACACTTAAAACTTAATTTAACTTGTTTTTATAACAATTTCAGATTTATTTATTAACTTTAAAGTCATGAAAAATTTATAAAAACATCATAAATTCATGGCAAAACTCTTCTACAATCAACTAACATAATTATGAAACCAATCTATGCTTTAAAATAATTTTTCATAAGCCAAACCATGTTCATAATATTTATTCTATTGAATTTCATGACTACAAAATCTGGATAGCAATTTATTTCATGACTATAAAATCATCATAAATCTACACAACAATAATTCATGATCATAATATTGAGGTTTAAATCATAAAAAACTCATAAAAATCAAAACTTTCATAGTTTATAAACCCTAATCTAAAATTTCATGAACAACAATTAATGCATGCCTTAAAACAAATCATAACTTTATTAAAACATGATTAAAACTTATAAAAGCAAGATCAAACATAAATATGAACATGAATTTGCAAGATTGAATCAAAAAGAAAGAAGGAGAATTTTTTTTTATAAGGTTCGAAAAAATACCAGAGGGGAGGAGTAGTGGCCGCTGATGGTGGAGCGACGGTGGTCCGGCGAGGGCACGACTCCCGAGGTAAAAACGAGCTTTTTTTCTTTTTCTGAAAAACCGAACTCATTTTTTTTTCTTCCGGAAAACACCCCTTTTTTTTTCTCTCTTTTTCTCTCTAGTTTTTTGGAATCTTAAAGACAACTTCTGAGGATGAAATCTGAAAATTTGGGCTTTAAAGGGTATTTATAGGCCTTAAAGTAGGATTTGGAAAAACCCATACTTATCCTAACAAGTGGAAATTACCTTTAGGCCATTGCCTCAAAATAATTTAGGAAACTCTTGAAAATTCTATTTTTTAGAATCCTTTTAAAATATTTTATAAACATAAAATATTATTTATGAACGCAAATAATTATTTTTAATTAAAACTTATTTATTATTTATTTTTATTATTATCATTATTTTTTCATTTAATATTGCTATTGAACATCATTTTTCAATAAAAATGTTAAAATTATATGAATAAAATACAAAAATACTTTCTTAAAATACGTGAAAATGTAGGGTATTACAAAAACTAGTTAAGACTTAAATTGTTTGGTCAAAATTGGTCACTAATTTCTACTATATATGGCCTCTAGAAGAAGACATCATTTAAATGGGTATGATTGATATAACTTTAAGACAAAAATATTAAGTAAGATGAATAACTATTATTCTCATAAGTATGATGCACTTATACCAAAGAGGAATTTGAAGATGACTTGTTGATTCAAGTGGATTCAAGCAAAATTTTAAAGAGTCACTTATTAACAAAAATTCCATGTACTACTACATTGAAGACGAAGCTACTTAACAATATTGGATTCATTGCAGTAAAAAATCTCAAGGTAAATACTCATCAGGGGAAGAAAATACGCGTTGCACTCTTTTACCCTTAACCGTGGTTTTGTTCCACATTGGATTTTTCAGATAAGATTTCTAATGAGGCAACTACCCAAGCGTATCATGAATAATGTTGTACTCTTTTTCATTCATTAAGTTTTTGTCCCACTTATCCTAATAAAGTTTTAACGAGGAACAATCTTCGATAATGGATTAGGGTAGTCTTATGTAATTGTGGGTATTAATTATCCCATGAGTTAAAGTCATTTTTTTGTAACTCTCCCTAACCTCTACAATTCCGCTATAACTCTTAGTCCTTTATACTTTCCATGAAACTTTCATTCTTAATATCCTTAGAAGTTGTTATTATGTGTATAAATAATATAACACTGTATAATATGGATATATACAATGGATACACAGCTTCATCTCTTTAGACACTGTTTTTTTGGACTGGAATTTTTGATACTTAATAAATCAACTACTTTTACTACTAATACATCAAATAACGATAATTTTCGTTTGCAAACTGAAATTTTAAAATGTTTAAGTTTAAAAAACAAATATGTGACAATCAATACAAATGTAATAATAACAACTACTACTACTATAATGATAATGATAATTATTAGAGGACTAACTTAACTAAAAGTCTAAGCTGATGGTTGAGGCTCAGGAATAATTTATATGCTCTATCACTCCCCTCATACGAGAGTCCATTGGGCTTGAAGTGTGGATACACCATGGGCCCCCCATACCTTGCGTGGATGAGATTCGAACTCGTGATCATTGTATCACACTGGCTCTAATACTATATTAGAGGATCAACCCAAACAAAAGCTTAAGCTGATGATGGAGGCTCATGAATAGTTTATATACTCTATTAATTATGATAAAGATAGTAGTAGTAATACTACTACAACAACAACTACTACTACTACTACTACTACTACTACTACTACTAATAATAATAATTGTTTTTTCACGAGATACCTTTGAGGTTACCGGGTTGCATGGGGTATCCATATAGTTCAAAAAATGCACCGAGTACTCTTATTAAGTTTTGATTATGCACCACATGCCTTTTCTTAGATTTACTTCACCAAAAAGTCAGTATGAATTTACAATTTTATACCTTAATAATAACGGAAAGAGGGTATCAGCAACGGTACAGTGAGGTGGTGATGGTAGTGGCGGCCAGCAAGATTAATGGCGGCCACATATAATTGTCAATGGTGGTGGTGCGTTGATGGCTAGATGGAAAAAAGGGGTGAAATAACTAATTTGAATTGAAGCTTGGGAAAGTATAGTGGAAGAATACAAGTATTTTGTTAAGGAGTTAAGGGAGATGACCCACTACCACTAATTAGGCATTGAAGATAATGATAGATAATTTTGGGATTTTTGGTAGCAAAAAATTTCATAATTGTGAAGTTTGGGATTTTGGTTTATTTTTGGTTTGAGCTTAGTTTGTTCTTCAGGTGCCCGTTCATGAAAATTGATGTAATTAGTATGTAATCCATGAAATTAGAGGTATCAAATGGGCATATTGTGAACTAAGTTTCCTTAGTTAACAATAGATTTAACACCTTCTGTTAGTGAAGGCATTTGGTGAATATGTTATAAACCTCAGGGTTACCTCATGAATTTTGAAACAGTGAGGGCATCTAATGAATTTTGTGAAATTCTGAGGGTATCTTATGAAAAACCGCAACAACAACAACAACAATAATAATAATAGTGATTTAGTTCAGTTCAATTCAATTTAGTTCAGCTTTCTTCTTTCTCTTTATTTTATAACAAATTCCTATTATAGAAAATTAATGCCTGCATGAACCAAGCGAGCACTAAAAGAAGTTTTAGCACTTTGTCCAAATTTACTTCGAAGTATTGTTTCATAGGATCTAAATAATTCAAACTTATTACGGGTGTGTTTGCATTAGATTTTGAGGTAGCTTTTAGAGATTGAACTAAGTCAAAACTGTACCAAAAAAAAAAAATAAAAATTTTATCCGCTCCATATTACTCGCAACGTAACATTTGGACATTCATTTTGAGGTAAAGATTTGAAGGCCTAAACGGATGAATTTATCGAAATATATTTAAAACATGGAAGAGGCCGGTGGACAAGAAGTTATCAGTGTTGAAATTATTTTAATTTATATCATTTAGGCCTTCAAATTTCTTTTTTAAAGTATGTGTTAAAGTGATACGTTGCATCTAATATGGAATAGAGGAAGTATTGGTTTTTGGCAAGTGGCTTTTTGGATAAAGATGCTTTTAAAGATCAAGGTAGTTTTTCTATTACAAATATTAGCTTTTGAGGCAGTGATTGCCAAAAGCTACTATGTTTTATACTTATTTTACTAGTTCCACAGCTAAATTTACTGAACACTCATGCTTAAAACACCTAATTACGTAGCTAATTTCTAACTGCTACTATTCACAGCTCACATCTACTTCGACAACTAATATCCACTTAAAAGCTAACAGCTAACATGTACAACTAGTTTTGCCAAATACACTCGGACATATTAAACGATGTTACTATTAGGGATCTTAATATTCTATATTATTGCACGAGATATTAATAGTTTATTATTGTTAAACTAGGTCTCAATAATGTAATCAATTTTTCATGTGATGCATTGCACGAGTGATATCATAGCTATCTATGCATAACCTTATTTTTATTTGAATCGTCAACTAAATTTAAGTTCAAATAGTTCAACCCAATTACTTCTACATTAAAACAATTAGGATTTTCTATAACAAAAGATTAAAAAAAAGGAGAAGATTAACAACATGACTTTTTGAAACCATAATTTCTTGGTATACAAGACCGTATATTCCTTTATCATATACCAAATACCAAATCATATACGTAGTAGATAGATACAATAATCATTTTCTTTAAAAGAGATAGACACAATAATATTAAGATAACTACTGTACTTAAAAAGCTATAATAATATTAACATATCTACTTATCACTTAATTTTTTTTAGGGGTACTTATCACTTAATTAATACACATAGAAAATTGTGCATATTATTTTCATTCATTCTTCCTACATTTTTCATTCATGAATCAAGACACCTTCAAAAACAAAGGGGCCAACCAAAAAATAAATTAAAAATAAAAAAAATAAAATCCATGCAAACTGGCAAAGTACCATTAAACAATAATTTAATATGACACATAACAGTTTATAACACTTAATCTTAGCAAACGCGTCACAAAAGAAAACGACACTTTTTTTTTTTTTTTTATCAACACTTTTTTTCTTTATAAAATATATATATATATATATATATATAAACAACAAAACACTCAACAAAAATCCAATTCTTTGTTTTCCAACTGATTTGGATCACTTTCTCATCAACCATCCCTTAATTTCTAAGACCCCTCTTTACATTCTTTACCCTATAAGTTAATTTTAAAAACTTCCCACCAAATTAATTCTTTTTTTTCCTCAAGTTTTTATTTTTATTATTTGATTTTTATTTATTTATTTTTTTTATTTTTATAAAAATAAACTTTCATTTGACTTTAATGTTTTTCGGATCTAACATTATTTCTTTTCTTCCAAAAGAATCTCTCTTTTTTTTGGAAGGAATAACCCCTCTGAATTTTTTCCTTGATTTTCTTCCTTTTTTTTACCACATTATTATTTTTTTTCTTGTATAAACCGTACTTATATAATAATAATAATAATAATAATAATAATAATAATAATAATAATAATAATAATAATAATAATAATAATAATAATAATAATAACTGCAGTTTATAAGTTCAAGATTTTTTTGGGTTTTTAGTGGGTTTAATATTGATGTAATTTTGCTGCAGTTTGATGAACAATGGATATCTCTAATCATCAATCTCGACTTGTAAGTACATATCTTTTAAATTTTAATTTCTGGGTTTTTTAAATTTAGTTGTTTTTTTTTATATTGTCTATGATATTTACTGTAATTTTTTTTTTCTGTTTTTATTGGTGATTTGATTTGGGTTTTTATTTTGAATGAATATTTAGTTGAATTTAGAATATAATATGAATGATTACATAAGTGTTTTGGGATTTTCTTTGTGTTTTTTTTTTATTGTGTTTTAATGTTTATAAGAAATAATCTTTAAATTTTTTGAGTGAAGAAGGTAGTTAATGCTTACATTTTTTTTTTGAATAACTTTTTATTTAGTGTTTTGGTATTTTCTTTATGTTTGTTTATTGTGTTTTAATTAATGTTCAGAAGAAAAATCTTTATTTTAATTTAACTTTATATTTTTTTGGTTAATTTTTGAGTGAAAGAAGATAGTTGATGTCTACATTTTATTGAACATTTCCAATTTTTGCAAACTAATACGTGGGTGAAATGAATAAAATATGTTTGTTACAAAAAAAAGTGGTTAATTTAGGTGAAAGATTGAAGAAATTTAGCCTTTTGGTTCACGGATATTTGACAAAAACGTGTTTATAATTCCAATTGTAGAAAAATTTAATAAATGATGGTGTTGTTATACTACAATGTGAGTAGCTTCTTACTTTCTTTGAGATTGAGTAAACAATTCTTATATGAATCACACTATTCTTTTGAGGTAAATTTTAAATGTACAATTTTTCTATTAATTTCAAGTTTTTTAGTAAAATTTTTTATGTAGGTGAAAAAGGAAAAGATTTAGACTTGTACCCAATTTGATATCTGGACTAGATTAAGGGGAAAAGATAGTGAGTGTACTTATAGTTTCATGAAATTCTTCTAGGATTTTATTGTGTTAAAATATATCGCAATTAATAAATAGAGGTAAAAATTTGGTAGTAGAGGTGTTTTACTTGTATGTGAGGAATATTTTTAATGTACTTTTGTATATAATTTTTTAGTAAAAATATCTCCTTGTTTGATGAAATGATGATACAAATTATTGGTTGTGAGGATTCAAAGCATAGTGTCATAGAGTGGGAGTTAAAATTTTTACTGGATTTAGTTGAAGTTTATTTACTGTTGATCATATTCTTCATGACTCGCGTTTCTACAATAGTTTGTCTCTTGCCGAACTTTAGGATGCTGTGAAGATTGCATTGAATTTGATTGAAGTTGGAATTTTAAGTGGAGATCTCATGTTACTATTTTTGGCTATGGTTGAAAGAAGTATGAGCTAATTAGTTTTATTTCTTGTAATCTTTTCCAGTTTTCCATATGCAATTTTACCCAATGTCGAGCCAATTTACATTTGGAGACAGTTTCGGCCATTATCCGCTCATTATCTTATCATAGCTGCACTGGTGTTAACTTTCTAGGCATTAATTTTGTTGCTCTTATGTGAATTGTTAAGTGTTGCATCTATTTGGTAGATTGTTTAGTAAATCTGTTGAATTAAATATGTTTGTTTTGATTATAGGACTTGTATCGGAAGACAGTGTGTCTTGCTTACCAGAGTTTAGGGGTTGTTTATGGTGACCTAAGTACATCCCCTATTTATGTCTACAAGAGTACATTTTCTGGGAGCTTGCACCTTTATGAAGATGACCTTGAAATTCTCGGGGTGCTTTCTTTGATATTGTGGACACTGACTTTAATACCTCTTTTCAAATACATCGTTTTTGTTTTATCAGCAGATGACAATGGAGAAGGTGCTGAAATTATATTGTTTAAGTAAGTTGTTTGTTTTTTAGGGTTTTGTGACCACTATTTGCTTAATATAACAGACCTTGACTCCTTCAGGGGGGACGTTTGCCTTGTATTCACTGCTTTGTCGGTCTTCCAAAATGAGTTTGTTTAATCCTTCCCAAGTGGGGCATGTTCTTCCATCAAACAAAGAAACCAAGTGCAGCTTGGCTATTAAAGAATTCTTTGAGAAGCATTACTATTCGCGCGTTACCCTGCTGCTATTGGTTTTGCTAGGAACAAGCATGGTAATTGGTGATGGCATTCTCACCCCAACAATGTCTGGTAGGTGTTAGGAAACCAATAGAATCTGTGAGCTATTGCCAACTTATCACATACATGATTTGCAATGTGTTCTGTAATTTTGCAGTTCTATCTGCTGTCTCTGGCTTAGAAATCAAGATCCCTCACCTTAATGAGTGTAAGTATGCCTATTTCAATGATGTTTTAGCGGTATTATTCAATTTGATAGTTCATGCTCAGGCTGGTCAATACTCAATAGTATAGAAATGATGTATGCATAATGTTCTTAGGATTTCAAGTGTTATGTTACAGGCATTTCCTCTATAGAATATTTGTCATTTTACTCTGTTCAATCAAAGTGTATAGTCATTTTGTTGTTGGCAGCTTTATGTGCAGCAATCTGAAGTAATTCATATTATTCTTATGATTCAGATCTCATTCTCGGTGTCTCCTGCATAATTTTGGTGGTGATTTTCTCACTTCAGCATTACGGCACTAAAAAAGTAGGCTTTCTGTTTGCTCCGATTCTTGTGGCTTGGCTCCTCTGTGTTGGTGGAGTAGGGCTATACAACATTGTTCACTGGAATCCGGGGGTCTTCCGTGCAGTTTCACCATATTATGCATACCAATTTTTCAAAATTACTGGAAGAGCAGGGTGGAGTTCACTTGGCGGTGTTGTCTTATGCATTACAGGTACCACTGGCATTGACTTGATTAAAATCATTAATATTCCAGTAAAACCCATAGTGTGGAAACACTTTTGTAGATTGACCGAGAGTTTCAAATGCTTTATGTGTTTTTACCAGGCGCAGAAGCGATGTTTGCTGATCTTGGTCACTTCTCTCAACTATCTCTAAGGGTAATCTTATGTTTTAATATTCTCTTGCTTGATGAAGTATTTCTTTATGCGAAACTGTTTGGATCTTAAGAACCCTTCTCATTCACATTGGCCATTAAACTCCTCTGGCCAATAGCAAGTATTCTTTTTGATCCGTTTTTCCACGATAGTAATTTTTATGTTTACTATGGCAGATTGCATTTACAGGGTTCGTCTATCCTTGTCTAGTTCTTGCGTACATGGGCGAAGCTGCTTATCTTTCTAAGCACAGAGAAAATCTTCAGAGTAGCTTTTACAAGTCAATACCTGGTATGTATAAGTGGATAAATTCAGTGCTGTTATGTTGCTTTTCAAATTCATTTTGTAAAGAAGGGAAATTTAAATATATGACATTATTACTTTGACTATTTGTTGATTGTTAAATTTATCACAGTATGGAGGTAGCTTTTATCTAATATCTTGTCCTGTAACTTAACTCGTAACCCTTTTCATTTTAAAGCTGAAATATTATCTAAAATGTTACAGCTTATTGCCTTATCATTTTTTTTTTTTTGACGTTATTTTTGTTTGTTTGGTATGTACAGAGTCCATATTTTGGCCTTTTTTTGTGGTCGCTACTCTTGCAACAGTTGTTGCCAGTCAGGCAATTATATCTGCAACATTCTCGATCATAAGTCAGTGCAGAGCCTTAAAGTGCTTTCCGCGTGTTAGAATCGTACATACGTCTGATGACATATATGGCCGGATTTACATACCTGAGGCCAATTGGATATTGATGGTGCTGTGTCTGGCTGTTGTTTTGGGTTTCAGGGACACAGACAAAATAGGCCATGCTTATGGTAAACCTCTCTTGCTTCCACTCTTTTTCTGTTCTTGGAGGCATGTTATTGTTTACTCTCTCTGTTCAAGTAATAATTGACTCACATGTCAACATTGCTAAATTATTAGGCACTGTTTTTCAAGATCTATATAGCATGTACTAATCCTTCTGTTTCACAATATTAGTATATTGTGTTTTTTAAATATCTCTTTTGTGTAACTACTTCAATTTAAACCTTCTGAGGGACAAATGTTGCAATTATTGTGAAAGAGAGGAATTTTATGTTATTCTTTACAAGATAAAGTTATAGATCAATATCTTAATATGTAGAGATTGATAATTTTGTCAGCGACACAAGTTAACTTCTGATGTCCGTTGATGCAGGTCTGGCTGTAATCTCGGTGATGTTTGTGACGACCTGCTTAATGTTTCTCATTATAGTTACTGTTTGGAAAAGACATGTCCTTGCGGCTCTCATATTTGTATCTTTCTTTGGATCTGTTGAACTCCTTTACATGTCAGCTTGTCTGGGAAAAATACATCAAGGAGGCTGGGTTCCTTTGGTTTCTTCCCTTGTAATTTTAGGATTGATGACAATATGGAAGTATGGTACATTAAAGAAACAAACCTTTGAGAACGAAAACAAACTGAGTTTGGACAAATTTTTATCTCTTGGTCCAAGCCTTGGTGTTTTGAGGGTTCCTGGAATTGGTTTGATTTACTCTAATGTCACATCAGGTGTCCCACCAATGTTTTGTCATTTTGTTGCCAACTTCCCAGCTTTTCATCAAGTCCTTGTTTTTGTGACCATCGAAACACTGCTAGTACCAAGAGTTCCTGCTACTGAGCGTCTTGTGATTGGTCGGGTTGGTCTTCCCGAACTCTTTATACTTCGTTGTACCGTAAGGTATGTTACGAATACTCATATCTCATTTGTATATGGCACTTTTATCCTATATGCTTTACCAAAACATGCTTAAACATGACTTCCCTTCTAACATTCCCTCGTAAACAGTGTTGTGATCTTCGACTGAAACTGCTGATCAACTTTTACTTAATTATGATAAGATAGTTATGTATGTATGCCTGATGCTTTCAGAAGAGTATTTTATGACGTGGGTTATCATCCACTATTATTGTATAGCTATTAAACTATTGAAGTATTGATAGAAGAGTATTTTATTCATCTACCTCACTGCATGCATAAACTTGTGTATTTTAGAAAACAAAGCATCATGATGCTTGATGAGGTATCATTTACTAGATACTTCAAAGTATGAAAGTGATCAAGAAAAACTGACAGAGCAGTACATTGATTTACAATCAGGTATGGGTACAAGGATGTCCGTGACTCCTACGACTTCGAGTCCCAGCTGCTTGATGAGGTAGCTGAGTTCATGAAGCGTACACCCCACCATGAAGTCGAAGCACTGACACCAAGTCGTTCCCCAAACAGTGGTAGTAATTCAGATGTAGTTAGCGAGTGTAATGCTGTTTCGGTTGGGAGAAGAAGAGTAAGGTTCAAAGAGGCAGAATCTAGTAGTATGGAAGTGGAGAAACTTGTGGAGGCAAGACAAGCCGGAGTTGCTTACATGATAGGCAACACATGTGTAGTAGCAAGAGATGAATCATCTTTTTTGAAAAAGATTGCCATTAACATCATTTACAGGTTCCTTAGGCAGAATTGCCGGAAACCAGCTGCTGCCCTCGGGATTCCACACACATCACTGATCGAAGTAGGAATGGTTTACCATATATGAGACTTACACGAGAAATTCTTTAGTGTCGTTCTGGTGGTTCCTTTAATTTTTGTTTTTTTTTGGGTTAACACGCTATGTACAAAATGGTGAGTTTAGCATATAGTTTAAATGTTGTGTACAGGTGATCTTTGTTAGATTTCTGATAGAGTACGTTGACTTTTTTGACTAAGTTAGTGTGATCCAATTTGATTATAAATACTACGTATGTTATTCCTTTTGTTTTTGGTTTTCTTTTTTAGCAGGAATCTCATGCAGTACAGCTATCAAAGATTAAGATGTACTAACACAAAAAATTAATGTTATTTTTTAAGTACTTGACGCAATCTAGCATGCATAAGGTGTGAAAAGGACATAATGTAGCTGTTGCTTATGGGTCCTTGTGAAGTTTCGTCATCTTTTTCTGTATTTCCATTTTTATGGTCAACACTTAACAACATCAATGTATGTCGACTTATTGTGCACGTTTGTCATGATATTATTGAAGCAGTCACTATTGCACCATAGAGCCGGCCGGGAGTTGGTTAGTCGTCGACCTATATGTGTATCATGAGATTACACATAATTCAATTGATTGCGACTAATGCATTGGGTCAAAGTTTTGACTAGGATTTTTTTTTAATCCTTAATCTAATCTACTACATACGTTATTTTTTATGTACAACATTTTTCATTTTGGGATGTTATACATGATGTGCAATACTCCATTTCTTTTCTATTTTGGTAAGTTTTTTCATTTGAAATTTCAAAAACACCCCAATTAAATTTTCTAATTTAAGTTAAATTCAGAACACTCCAAAATCATTAATTAATTAAGTTCATAATCTTATTAATGGGCCACCACCATCACCGCTCTTTCTGCTTCTCTCTCCTTTTCAACCCCTGCTGAAACCACCACCACCCCTTTTGTTTCTCTCTATTCTCTCACCACTCTGAAACCACAACCATCAGCATCGCCTCAGATCATGTCGACCTTCGAATACCTCCAAACCCACACCACCTCCAAATCCTCCATCATCATCTTCGTCTTCTTTTGACGCATCAAAATCCTTCGAGACTACAAGAAACCACCATCACCATCTTCGTCTTCGATTCACCAAAATCCTTCAAGACTATAAAAAACCACCATCACCATCTTCGTCTTCATTCTAATAATGAAACCACCACTATGAATTTGATTTGCTTTGATCTTTAATCGTTTATGGATCATTCAGTTTTGATTTTGGGTTTTTGGATTTTGATTCGTTGGTATTCTATGAGTTCAGTGGTGTCAGTTGTGGTTTCGGTGGTAGTGGTGTGTTTATACGTGGTTGTTGTAAGTAGTGGGGGTTGTCGTTGTGGTGGTGTGTTAGAGGTGGGGGTGGTCGTCGTGGAGTTGCCAATAATGGTTTGGTGGTGATGGTGGTGTAGATTATCTATCTCCTTTCCTCCTAATTACTACCCTTACTTTTCTAATTTCGTCATTAGACCTTTTTGTTTAGGACAATGTGCACATAAAAGTAACAGAGGTAGTAATATATGTACTATCTCCGTAAACAATTACTTGTAAAAAACTATTTTTTTGTAAAACTCGCAAATATTTTCAATTTGTTGCAACTAATCGTTTATGGATGAGAGAGAGAGAGAGAGAGAAGGAATCTCATGAAGACACTCCTAATAACTAAAAACTTAAAAACTTTTAATCTCAACCATCAATAATAAAATCAACGGTCGCAACTGATTTATCTAATCTTTTACATATTATTTCCTAATTTAATCTTTTGTTTCATTTTCTCCATTTTTTTCTCTCTCCTCTCTCCTCTCTCTTTCTATGTAGAACCACACCGCCATTACTAAACCTTCGCCATTGATGAAATTCCTTCTCTGCCGGTATGTTTCTACTTTTATTATTCTCTATTTTCTTCCTTTAAGCTGAATTTCATTTCAATTTTTTACTTTTCGATCTAGACCCTAACCTTTTGTCTTGCGATTTTTGCTTCATTATTGCGAATTATTGCGATTTTACTGGTATGAGCGCACGAATTTCAGTTAATTTGTGCGCTTCTTGCATTTGTTTGATTTTGTTCGATTATGTGATTTTATTTTAGTTTGAAGGTTTGTTCATGAAATTCATCAATTTCAGTTCGAATTTCATTGGTTTTGGACTCCTTCATTCTCATTACATGTCGAACACCTCCGCTTCTCCTCCTCCTCCTCCTCCGACGTCTGTGTCGACTGTGTTTCCGCCGCTTTCGATGACGGGAAGTGGTGGTGGTTCGTCGACGGCATCACTCATGGGAGGATGGTGAGAGGTATGGTGGTGGGAATAAGCGGTGAGGAAAACATGAGCTGAATTTGTAAGCATTATTATGAGATGATGAATTCGGTTAATAAGATAGTTTGATTTTTAGGAACAATGTTCGATGTTTTGGAAACTGACTGTATTGCTTTGCTTTCTTTCACGAAACTGACCGTAGGCATTACTTGTTAATAAGATACTTTGATTTTTGGTAGAAACTGACTGGATACTTGTTAATAAGCTACTTGTTTACAGTAGCTTCTACACTAGCTTGTAGGCATGGACTTCGTATCGCATTGAAGGTTTAGGAACCATGTTTTGGAAACTGACTGTTTGAAGCTATTCCTGGCTTTGCAGAAGAAGGAAATCGAGACTAATGCTTTTTGTTGTGTAATCAGACTTAACCTTAGCCTCTTGCTGCTTATCTTTTGTTCCTTCATATGTGAGAATATAAGGAAACAAAGTTGCTCATATGTTAGCTATTGTTCTTATTACATTATAGTTCCTTTGTTTCAAATTAATGCACAACATTTAAGAATAGATGCTTTAAATTAGAATCAATTTCTTTATCTCATGTCTTCCTTTTACACTCATGACAAATTTTTACTACGAGGATTGTTTTCATTGTAAGAATTCTAAAATTATCCACAATTTTGCAAATTGATCACGTAGTTTAGACTAGTTGTCACTTGACCAAGTTGATTTGGTTGTTGTATACTTGAATGAGAGCGAGTCTTGGACGAGAGGGAATGAGAGGGGAATTCAAGCATTTTTTTTATTGAATTTGTGTTCCTAATTCACAAAATAGGTTACATTTAACATCAAAAAGGGTATGTTTAGTGGCAAAACGGGTACTTATATTTTGCTGCTCTTTTTTGGTATTGCTAATGCAAGTCATGTTATTGTTGTTTGTTATGTATAATAGTTACTACTAGTTTAATGTAACTTACAATTGTTAGTATAAAGTTAGTTATCAATATACCTTATGTTTGTCATTTTTAATAATAGGAAAAATGGTTTTGATTAAGAACGCTTCAAACAACACAACTCGCCAAAAAGCAACAAGGAAGGTTAATTTCAAGGAACCATTGATTGAATCTCCTGAACACCAAGAGAGTGATGTAAACAATGTAATCAAGAAAGCTGTGGGAACCAATACAAGGATTTACAAAAAGAAGCTTCCTAAAAAACCTTCAAAAAAGGATTATGATGAAGATTACATACCAAGTGCTGATGATCTTAAGGACAACATTGGAAAATGTTGGGAAAAAGGAAATTGTATCGAGAAAAGTCAAGAATAGGTAAGTTTATATTCATATGTACCACTTTTTTATCAAATGTACCCCTTTAATTTCATTTGTAATCAATTTCAAATATTACAAAAATTGAACAACTAAGTTTATATTCACCTTTCTTTTTTGTCTTTTTGGTATATGTTTTCTAAATCTCATGCATTCATGCTATTTGCTTTTTTCAGCATTGTTGGGTTAGAAGTTGCTCAATCAACCAAAAAAGTGTGTTCCACAAATGACTCAAACGATGAAAAAGCTACTGTTAGGAGGCATGTCTTGCTATAAATTATTTTATTTTATTTTATTAATGAAATAGGTAATTTTATAATTATTGCACTTGCTTTTTTTAACACATTTTCTTTTACTTTCAGTGTCATTGAAACTCGTTGCCGGCCAAATGCAATAACAACCCTTGTTAGCAAACTCAACATAAATCAGAGAAAGGATGTAGAAGATATAGGATTGCTTTTAGTCAAGATGACTAAGTTTTATACAGATATGGTGCCATGGTTAGTAGACCATGTCAATCCAATTGGCCGTAGGTTGAGTTGTAGCTTAGATAAAAATTTGATGTCACAAGGGATGACATTTTTGACATCTTTGGATTACCAAAAGGTGATTTAAATGTAATTGTAATCCAGAAACTGAAAAAAAAAAAACAAAAAATCCCGATGATTCTTACATGCATAAAATGAAGGAGAAGTTGGGTGTAAATAAGGATGATGTGGTAAAGAACATTCAATTGGGTTTGGCTGTGGAAAAGTTGAAGGATGGTGGAGATGATTTCAAAAGGTTTTTTGTGCTTTATGTATTGTCTGTGTTCTTGACTCCTACCGCAAACGGAGACACCAATTTGTACTTGTCCAAGGCAGTAGCAGATGTCAACAAGATTGTTGACACTGATTGGTGTTCATTTGTATTACAAAAACTCTGTGTAAGTGTTGAAAAGTACCAGAAGAAGAAATCAAAAAGAGTCATGGGGTGTATTTTGGCACTTGAGATCATATGTTTCCATCGGTAAGCAATAAGCTTGTCTTATTATCTGCTTCTAATGTACTGTTTTAATCCTTTTCTGTACCATTTTATTTAATAAATGTTGTCAATCTAACTTTTTTCCTTTAACTTTCTTTCATAGTTTAATTTTATGTTCAGAGGAGAGAAGGCACCAACCAAATTACCTCTAATCCAGCATTGGACAGATGAAATAATGAGTAAGAGGTTGCATGAAGAAAAGGAGGCTGGGTTTGGAATATGTTCCCTAGATAAGAAGACTTATCCATTGTCAAAGAAAAAGAAGAAGGATAAGAAAAAAGATAACCCTTATGATTCCTCAAATGTTGGTTCCAAGACTACCGAGAATATCAAAAGCTTTTGTACCGGCAGAATTCTCCAAATCCAACTTCCAGATCACTTATCTATTGACGAGGAAATAAAATTGAAGTCTAAAGATGTAAGTTATGTTTCAAATTTTTATCTCTTTATTCATTCATACTAAAATTAATCCTTTCATATATAGTCTAAAATACCTTATTATTGTTTTAGGAGTTTCATGAAACATTTCTTCTTTTACAAAGAGATTTGGAGTTGATTCAGTTGATGCACATAAAACGTCTAAATGAGTTGAAGCAAAATTTTCAAGAGCCAGCTCATGTCTCTAATTCTCCTGTAATGTCGCGAATATCAAGAATCTATTCTGATCCTGCAAACTTGGAATACATCGACTCTTTAGTACAAAAGTTTCTTTCAATGAAGAAGCTTTCTGATGACATGCCTTCATTTGAATTGTTAAGTCAACCAATAGGTATTATTTTTTTTACATCTTCTGTTGCTAATTTATTTTTTTGCTTATTTGCAATGCATGCTAATTGCTTGTTAATTTTTTTTCTAGCAGATGAAATTGATCAAGGAGTACTGAATGTTGCTAAGGACATTATTCAAACCTGTGACTCTCATGCTGATCGTGAACATCGCTTTGAAATTCGTGATGATCTCCTTTCGTTGTTTTCTACTTTCAAATGTGGTCCCCATGTTGATTCTATTCACTTTATTTCTTTGCATATGCATAGAAATAAAGAGATAATGAAAAACCTTCCTTGCTTGCAACAAGAAGTTATGGACTACTGTTTGTTTAGAGTCACATCCATCGATAGCAAAGATGTCGATTTAAAGAATTTTGGGCTTCATCATTTGTAAGTTTTACATGCCAATTTATATAGATAGATTCTCAATTATCTTTTACATACATATCTACATAACTTCCAGAATATACCCCTTTTTGTTTCTAATATACCCCTTTTGACATATTTAATTGCCAAAAATAAAATGTTTTGCCAAAAGTTGTCTTGCATGATTAATGTTCTGAAAACAAAAGCTTTATTCATCTATTAGGAATAGTTATGCATGGTATCTTGCTTTCCATATCACTTGATTTGTAATGGTTGTTTGTGAATTTATATTTATTTGATATATTATTGTTGTTATAGTAAAAGGGAATCTCTTTTCCGATTTAGCGAGTATGTTGTTTCAAGGGATGACATGATTAGTATGGAGTTTTGCTCAGAAGTTTCTAGTGCTGTGGTTATAGCATGGGCTGTATTGTTAAATGATTTTGAAAAAAGGCTTCAAGGTGCAAAATCACGATTTTTCTTTGGCATTTATCACATCGTAAGTAGTTTCTATGTATTTGCTTGAATATGTTTTTTTCGCTTCATACATGTTTTTACTAATATATTCTATATTATCAGTTTTTTTATAGAAATTTATTGACAATGATGATGAAAATAAAGCTGATAAGATAAGTGAAAAGATTCGGAATAACATGAAGTCTTGGATCATGGAAAATAATTGTCTGCATCATATTAAAAAATCATCCATGGTAGTTTTTTATCCTAACACATGTATTACTTTAATTTATTTTAAATGTTTTGTTTAGTGATGTGTGTGATATGATGATAGTTGATGCGTTTGTTACACATATTTGTTCCATTGTTGGTGCATTGTCACTACTATTGTGTTGTTGTCAATTTCGATTTGAAAGTGGTGCAATTCTTGGACAATCGCAAGTATAATGACATAAATTATGCTTTGTTCCTTAGCTTTGCTGAGATGTTGGTATGTAGCCCTTCAAATTATAATCTACTATTTAATTATGGAATTGTTGTTTGGTGGTTTAGTAATTGTGGCAGTGTCGTTTGGTTTGTTTCTATAGGTTAAAGAGTTAGTTGTGGTTACGGATAGTCTTTTTGATAAAAGATGGTTGGAAGTTCATTCATTTATATACGAGAACATATCGTTTAGTTGGAAGTGCACGAAACCAAACTCCGATTGAACGGTGAGTAGTTTTATTACTAACTTTAATTTTTATCATTATTGAACGGTACATATTAAATTAAAAGGGGTACATATTAAAATGAAACAACTATAAACACTAGTGGAGTAATAGTTAATGTGTCACTTGCAAGGTGTTTGACCCAATATTTCCCCATACTCCAGCTAATCTCCCTTTATTCCAGCTACCCCTTACTCACTCTTCACTCACTCACTCGCACTACAACAAAACGGGTTTTTAGCGACGGAAAAATTCCGTCGCTAAATCATAAAATTCCGTCGGAAAACTTCTTTGCGACGGAATTCCGTCGGAAACGTGTCGTCGCTAAATCCTTCGTCGCAAAATTTAAGATTTTCCGACGGAATTTCCGTCGTTAAAAGTTTGCGACGGAATTTTCCGTCGCAAAGCAAAATTTGCGACGGAATTTTCCCTCGCAAATTAGCGACGGAATTTTCCATCGCAAAAAAGTCAGATTTGCGACGGAAAATTCCGTCGCTAATTTGCGAGGGAAAATTCCATCGCAAAAAAGTCAGATTTGCGACGGAAAATTCCGTCGCTAATTTGCGATGGAATTTTCCCTCGCAAATTAGCGACAGAATTTTCCGTCGCAAATCATGCAGATTCCGTCGGAAAATTCCTACTTTCCGACGGAAAATCCCCTCGCAAACTAGTTTTTACTTTGCAACCATTTAATTTTCCATTTATTTTGCGACGATAATTTCCGTCGCAATAGTTGCATTACTCTATTCTTATATGACAATTTGCATATTTCCGTCGGAATTTTGCAATTTCTTTGTAAAATCAAAGACTACTTCAAACCGTAATTTATACCTGCAAATCTTTATGTAGACCAAAAGCCTTTTCCATTCTGTTGCGATGATACATTCCATCGCAAACTATTTAAAACATAAATAAATTAATTTGTGTGTTACAGCTACCATGAAATACTACCGTAACAAGTTTAACAATAATAGTAATTGCGACGAACTAAACTATATATCATGAAATACAAGAGGCCTAGGTAACTAAACTGGAGTGCCTTCACCTGCGCCACTACCCGAGTCATCTCTGGGGTCTCTACGACGACTCTGGAACGGAGAACAACAGTCAGTGCCGAATCCCTGAATCCGACTCATCAGCTCCTCCATATGCTCTCTGTTTCTCTGCTCCATTGCGGCCATCTCTGCTTGCATCTCATTTCTGACCTCCTCTCGAACCTCCTGCCTTAACTCATCACGAATCTGGGTCCTGATTTGCTGCTGGAACTCTTGCATCTGGGTTGTCACATTCTCTACCCTCTTGTCAAAATGTTCTTGCATTTGCGAAACGACAGAGGGAGTGTACTGTTGTGACGATCCACATCGCCTGAACGACCCGTAGTAAAGCTCAGCACCACTACCAAGACCTTTGACGCGACCTTTCTTGCTGCGCCCACCTGCTGCCTCCCAATACATCTCATTTGGCGTCTTTGGAGTTTCCGCATTGGAGGAATCCTCAACCTGGTGCTGATATGTTTCCTACAACATGAACTTGATTGACTCACACATAGTAATAGACGAATACACGTAGACAACTCCAAAATGACTCCAAAAACCTCAAAATGCCTGTTTACTTGCCTATTTCATTACCGTCTCTTCCATTCAGCTTAAAACTAGCTTTAACAATCATATACTGCATATTTAGAGGTGTCTATGTTTTTAATTTGTTGAAATGTGGCATTATGTTCGTTACGGGCTCAAATTCACTCAAAAAAGCACCAAAATCACTAAAACTGGGTAATATAATGGACAAGTCACTATTTGTTCTTTATTGAAGCTTATAATCATGTAAAACATTCCTACATCAAGTATTTACAAGTGTTTAAGGCATCAAGTTAAGTTAAAAGTCAAGTTCCAAGTGTTTTGAGCTCAATGTCACCCAAAATGACTCCAAAAACCTCAAAATGCCTTTTTACTTGCCTATTTCATTACCGTCTCTTCCATTCAGCTTAAAACTAGCTTTAACAATCATATACTGCATATTTAGAGGTGTCTATGTTTTTAATTTGTTGAAATGTGGCATTATGTTCGTTACGGGCTCAAATTCACTCAAAAAAGCACCAAAATCACTAAAACTGGGTAATATAATGGACAAGTCACTATTTGTTCTTTATTGAAGCTTATAATCATGTAAAACATTCCTACATCAAGTATTTACAAGTGTTTAAGGCATCAAGTTAAGTTAAAAGTCAAGTTCCAAGTGTTTTGAGCTCAATGTCACCCAAAATGACTCCAAAAACCTCAAAATGCCTGTTTACTTGCCTATTTCATTACCGTCTCGATCGTACTATGCACTTCACAACTAAGGAGGAATTTTTAATATTCTTTTGTTTTTTCAAGGGTCTAAGGAGGCATGTCTACCGTGCCGCTATTTATGCTGCCATTGTTCTCAGTGATAGAAATGAAGTCAGGGGTCTCATCTTGCACAGGCTAAAAGACTTTAATTACAAGAAAAATGACATAGATCAAATGGTTGTTGAGAAGAAGAAGCTGAGAATCCAAGATGAGAGAAAGAAGGCAAAAGAAGCAAAACAAGTGGAAATGGGAAAGAAGAAGATGAAGAAGATTTGAAAGATATGTAGATGTGTTGACTTGAATAAAAACAAACATTTACTACGCATATAATTTTGGATATAGAATTTAGGGATGTGTTAAATTTGTCCATGCTTATGCAAGAGTAGTTTTGTCACTTTTTCAACGCAGCATGTACCACATTTTTTGTAAAGTGTACCACTTTTTGATATCAATATCAGTTATTCTATCATTAAATCAATCTTTGATCCGGTGAATATTGCTCAGTTTTTTTCCATGAAATCAAAATTGGTATCTTGTGAGGACCCAAAATCGAAATTGATTTGAATTAGGTCTTTAATTTTTTTGATACTGGGGAGGAGGTAGGAGTTGAGTTATGTATTGTTGAGCTTGTAATTTTGTTAGTGCCAGTTTTTTGTGTGGTAAAAGAAAATTTTGAGAGAAATTCAGTCACTGTGAGATTTACTCATGGACTGGAAACACTAATCATGCTTTAGTTGTTTAGATGTTTGACATTTACTTTGCTTGCCAATTGCGCTAGAGGTTGGAATTTAAAGGACATGGTTGTGTGGAATTTAAATGGTTTGTAAGCTACTATACTGCACCAAAGTTAGGGGGTTATCTGAATTGTAATGTACTGTTAGTATTTATTGGAGACTAAAGAAACCTTTTCAGTTGTTATGAGTGTGTTGTGCAATTCAGAGGTAAACATGGATGTTTTTCGTGTCAGTTGTTTATAAAATTTCATATCAAGGTGGCTTCAAGAGCTTGAAGGAAGTTATGTGTAATGCTAAAGGCATTAACTATCCCCAGAGCTTTATTTATTTCTTGGGTAGCAATTTAAAATAGCTTTCTAAAACGGAACAAGAATAATCAATGATAAGTGGTACATATGAAAACAAAAGTGGTAAATTCAACAAAAAATGAACATTCATTTCCAAAACTTTACTTTGTCATTAAATCAAATTAATATTGAATATGTACAGTATATTAACATGTAACTCAAAATGATAACTACATTAAAGGGTACATTGGAAAAATAAAATAGTACATTTATATTACTTTTTGGGGGCAATTCCAGCTATCGTGATTTGAGAGCTGACCACAAGTCCTGCAAAGTCTTTGTTTCTTATTGTGTTCCTCATTAGCTATCTCTTGGTCACTTTTATGTCTCTTTCCACTACCAATTCCCTTGTTTGAAGACTTGTATGGAGGAAGAATATCAATTTCTTTTTCCTTAGAACCAACCAACAATTCAATGTGCTTTTCTTTCACTTGTTGCTCATCAACAATATCTTCACCCTCCATGTTGTTCTCAAAGTCAGTAAACTTTTCTAGTAATAGTTGAAGACTATCAGGGTTATTTTCCACCAGCTTTACACATGAAAAAAAAATTTGACCAAACATCACCTATTAGTTTATGCTTCTCAGCCATTTCCACTCCTTGCAAATTAACACAGAAGTTGAACATCGGGGTTTTCCATAGCATCCTTTGTCCACCGATTCAATATGTACTGGCTTGGGATCTCTTTTAGAAATTTCGACTTCATAACAAATAAAATGTGACGACATAATACCCCCATTGATTCAAACTTTTTACATGAGCAAAAGCCAACTTCAGTTTCAATAACATAGGTCACCGCATAAGTTTTCTGCCTAGTACTATCAAAAATTTCAAGAAATCCTTGTTCTGATACATCTAGCTTTGAAACCCCGCAATTAAAAACTGCATGCTGAAATTCATGCTGGAACTTGTAGAAAAGAGAATGTGTGTACACATTACTGGTGCGTTTTCTAATAGCAAAGGGGTAACAAGACGTGGCATTGAACTTTTACTCTCTGAGTTGAGTTGATCTTGCTTGTGTCTCTGAGAATCCATGGCAGATTCTACCCTAAACCACAACTCCACCAACAAACAATTTGGATTTGTGAAATTAGTGAAAAAATGATTTTCACTCTCTGAAATTTGTGAGGATCGTACGATGGCACCTAAGAAAAGACCCCGAAAATAAGAAGGAATCCACAACTTCCTCATATTAAACATTTTACAAAACCATTAATGAGCTTCCAAACCAAATTCTAACATTACTGAGCTCCAACCAATATCAAATTCATGTGGTTCAAGGTCACTATTCCAAACCACATTACTCAATTTCTTTAAAAAGTCTGTCTCATTGCATATAGTAGGGCCAACATTTCTAGGGACTTTTTTTTTCATAATGTGCCACATGCACAACCTATGCGCGGTCTTATCAAAAACAATTTGGATTGCAACTTTCATTACAGGATCCTCATTAGTCATTAAGTAAGTAGGCTGGCAGTTTCCCATATCTTTTAAAAAACATTCAAACAACCACACAAATGAATCTATATCTTCATTTGCAAGTAATCCAATACCAAAAGTAACACACTTACCATGGTGATCAACACCAGTAAAAGGTGCAAAAACCATGCAATATTTATTAGTTTCATATGTTGTATCAAATGAAACCATGTCACCAAATATTGAATAGTTTTTCCTACTTATTGCATCTGCCCAAAGTACTCTAGCTAGTTAAGCGTCGCTCCTCATCCAAACAATGATCAAAGAAAAAACCACCATAACTATTTTTAGCCTTATCTTTCAGATTATTTATAAGCATATGAGCATCAACATCACGTAAGTTGGCCTTCATATCTTGACTAAAGTTTTTAAAATCAACTATTGTAGCCCCAACGTTATTATAACCCCCCACATGCTCTTTCATCAACCTAAAAGATTTATTTGGTCCTATATTCAACCTAGAATTATCAAATATGAACTTCTTGTGAGCTAATGTCATATTTCGTGAATTTGTAAGGAAATACATGCTTGTAGGAGTTGCAAGTAGGTGGTTGTGAGATTTATGAAAAAGATATACCACAAATTTCCTGTCATTTCTTCTTTTCATAGCAATTCTTGCTTCACAACCAGCACGGTTTACGCTTCTTCTTTGTGAGGTAAAACTTGTTACATATCCACGACATTTAATGTTGTTAGCCTTTCTTTTACCTTCACCATCTTCTTTTTACCCTTTTTTATTGCAATACATGTATTTCAAACAAATAATACCATCTTTTCCCTTTTTCTCTGTACCAAGTCTCTCCACAAAACCACAAAAACGAACATATTTCTTGTAAAAGTCAATGCCATCTGCCAAATTATTAAATAACATACCAATGGTAGGCTTTATCTCTGAGGGGCAACATGGAATCCACTCTTTTGATCCTCTTGGAGTAAAACATGCACGGGGAGTACTGTAACTCATTGTCCTTGTTGTTTGATCAATAGGAATAGTAGGAGTTGAAGCAGCCATATTTGTGCTTGTTGTTTGATCAATAGGAGTAGGAGGAGTTGAAGCAGCCATATTTGTGCTTGAGCTACCACCTTCTACTGAGTATGAGGCTACAATTTCTTGCTCCATACTACTATAATATAAAAGCACTACATTTAGGGGAAAAAAGGGTACATATTATTAGTTAACTGAAATATTCTAAAGGGTGTACATAAGACAAAAAAAGTGGTACATATTGAATAACATGAGCAGTTTCCATCTGTTAAACCTAAGAAATTATAATTTGAATTCTAGTAGTACTCTGATTTCAAAAGAGTGGTACATATTGAATAACAAAAGCACTTTCCATCTGTTAAACCTAAGAAATTATAATTTGAATTCTAGTAGTACTCTGCTATCAAGAAAGTGGTACATATAAATTCAAAAGTGGCACACATCGAACAACATAAGAAAAACTTTGAATAACACTTGCATTCAAAGAAACGACGAACATTATTCAATAATAATCTACACTCAACTATAAAATCATAACTACTTTATAAAACAACTTTATTGCAACTTATTCAAAAATATTAAATCGTTTTAAACAACATCAACATTACAAAAAAATAAAATTACCTCAATTCAAAAGGATGATATTCAGAAATTTGAAAAAAAAATAGCTAAATTAATATTCAGATTATGCAAATTGAAGAATCTTCGTTTGAAGTTTTGGTGAGTGCTGTTGGAAAGAAGAAGAACGTAATATCATCTTCTATAATTGTTGACCCTAGGGGTTTTGATGGTGACAAACACATACTACTAATGGGTTACTTGTTTGATGTCAAGATAAACATATATTAGTGACCGTTGTACCAACAGAAGAACTTGTCTCAAGTTCAGATGTCTCAAGTACGTATCGAAATAATTAATACGCAATTCAGAAGATTTATACACTTGAGAATATTCAGAGAATATATGACAACAAGACTTCAAAGTATATTCTGAGAAGATATGGAAGATATATTCTAAGAAGATACCATAAAAGATCTTTGAATATATTTGGAAAAGATATACACAAGATTATGGTAACATATCTATGAAGAAAAGAAGAATGTGAATTTAGATGGAGAATTGATCTAAATTCACTTTATGAAGAATATTCACCAAGATATTGGTGAGATATGAAGCGTGAAAACAAGGAAGGAAATCAGAGAAACCCTACTTGTAACTTCACTATAAATACTGAAGATCAGAAGAGAAGAAATTCAACCAAGACTTACGTACTTCATTGGAAGCATACAAGACTAGGTACAAGAGTCAGTTTTACTAGGATTGTGTTCAACTTTATGGGTCTGTAACCTTGAGTTCAGGGAAAGAAGAGTGATTTGAGTGAATCACTTGTAAAGAGAAAGAGAAAGAGAAGAACTCGTTCAGGGGAACAAGTTCAAGGGAATAAGTACTGAGTTGTACTTAGAGAATAGAGAAGTACTGAGTTGTACTTAAAGAATAGAGAAGTACTGAGTTGTACTTAGAGAATATAGAGAGGGCTGGTCAAGCACCAAGAGAGAAAGAGAAAGAATATAGAGAAGAACTGTTCAGGGGAAACAAGACTAAGTGGTAACTTAGAGAAGTCCGTACTAACTAGGATTGTAACAGAGTCGTTGGCCCTATTAGTAAAAAGAGAATTGAGTCAAAATCCCTATTGGTCGAGGATTTTTCCTTCCTATTGGGCCTAGGAAAGGTTTCCTCGCTAAATCGCGTGTTTATTGTCTCTCACTCTCTACTACTTGTCTCTACCTTAATTAACTGTTTGTCAAAACTAAAATTGGTATCAGAGCTGGTGTTTCTTGGTTTGGTGCAGGTAATTCTGACGAGTGAATCCTGGAACCATGGCAAACAACGAGGAACGACTAACTGAGGGACATTCCACGTAAGGCCTCCCAACTTCAATGGGAAGTACTATCGTGAATGGAAAGAAAAGATGGAGACTTTATTACTGCTGATAATTTCCAAATCTGGAAGGTGATCTTGATGGTAATTTTCAAATTACCAAAAGAATGAAAAGGTGAACTTGTTCTAAACCCGAAAGTGAATACGTAAAAGAGGACTATGAAAAAATTGAAATGAATGCTTCTGCACTAAAATACTTGCATTGTGGACTTGGACCTCGTGAGTACGATCGTATGGCGGGGTGCAAGAGCGCAAAAGAAATCTGGGACTTTTTGCAAATAACTCATGAAGGAACAACTGAAGTTGAAAAATCTAAAATTGATTACTTAATGCAACAATATGAGATGTTTAAAATAGAATCTAAGGAAAGTGTTCAGGAAATGATTGTTAGATTTGGTAACATTGTTATTGAGTTGGAGTCCTTAGGGAGAGTCATTACTAATGAAGAACAAGTAAGAAAAATTCTTAGAAGTCTACCTCAGGACGAAAGATGGAATGCTAAAGTTACCACTTTATTTGAAACTAAGGATTTTTCCAAGTTCAATGTTGAACAGCTTACAGGTTCATTAATGACCCATGAGATGCATCTTAAATCTGGAGAAACAGAAACATCCAAAGGACGATCTATTGCTCTTAAGGCTGAAGGACGTTCCACGACAGAAGATGAAGATGAGAATGATTCAGTAGTAAGTGCAGAAGATGCAGCCTTGCTGGTGAGACAATTGAAGAAAATGATGTACAAAGAAAGAGGCAAAGGAAAAACTGAAGTTAGATCCTCCAGAACCACGTGCCATAAGTGCGGAAGTATGGATCACTTTATACGAGATTGTCCACTATGGGAATCAGAAAAGGGCACAGGGAAGGTGAAGTCAAAATTTGTAAAGAAACCATTCTTTACAAAGAAAGACTCCAGAAAGTCCATGATAGCCGCTCTACAAGAGGATGATATAACTGATGATGAAGAAGATAACCTTGAGGAAGAGACTGCTCACATTTGTCTCATGGCCGAACTTGAAGAAACAGAAAACCTGACTTGTTTCAACGTAAGTCCCTATGCTCTTAAGGAACAAATTAAAAAACTTAGTGCTGCAAAACTTCAAGAGCTTCTGCTGGAAACTCTGGATGAATACAAAGAAATTTGCAAACATGTTTCACAACTAGAAAAATCTTTGGAAACTCGTAAAGAACATGCTAAGTGGATTAGGACTAATAAAAGAGATATGGAAAACCGCTTCTTTGAACTACTTGATAAGAACACTGAATTAAAACACGCTTGTGAAAAAATTAAAGAAGAAAATATATTCTTAAATGTAGAATTGCAAGGGTACAAGTGTCTAATTCCTGAAACAAATTTCATAAATCTGTCCCCCACACAAGCTGAAAAGAATGAATTCTTAAAATTAAAACAAGAGATCACTGATTTAAAAACAAGAAATTCAGATCTTGAAAGAAGCCTAAAATCAAATCATAACAAATCAAGTCATGTTAACGTTGTTAATTGGTTTGAAAAGAATCAATCTAAAAACAGATCAGGTGTGGGTTTTAACCACAAGAGGAGAGATAAAGTCAAGAAGTATGTAGATTTACCTAACAACAAAATTTGTACTTTCTGTGGAACAACTGGACATCTTCAAGGAGGATGTACCAGAAAAATGGAACAAATAGATGAAAACATGAACAAGTTAAAACTGATGTGGATAGTTAAGAATGTTGATACAAAGGAACCCTAGCAAGTCTGGGTTCCTGTTAATAACCACTAAACTATTGTGCAGGCACAAGTGAAGGGGAACAACCTGTGGTACCTCGACAGTGGTTGTTCCAAGCACATGATAGGAGACGAAACTCAATTTCTTTCACTTGTTGCCTATAATGGAGGAACAGTGACTTTTGGTGATAATAAGAAGGGTGATATAATCGCCATAGGTAAGGTAGGTAAGTCACAAAAATGTTCCATAGACAATGTATTTCTAGTCGAGGGGTTAAGACACAATTTACTCACTATTTCCCAATTCTGTGACAAAGGGAATACTGTTCGTTTTACATGTGAAAAATGTCTTGTCATTGACTGCAACACTGGAGACATCGTACTAGAAGGAAAAAGGAGAGGGAACACTTATACTGGAATTTGAACCTTGTTCCTGAAAATCGTCTCAAGTGTCTAAGTGTTGCAGACAATAATCCACTACTGTGGCACAAACNCATTACTGCGGCACAAATGTTGTGGACATGCTAGTCTTTCACTACTAAACAAATTAAGATAAAAGGACTTAGTAATTGGTTTGCCAAACATTAAGTACAATTGTGATAAAATTTGTGATGCATGTGTTAAAGGAAAACATGTTCGCTCATCGTTTAAATCAAAAACCTTGGTAAGTACTTCTAAGCCACTTAAGCTGATACATAGGGGTGAAAGTTTGGTGTACGGTTTGGATTATAACAAACTCCAAATCCAAACCATATTATTTCGGTTTATGAATTTCCAGTCCAATCCAAACCAATCTAAATTCCAGTCCAAACCAAACCAGACCAAAAAAATTCGGTGTTTGGGTTTTGGATCCAAACCAAACCGAATTTCTAGTCATACTTAATTGTTTACCAGAAATCTAGAAAATTCGATCTTGAATCTTGGTATAATGCCTTACGTTCAAACTAGTTCAAAATTTATGTTCCACAATAACAAATTAGAAACAAAGAGAAATTAAATATTAGGGCTACTAGTAGTACGTAGTTTACATCATTCTTTAAAATAACACCAAGTTAGTGAGTTTAAAATTTCAATAATACTAGATAAGTGTTGAATCAATTGATTGAAGATCGATGTGTTAAGGAGTGAAAGAAATGACGCAAAAGAACAAGGACTGTAGAACAAATAATGAAAAAGAATAGTGACTTTGGGGGATTGAGGTATTT
>PYUH01000297.1:335238-386945 GCA_016808085.1 Suaeda aralocaspica
ATACATACATACATACATACATACATACATACATATATATATATATATATATATATATATATATATATATCTTCTTGTGACTCACATATCATATTCATCCTCAACATCACCACTTTGTTCTTTAATTCATCTCTCATACTCATGAAATCATGAATCTCATTAATTAATTAATATGTTTCCACTAGGGTGTTCGGGTTGATGGTGGTCGCTTTCAGAATTCCGGCCAGTAGTGCCTAGGACTTCAATGTTGGATTCTCTTTTACCCCTTTTGTGCCAAATGAATGCAAGTTAAAATGATGATGAACCAAGGGGAGAAGAATGAGTTCTGTCAAAGCTAATCACGACATCTAATCACCAATAGCCTTGCCAGTCTTTCAAGATCAATATTGCAACTCTCACAAAGCTATAGATTACTCGATCAATTATCAAAATGCCTTTCCTCACCCTAATTTTCCCTTTATATTTAGAAAATACCCCTAACCACTAGCTTCTTGAAAATTATACTAACAAAGTAATACTTAGTTAATAGCAAATGCTTATATCCAAAACTTTCAGATTTTTTGAAGAAATGTTGACTAATTGAATTCACAAGACTTGATAATTTGATGGTGAAATTAAGCATACCAATGTTAACATTATTTATTCATTCAATAACAATGATTTCGGCCCTATTCTCCCCAACTTATTTTTGCTATTCTGAACTTATTTTTGTTGAACTGAACTTATTTTTGCTGAACTGAACTTATTTTTACTTACTTGAACTTATTTTTGCTGAAATCATTAACAATTTATTAAGGAATGAAACTGATTTTTGCTGAACTGAACTTATTTTTGCTGATCTGAACTTCTTTTTTGCTGAAAATAAGTAAAAATAAGACGAGGAGAATAGGTCCTTCGTCTCGTTCTCTATTTTCCTCAGTATATTTTTTCCTCCATTAAAGAATCTCAAAATTAGCTTCAATTTTTAAAGAAAAGGGGCAGAGCACAAAATGACAGCAGAGTGATTGATTGAGAGCTTGTGTGATGAATTTTCAAGGATGTTGGGAAGATAGTTTGGATTTGATTGAATTCTCATACAATAATAATTACCATGCAAGCATTTTCATGTCACCTTTCGAGGCATTGTATGGAAGGAAGTGTAGAAGTCCCTTATGTTCGTTGGAGCGATATAGGCGAAATAGTGATTTTAGGACCTCAATTAATTGAGGAGACTACCAACAAAGTAAGGGAGATCCAAGAAAGATCCAACCTGCACAAGATAGACAAAAAACCTATGCGGATCAAAAGCGTAGGGAAACTGAATTCGAAGTGGGTTACAAAGTGTTACCGAAAGTATCACCAATTAAAGGAGTTATGAGATTTTGAAAGAAGGGAAAGTTAAGTACATTGAACCTTATGAAATTTTACAGAGGATTAGAAAGGTAACTTACAAGCTAGCCTTACCCGTGGAGTTAAGCAAGGTGTATAACGTTTTCCATGTGTCGCAGTTGAGAAAGTATGTTTCAGATAAGTCACATGTTCTGCAACCGAAGACAATTGAATTAGACTAAAGCCTTACTTTTAAGGGAAGAGAACTGTGAAATAATTTGATAGTGAAATACGTGGTACTCGAAGAAAAGATGTCAAAATAGTAAAAGTTATGTAGTCTAACCAAGAAACTGAGGAAGCAACTTGGGAAGCAGAAGATATAATGAGGAAGAAGAATCCAGAATTGTTTCAAATTAGTTGAGTTAAAATTTCGCAAAGTTTTAGTGCTTTTAGCAACTTTTTTATGTGTTTGGTGTCAAATTTAGTAGTTAAAAACACTCAAGAGGTGCTAGAAAAAAGTTAAGCAAGCGACTAAAGCTTACAGCAACTAAGGAATTTTTTTCAAAAAAAATAAAAATAAATAAAAGGTACTCCAAGTGCAACCACTAAGTCAATTTTCATGCAATACTTTATCAAGAGTTTTTGGACAAAACTTCTTTTAAGGTAGGGGGTGTTAAATTGTAATAGCCGTATTTTTATATATTTTATAAATTAAATTAATACTTATAAAGTGCATTTTAAGTATTTTCAGAGGAGGAATAAAGGTTTTATAAACTAAGTAATTGAAAGGATTTAATTAAGGAGTTTAATTTTTTATTTCAAGAATTTATCATATTTATAAATTGTTTTACAATATTTAAATATTTATTAAGGAGTTTTTAAAATTTCTAAACCGGGTTTTGTATAGATTTCTTTAATTGTTTTAAACAAGGACACAAGTGTAGTTTCCATCTTTAATGGTATTTTGGTCATTTCTCAAATACTGATTTTTTTGCCAATAAATACTCCCAATGATCATAAAATTTAACTCTTTAACCACTCATTGTATTTTACTTAAACATCTGTCACTTAATGTTTGTTACATTTAGAAATTTTTGTTAAATCTCCAAGTATTGAGTTTAATATATCATAATTAACATAATTTTCACTTAATGTTTGTTACATTTAGAAATGTTTGTCACTTAATGCAATACTTTATCACTTAATGTTTGTTAAATCTCCAAGTATTGAGTTTAATATATCATAATTAACATAATTTTCTTTCCTCAAATCAATAACTTTCAATTGAATATAATAAGAGATGATTATATATTTTTTAAAAGCTACCATAACATATATATATAGAGAGAGGGAGAGAGAGAGAGAGAGGGAGAGAGAGAGAGAGGGAGAGAGATCATAATTAACGTAATTTTCTTTCCTCAAATCAATAACTTTCAATTAAATATAATAAGTGATGATTATATATTTTTTAAAAGCTACCATAACATATATATATATATAGAGAGAGAGAGAGAGAGAGAGAGAATCCACTAAAAACCTAGAGTATGGAGTGCTACAACCCTACGGTGGTTATCACAAATATAAAAAGAAGGAAATAAAAAAGAAGAGAGAGAAATTATTGTTAGTTTTGACAAACAGTAATAATTAAACTAGAGACAAGTATAGAGAGAGTGAGAGACAAGTAGAGAACACGCGATTTTAGCGAGGAAACCTTTCCTAGGCCCAATAGGAAGGAAAAAACCTCGACCACTAGGGATTTTGACTCTATTCTCTTTTTACTAACTAGGGCCAACGACTCTGTTACAATCCTAGTTAGTACGGACTTCTCTAAGTACCACTCAGTACTTTGTTCCCCCTTAACAAGTTCTTCTCTATTTACTTTCTTTTTCTCTCTTGGTGGCTTGACCAGCCTTCTCTATTCTCTAAGTACAACTCAGTACTTCTCAATTATCTAAGTACAACTCAGTACTTCTCTATTCTTTAAGTACAACTCAGTACTTCTCTATTCTCTAAGTACAACTCAGTACTTATTCCCTTGAACTTGTTCCCCTGAACGAGTTCTTATCTTTCTCTTTCTCTTTACAAGTGATTCACTCAAATCACTCTTCTTTCCCTGAACCACTACAAGAAAACCTCAATTTTGCGACGGAATAATTCCGTCGCAAAAACGGTTGATTCCGTCGCAAAATGTAGTTTGCGACGGACTTCCGTCGCAAACGGTCCGTCGCTATTTTTTTTGTCGCAAACTTACATCTTTGCGACGGAATTTCCGTCGCAAAATTGTTGCGACGGAATTACATTAATCTTGCGACGGAATTTTCCCTCGCAAAATTTGCGACGGAATTTCCGTCGCAAAAAAAAGACTTGCGACGGAAATTCCGTCGCAAATTTTGCGAGGGAAAATTCCGTCGCAAGATTAATGTAATTCCGTCGCAAATTTTGCGAGGGAAAATTCCGTCGCAAGATTAATGTAATTCCGTCGCAACAATTTTGCGACGGAAATTCCGTCGCAAAGATGTAAGTTTGCGACAAAAAAAATAGCGACGGACCGTTTGCGACGGAAGTCCGTCGCAAACTACATTTTGCGACGGAATCAACCGTTTTTGCGACGGAATTATTCCGTCGCAAAATTGAGGTTTTCTTGTAGTGGTTCAGGGAAAGAAGAGTGATTTGAGTGAATCACTTGTAAAGAGAAAGAGAAAGATAAGAACTCGTTCAGGGGAACAAGTTCAAGGGAATAAGTACTGAGTTGTACTTAGAGAATAGAGAAGTACTGAGTTGTACTTAAAGAATAGAGAAGTACTGAGTTGTACTTAGATAATTGAGAAGTACTGAGTTGTACTTAGAGAATAGAGAAGGCTGGTCAAGCCACCAAGAGAGAAAAAGAAAGTAAATAGAGAAGAACTTGTTAAGGGGGAACAAAGTACTGAGTGGTACTTAGAGAAGTCCGTACTAACTAGGATTGTAACAGAGTCGTTGGCCCTAGTTAGTAAAAAGAGAATAGAGTCAAAATCCCTAGTGGTCGAGGTTTTTTCCTTCCTATTGGGCCTAGGAAAGGTTTCCTCGCTAAAATCGCGTGTTCTCTACTTGTCTCTCACTCTCTCTATACTTGTCTCTAGTTTAATTATTACTGTTTGTCAAAACTAACAATAATTTCTCTCTCTTCTTTTTTATTTCCTTCTTTTTATATTTGTGATAACCACCGTAGGGTTGTAGCACTCCATACTCTAGGTTTTTAGTGGATTCTCTCTCTCTCTCTCTCTCTCTCTATATATATATATATGTTATGGTAGCTTTTAAAAAATATATAATCATCACTTATTATATTTAATTGAAAGTTATTGATTTGAGGAAAGAAAATTACGTTAATTATGATCTCTCTCCCTCTCTCTCTCTCTCCCTCTCTCTCTCTCTCTCCCTCTCTCTATATATATATGTTATGGTAGCTTTTAAAAAATATATAATCATCTCTTATTATATTCAATTGAAAGTTATTGATTTGAGGAAAGAAAATTATGTTAATTATGATATATTAAACTCAATACTTGGAGATTTAACAAACATTAAGTGATAAAGTATTGCATTAAGTGACAAACATTTCTAAATGTAACAAACATTAAGTGAAAATTATGTTAATTATGATATATTAAACTCAATACTTGGAGATTTAACAAAAATTTCTAAATGTAACAAACATTAAGTGACAGATGTTTAAGTAAAATACAATGAGTGGTTAAAGAGTTAAATTTTATGATCATTGGGAGTATTTATTGGCAAAAAAATCAGTATTTGAGAAATGACCAAAATACCATTAAAGATGGAAACTACACTTGTGTCCTTGTTTAAAACAATTAAAGAAATCTATACAAAACCCGGTTTAGAAATTTTAAAAACTCCTTAATAAATATTTAAATATTGTAAAACAATTTATAAATATGATAAATTCTTGAAATAAAAAATTAAACTCCTTAATTAAATCCTTTCAATTACTTAGTTTATAAAACCTTTATTCCTCCTCTGAAAATACTTAAAATGCACTTTATAAGTATTAATTTAATTTATAAAATATATAAAAATACGGCTATTACAATTTAACACCCCCTACCTTAAAAGAAGTTTTGTCCAAAAACTCTTGATAAAGTATTGCATGAAAATTGACTTAGTGGTTGCACTTGGAGTACCTTTTATTTATTTTTATTTTTTTTGAAAAAAATTCCTTAGTTGCTGTAAGCTTTAGTCGCTTGCTTAACTTTTTTCTAGCACCTCTTGAGTGTTTTTAACTACTAAATTTGACACCAAACACATAAAAAAGTTGCTAAAAGCACTAAAACTTTGCGAAATTTTAACTCAACTAATTTGAAACAATTCTGGATTCTTCTTCCTCATTATATCTTCTGCTTCCCAAGTTGCTTCCTCAGTTTCTTGGTTAGACTACATAACTTTTACTATTTTGACATCTTTTCTTCGAGTACCACGTATTTCACTATCAAATTATTTCACAGTTCTCTTCCCTTAAAAGTAAGGCTTTAGTCTAATTCAATTGTCTTCGGTTGCAGAACATGTGACTTATCTGAAACATACTTTCTCAACTGCGACACATGGAAAACGTTATACACCTTGCTTAACTCCACGGGTAAGGCTAGCTTGTAAGTTACCTTTCTAATCCTCTGTAAAATTTCATAAGGTTCAATGTACTTAACTTTCCCTTCTTTCAAAATCTCATAACTCCTTTAATTGGTGATACTTTCGGTAACACTTTGTAACCCACTTCGAATTCAGTTTCCCTACGCTTTTGATCCGCATAGGTTTTTTGTCTATCTTGTGCAGGTTGGATCTTTCTTGGATCTCCCTTACTTTGTTGGTAGTCTCCTCAATTAATTGAGGTCCTAAAATCACTATTTCGCCTATATCGCTCCAACGAACATAAGGGACTTCTACACTTCCTTCCATACAATGCCTCGAAAGGTGACATGAAAATGCTTGCATGGTAATTATTATTGTATGAGAATTCAATCAAATCCAAACTATCTTCCCAACATCCTTGAAAATTCATCACACAAGCTCTCAATCAATCACTCTGCTGTCATTTTGTGCTCTGCCCCTTTTCTTTAAAAATTGAAGCTAATTTTGAGATTCTTTAATGGAGGAAAAAATATACTGAGGAAAATAGAGAACGAGACGAAGGACCTATTCTCCTCGTCTTATTTTTACTTATTTTCAGCAAAAAAGAAGTTCAGATCAGCAAAAATAAGTTCAGTTCAGCAAAAATCAGTTTCATTCCTTAATAAATTGTTAATGATTTCAGCAAAAATAAGTTCAAGTAAGTAAAAATAAGTTCAGTTCAGCAAAAATAAGTTCAGTTCAACAAAAATAAGTTCAGAATAGCAAAAATAAGTTGGGGAGAATAGGGCCGAAATCATTGTTATTGAATGAATAAATAATGTTAACATTGGTATGCTTAATTTCACCATCAAATTATCAAGTCTTGTGAATTCAATTAGTCAACATTTCTTCAAAAAATCTGAAAGTTTTGGATATAAGCATTTGCTATTAACTAAGTATTACTTTGTTAGTATAATTTTCAAGAAGCTAGTGGTTAGGGGTATTTTCTAAATATAAAGGGAAAATTAGGGTGAGGAAAGGCATTTTGATAATTGATCGAGTAATCTATAGCTTTGTGAGAGTTGCAATATTGATCTTGAAAGACTGGCAAGGCTATTGGTGATTAGATGTCGTGATTAGCTTTGACAGAACTCATTCTTCTCCCCTTGGTTCATCATCATTTTAACTTGCATTCATTTGGCACAAAAGGGGTAAAAGAGAATCCAACATTGAAGTCCTAGGCACTACTGGCCGGAATTCTGAAAGCGACCACCATCAACCCGAACACCCTAGTGGAAACATATTAATTAATTAATGAGATTCATGATTTCATGAGTATGAGAGATGAATTAAAGAACAAAGTGGTGATGTTGAGGATGAATATGATATGTGAGTCACAAGAAGATATATATATATATATATATATATATATATATATATATGTATGTATGTATGTATGTATGTATGTATGTATGTATGTATGTATTTGTATTTGTATTTGTATTTGTTGAGGATTAATAAGAAAGTGAAGAAGCGAAAGAAGAGAAGATTGAAGAGTGTGGTGAATTGGTGATTTTGAATTCGAGTACGGTGATGTTAGTAATGGGAAAAGCAAAGAGTGAAGAAGGAGAAGGGAGGAAAAGAGGATGACTAGTAGAAGTGAAATGGGGCTGTTAAACAAATAATCAACAAATAAAATATTAACACTTAAAAGAAAAAAGAAAAAAAAAATAGAAGTAGTTAACCAATATATAAGGTTAACGGTAACTTAGTCCAAAAAAGGAAAATGTAGTCCAAAGTTGGGAGCAAAAATAGAATAACAAAAGTTGGATCTTTTATTAAATGACCGTCCAAAATTCAGATTATTTTCATCCGTTTTTCCTTTCAAAAACACTTATTTTCATGAACTGCCAATGAGTTAAAAAGAAGGTAGATTCTGCAGACACGATAACCTTTGTGAAATAACATTTGCCAATGTCTTCATAAGTTTGGGGGCAACGATCTCACTAGGTCTACGCATTGAAATCAATCTCCACAGTCCGATTAAACAAATCTAGAGTAGCAACAAAAGCTAGTCCAAACCAATAACACTAGAATGCAGAAGAAGAACATTTTACAAACCAACCGATTGCATTTGGATGCAATGCAAGAAATGCATAATACCGAACATATATCACCCGCAGAATAAAACCAAGCCTACCAAAAGTAAAAGGCATGGTGGTTAATCGTTGTAGCCAATCACCAAAACCCAGACCAAAAGCAGTTATAATGTGCTCCAAGGAAGACCAAAGGGCCACATCAAAAGTGCGTTGAGTCGCCTTAAACATACTAGGGGGCAAGTACACACACGAAGAAAAGTAGAGTTTAGAAACACCAGTACACACACGAAGAAGCAATAACTTACATTGTGATTGATCAAGCTTAGATACTGCGTCCATAAGCACAAAAGTCTTTGCCACTCTCTGCAACACAAGACCACTACAAAAAAGAAGATCCAGCACTAACGGGACCACCAAGGAGCTTAACACCCTACAAAGGCCGATAGGGGGCAAGACACCAACAAGCCTGCGGCGTGGGTCTTCCGTAGGCCAATAAACTTCGGTTTTTTCCACGTTTAGGAAGTCCAAACTACAGACCAACCTCCGAAATCAACCATAAGACCTTCCCCACCACCAAGGTATCACCAACAATGGTCCCATCATCCAAATACCAAGACAATAAACATAAGTCAAAAGTATCCCACATCTTACACACCAAAGTATGTAAAATCAAAGCAAAAACTAAAGGACCAAGAGGGTCACCCTACTGCACTCTCTGGCATGACCATAACTCCATAAGGTGTGCTCCCCGTAGTATAACCTAGTAGGATTAGAGTAACAAAACTCCTCCCAATGTGACATTCCTAGGCAACGAAGATGAACTTCACGTAACATGGTTGTGCGATCAACAAGATTGAAAGCATTCTGAAAATCTACCAACAACATAGATTGATCAACATTAGCGCCACCGCCGCCACGAGCCTCAACTAACTGATTCACAGCATGAAAAATTGCCTCACCGCCTGGCAAACACTCCAACACGAAATTGCAAGCCCCCAAAGTAACCACCTAATTAATGAAATAGCTAACCAAAGAAGTCCCAACCTTAGGCCAAATAGTACCCACAACTATAGGACGAATAACACCACTAGTCTTGACAAGTGGTGTGAGAGGAACGCTAGCAATGAACTACCCTAGCTCTGAAAGACACTTCCCAACAAGAAAGAGACTAACCACCTGCGTAATAGAGCCAACCAACTCGTCCGAAACAACAACAACTCCACTCAAACAAACCATAAGATGTTGAGCACACAAACCATCCCTCCTACATGATGTAACACGACGAAAACTCTGTATACGATCCTGAACCATTGAAAAATTGGCAATGATCGAGAATGGGATACATCGAGTAATTGTAATACATTAATTATTATTATTATTATTATTATTATTATTACTATTACTATTATTATTATTATTATTATTATTATTATTATTATTCAATTTGATTCTATTATAAGAGAACTCATAGAGTTTACTTGTTCAGTTATCAAATTATGTTTATATTAGCTCAATCTGAACTGACCACTCAAATTCATCCAAATCTAACTGCTTTTGACCCAAATTGAGCTTTAAGTTAGTAAGTTAGCCTCACATGGGAGCGTAAATAAAAATTAAGGGGGAAAAAAACGCTCTGAAGGAGAGCATGGTAAACTTCACATATAATATAACAATTTAAAAAACAAGAAACCCGTTACACCGCCAAAATTCCGACCGTTACTAACAACAATTTAAAACTCCAAAATCCCAAAAATCAACATGACCGTTGCAAAACCCCCCTTTCTTTCTATTCACTACTTCCACACATTCATCTTCCTTCATAGTTAGACCACTTTCAAATTTCCTAAAAAATCTCCATTTTCCTTACTCCTAATTTATTCTCATTCATAATCGAAAAATTCGACAAAAACATCATCAATGGATCCAAAACCCCAACACCCACTTCACCAAATCGCCCAAACACCAACCCATAAACTCCTCCTCAAACAATGGCTCAAAGAACAAGACTTAATCCTCGGTAGAATCTCCTTAAAAGAATCCCAAATCGACGGCGTCCGAAAAGAAATAACCAACCTCTACACCATATTCTTCCTTTTTCACTCACTCTCGCTTATTCTATTATTCAACATATCTCCAACAAACTCATCCACTTCTTGTAGGAAATCATGGGTGCCTTCTGTTTGTTCCTTGTTGTTTTCGATGGCGGTTATTTGGGCTGTTAGGTATAAGACCGATGTCGAAGGACACCTTGAGAAGTTGTTGGAGAGGGAGAAGGAGGACTGGAAGTTGCTTGGGAAGTGTGTGGAAGAATTAAAGAAGAAGGGGATTGAGTTTGATTTGTTGAAGGAGGTTGATGCGCTTCGACGGGCGAAAAGTATGAGATTTGAAGCTAAAGCTGTTAGGAAATGGTCTTCTAGAGATTTTGTTACTCTGTTTTTCTTTTCGCTTTCTTGTCTTGTTCTTGGTCTTACTAGGGTTATTTTGTGTAGTTAGAAAAATTTAATCAAAATTCAGAAGATATTCCACCAATTTATTCGGTTGATGGTTAATGTTTTTGTTTAATTTAATTTGGGTTTTGGGATTTGGGGATATGGTGTAAAAAGTGCAGAATACTCTGTTCTGCTTTTTTTTTTTTTATTTAGTGAACCCAAATTTGTATTGATTTATTATAGGAAAAATTCACAAAAATAATCCCAACTTTTGGCCGTATCCTATTAAAAGACCCAACTTTTGAAAATCCAAAATTGGACCAAACTTTGGCCATGATTTTCTTTTTTTGGACCTTTTTACTTGTGACCTGTATAACTGGTAACCTTATTACCTCTTCCATAGTACGCAACCAAGGTCGTCCAATTTGGCTAAGCCGTGCTTCTGCTTCTGCCAAAGCATCTCAACATACTCATTGCAAAGAGTTAAAATTGTGAATGTTGAGTCCCTCTATGATACTATTACATTAGATTTGCTGACCTGAGGAAGGTGTTGATCCAAATTCAAAGGATCAGGGTTACCTAATCCCCCCTCCACTCTCTCTCCCGAACTGCAATTCAAATCACTCATTTCGAATCACAATTTGTTTTTTGTTTTTGTGCAAATTTGCCATAGTACGCAACCAAGGTCGTCCAATTTAGCTAAGTAGAATGTAGTAATCTTCTGCAGCTTGTAAATTTCAGTTTAAATTTAATGAAGGTACAGAAATTTCAAATCTAGGTTTTACAAAGAAACCCTAGAACGTTTGATTGAAGATTTAATTTGCTATATTTGTCCATCATAGGTTGGGGCTTTTGTTAAGGGCTTCATGTCGATTACAATGATGTGGTTTTTTTGGGTGTTTTGGTGATCTGCTAGAGATAGGTCTTCTCAGGCAACAGCAAGGTGGAAGGCCATGAATATATACTGTACATGGTTGCAAATTGGACGACCTTTTTTTGGACCTTTTAAAAACAGATGGAAGAGGTAAAGGGAGAAAAAAAATGATAGAAGGAAGAAGAAACATAAAACAAACAAATGAAGAAGATGAATATATAAAGGGAAGCACGTTTAAAGTTGAAACTGAAAAGTCAAAGAGTAGCCGTTACAAACTGAAACCGGCATATTAATTACTTTCACCTATTGTTACAGGTCACTATTTAGTAAGGTCCAAAAAAAGAAAATCATGGCCAAAGTTTGGTCCAATTTTGGATTTTCAAAAGTTGGGTCTTTTAATAGGATACGGCCAAAAGTTGGGATTATTTTTGTGAATTTTTCCTTTATTATTTTATTTTTAAATTTCAACAATAACATTTCTCCCTTTTTCAGTGTTCTTATTTATGTACTGTTGTTCTGGGTCGATAAATGATAATTAATGAAAAAAGCCCACACAAAAATAAATAAATAGATAAATTTGTGCCTGAAAGCTTGAGGAGTTGAGTACTAGTGTAGTTAAACACAACTACACAATAATAAGATAAATAGTATTAGTGTATTAGTGTAGTCAACCACCGCTACCACAAAATCTAACAAATATATAACATAAATATAGTATTTAATTGACGGAAAACTAATAGAAGAGTATTTGGTGCATAATCAAAACTTAATAAGGGTATAAAGGTGCATTTTTAAAACTATAGGGTATTCCATGCAACCTGATAAATCCCAGGAGTGCATAAAAAATGATCACGTTGAAAAGCACATGATATTCATTGTGTTTGACTTGCTGGGGAGTATATGATTCAGCCAGCATTTATTTATAATGTTGCAGTAAGGGTCTGTTTACTTTAGCTTAAAATCAGTTCAGTTCAGTTTAGCTCAGCTCAGTTTAGTTCAGCTCCAATAAGTTCAGTTCAGTTCAGCTCTTCTTTTATTTTGCTACTCATTAATCCTTCATAAAAGACTTTCACTTCAGCTCAGTTCAGTTTAGTTCAGGTCTAATTAATTCAGCTCAGTTCAATTTAATTTAGTTGTTTTCAGGTGAAGTAAACAGACCCTAAATCCAAGTATTTGAACCAACAAACTACTCGTATCGTTGTAAAGGACAGAAAGAGTTATTGCATAACACATAAAGTATCAATGAAGTGGGCGAGTTAAACTGCAAACGCTTCTAGCTACAGAATTCCATAGCTACATACAATGTGCGTGCTATGTAATGAAATTACATCATGCAATCTATAGTCAAATTCCGAATGACTCAATGACAAAAATTTCAACTTTATATTTATCACCTCACAACAAGAATGTATCACATTAATGAGCAACACAATGTCACAAACTGCAATTGAAATATCCCATGCTCATGATTCTTAAATAAACAGGCAGGCACATAAGCACATTGTTAGCAGACCAACACTGTCCATTGGAGGTTGCCTAATTACTGGTAGAAGTATCATGAGAAGTGTGACCAACTTTCGAAATGTCAGAAGAGTCGCTGGTCATGAAACTGGAAGTGTTGGAGTTCCAATCTGCCAAGTACGTTGGTTTTGATGGTATAGTTCCAACTTCAACATCGCCAGATAGCATTGCCAACACTCGAGACATTGTAGGACGATGTGCTGGTGATGTTTGAGTGCACAAAAATGCTATTGCAATCACTGTTTTCACCACTTTCTCATCAAATACCTTCAATCTCTTATCTACAAGCTCCACATATTTATTTGTCTCGTATAGATGCCATGCCTACATGAGCAGGGTAGATAATTGACATTACTTCTGATACAAAACTAGTCTAATAACCGGACTCACATATGGTTTGTAATAAAATAAATTGCAGGAAAAACGAAACAAATCAACACTTAGACATAAGGGAAATTTACAGGAATAAAATACAAAGCAACTATAAGATAAAAAATTATTACATGGGGTTTGCTATTTTAAAGGCTTTAATTAAACAAGAGAAATCCTAGAGTAGAACGAGTAAGAATCTTACCCAATCGAGAAGATATGTCTCTTCTGTCCTCAAGGTGTTGTCACAATTGGACCTTCCACTGACTACTTCTAAGGCAACAACACCAAAAGCAAACACGTCGACTTTCTCAGTAAGATGGCCACGCATGGCGTACTCCGGTGCAAGGTATCCACTATAAAAGTGACATGGAAACATTAAGAATGGAAAAAGAGAGCAGAGAACAAAACTAAATCATGAACAAAAGATGGAGATAGAATGAAAAAGATAGGAAGCTAAAAAAACTTCTAACTTTAACACTTTGTTTGGATACAAGGAAATGGAGGGGAAGGAAGGGAAGAGAAAGGAAAGGGGACAGACCCCCATGTTTGGATACATAGTTTGGGGAACGAAGGGGAGGGAGAAGGAGGGATCCAATTTCCTATCTCCTTTAAGAAACACTATTCCTTCAAAAGAGGAAAGATTTAGAGGGAAAATGGGACTCAACTCTCCCCTCCCTTTCCTTGACTGTTCTTTCCACCCATTTCCCTCCCCTTCTTTTCCCCTCTATCTTGCTATCCAAACAAAGCGTTAAGAGTTTTGGTTGCACAAGTTACTTTATGAAGGTCAAACTTCTAAAAATTCAATTTCTGCATAAACTAATGCATATCATATAGGATCTTTTTAAATTCATGGCAATATGTATTAGCAGGTTTTTACATTTTTCACATTTGAAGTAATAGTGTTCAAAGTTGAGCGTTGGGGTGGACATAGTGGAGAGTGAAGAGACAGAGAAAAAGCAAATGTGAACGGAAGTAGATCTTCATTCTTACACTGTCCCAGCAACTCCAGTGCTCATGTGAGTCATTTTGTCATCATATAGCTTGGCCAGTCCAAAATCTGAAATTTTGGGATTTAGATCAGAATCAAGCAGAATGTTACTGGACTTGACATCTCTGTGTACAATTCGAAGGCGTGACTCTTGATGCAGATAAGTCAATCCCCTTGCCACTCCTAGGCAAATCTCAAAGCGTTGAGCCCAATTAAGTTCCAATTTACTTTCTCCTGACATACAACAACAAAGCCTTAGTCCTAAAATAATTGAAGAGAAAATACACATTGATCATTAAATGTAAGTTTTTCATTAGATTTTTCGTGAGAAAAGCATACACAAACAAAAGGAACTAAAAGCTCATACCAAACAAGATTTTGTCAAGACTCTTGTTCTGCAAGTACTCGTACACAAGCAAACGGTTTTTACCATCAATGCAGCATCCGTACAACTTAACGAGGTTCCTATGCTGCACCGCAGATATAGTAGCTATCTCTGTGACGAATTGATTCTTCCCTTGTTTAGATGAAACCGAGAGCTGTTTAACTGCAACAACCCTGCCATCACTCAAGGTTCCCTGTAATATACAATAAACAAGGAAATAGAGTAAGGAGGTGAAAATGTAGGTATTTTACTTCGCACCACAATGTTATGATTCTATCTATATTCATACTTTACTTCAAAATGTGATGAGTAGTATGTTAATTGTATCATAAAGCTACAAAGTTTTTCTCACATCACGATGCCAAAGAAAAGAATTTTCTACATTTTCATGAGTACCTTAAAGCAAGTAATGTGAGGCAACACTGTAAAGAGTAGAAATTATCATAATGCCAAGGAACTGGGCCAACTGGCCACAAATAATCTCTTTTATACATATTTACCTTGTAATAATTCAATGGTTCTTGCTTCAGTTGCTTCAGCAACATTTGAGAAAATTAATAAATAAGGAAAAATTCATAAATATAATTCCAACTATGGGCGTTCACCTAATAAAAAACCAAACTTTGATTAATCCAAAAATGAACCCAACTTTCATGCTCATTTTCCAATTTTAGACCCTCCTAAATTTTAACTTGTAAAATCAACTAAATCTTGTTAATTATCCGGGTTTTTTCTTAACATTTGGAGGTTTCGGGGGGAAGGGATGGTTGTGGTGGTGGTGGTTTCGGGTGATCCTGCTTTAGCAAAAACCGAATAATTAGCAAGATTTACTTGATTTTACAAGTTAAAATTTAAGAGGGTCCAAAATTGGAAGATGGGCATGAAAGTTGGATCCAATTTTGGATTAATCAAAGTTCGGTCTTTTATTAGGTGAACGTCCATAATTGGGATTATTTGTATGAATTTTTCCTAAAACAAATTGAAAAATGGAAATTCTTGTTACATACACCAATATTACCTCTTGGAAGAGAAAGATTGCACTTTTTGAGTTTTAACAGTGAATGAGTCCATGACTAATAGCAATATAACCATAGAGCATGTGGTACATTCTACCAATTGGCACATCAAAATACCTTATAAACAGCACCGAAGCCACCTTCACCAAGCTTATTTGAAGGGTCAAAATCCCCGGTACTGGACTTCAGTTCAGCATAACTGAAAGTGTATGGTTTGGTGTCGATGCCTAAAAGCTCTGAAAATCAAACAGTTTAGAAATCTATGAGCTCTCAAGCTGAAAATAATTGCAAAAAATTGTAAGTTGCTATAGTGATGATGAACAGTTGAGTTGCAATAGAGATCAAATAACATATGTAGATATAAGCATACCATCTTCAGCAGCATGCAGCCTCTTTCTTCTCTTAATAAACCAAAACACGCCCAAAGAAAGAACAGCAATGAATACAAGGGGAGCAACTATTCCGACAACTAATGCAGTCCTCCTTGTTTTTGCTGTTGAACTTAAAATCCTTGGTTCAAACACTGGAAAATAGCATGTTGTGAGTTACTTCACAAAAATGATCTCCTAGCAAAGCAGATATCCAGTTAAGTGAGCATTAAATTACATGGGGTAACGCTGATTGCTGATATAGATGGTCCATATGTTCCCTGCCTAGGAATGCAGCACGTCCCTTTTCCAGTCCAGAAAAGATGAATATCAAGGTAGTTTGCTGTCACTTGAGTAGTATAATTTCTGCGAACAGGTCTGTATGACTCATCACCTGCCTCTTTACGTATATCAAAATTTCTTTCCACCCGATTGCCCTAGTTTAATTTAAAAGATCAGAAGTTTGGTAAATAAGAGGAGTGGTTGGCAGCATGTACAAATAGCAGTGGAAATTTTTCATGGGAAGTAAATTGGCCAATTGTGAATTTACTGACATATAGAAGGATCAGCTATTCAATTACTCAAACCAAAATTAGACGATATTCAGGGTTCTCAGCACATATTATGAAAGAGAGGGATTAACTTTAGAACAGCATTTGAATTTTCAGCTTGAATTTTCCAAAAAAACAAAAAAAAATACTTGAATTGCAGAAAGTATTTGGAAAGCATGAAAGCATTCAAGTAGTTGCAAGTGTTGATTTTTTATTTGTTGAACGCTGTAAATTAGTAAAGGTAAAAATCTTCATGGAAGTAGTAACAGAATAATCACAACACCATGGAAAAGGCTTTTATACCAATTTTATGTCATTCGTTTTGATTGATCAATTACCACTACAAGCTATATAATACACCCACTATTCTCTTCTAGATGCAACAGTTAAGAATTAAGACTTTCATAATTTCCATGTTGTCAATACAAACATTTAACCATTGGTATTATATTATATAAATGAATAGTTGACATTGTAAAAATTTATTTCAACATGAATCAAACAAAACCTTACATAAATAAGTGTTATTCTAAACATCATGGAGAACATGGATATGGAGCTGTCTGTAGTGTAAGAGATCATAGAGTTACCTGAATATAAATATCAAAAACGCGCCTTCCAAGACTTTTCCATGTTCTGCCATTTTCAAATTGTATCTCTGCAAACTGTAAGAGCACACTGTAATTACCATTCTGAAGCCCCAAACCATAGTATCGTAGGGAATCAGATGACAGCCTTGCTGTTTGAAACAGTTCAGAGTCTAGACTAATGAACTGCCTTGGAGTGTTAAATGTATAAGACAAATTGTTGGGTGAGGCGAACAGTCCGACATTACTGACAGCCCACTTATCATTGCTAGCTATAAAATAACTAGCAGAACCACTGGCCTCAGTATCGCTTTCATATGCAATTTCATTGGATGCTGTAATTCGTGGACCGCCACAGTTAATTGCAAAGTCGGAATCTGCACAAAAGAGTTACCATAATTTCAGAAGAATTCCATCATTGAAACTGCTTTTGGTTACAAATAACCTGTTCTGAACAATAGTTTCCAGCCGAAAAGTCACCATTGATTAAACTGTTTTTCTAGTAATGCATGATAAAAAGTCACCATTGATTAAACTGTTTTTCTAGTAATGCATGATACAAAAAAAGCTACAAAAAAATAACTCTTTGGGGTGGATAATTGAAGAATATTTGTGTTTTGGAGAAAATGAGAATAATACTACGTATCATATATCCAAACAATTTGTGGTCATGTCCTTCCAAAATGTGATTATGTGAATATTATAAATGATATACTAGTAGGTTTGTTCAAGATTAAAGAATGCCTAACCATTTTCCCAACATTGATTAAATCACATATTATAGTATAAACCTACATATTAGAGCAGGGTTGGGGTTGTGTTGTGCTTTTAGAGTGGCTACTAGAGCAGTAATGAGGATTGATCTTGGAGTTCGTATGAGGAAAGTGTTCATTCAAATGGATATATAAACAAGACCGGAGAACAAAGTTTGAAAGGAAAGAATGTGCCAAAGTAGAGGTGATTTTGCGCATTGGACAGAACATTGTCAAGTGATGGTTAAACCAGATTGGAGATTGAGGCTACTTATTTTTATTGAGACAAATAGACAAGAATAAGGTGGAATATTGTTAGGGAATTGAGAGAGTGCATGTAGTAGCAGAAGCGTAAAATACGGATCGCGAAATTAGTATGAGAAAGGTAATATGCAAGACAAGTAGTAAAAGAGAACACGCAATATTTAACGTAGGAAAAATATTCAAAAACTCACGGACGACGAACACTAAAAATCTACTATATGAATATATAGGAGAGTACAATGCCCCTTGAAAGGGTTTAATACAAGACTTCTCTCACTATATAACCTCACATAGGAGTATTACAAGAATAGGATAGTGGATATATAATTTGCATTGTGTGTATGAGGAAACATTTGGAGGATTGTGGGTGGATTCAAACTTGTATGTTTTGGTTGTGTGCTCATGCTTGTACTCGTTCATTCTCCCAAATGATGCCCGAACTCATATTTATAGATGAGGTATGGAGGTGGAAGAAGTGTGTGGAAACTTCTACACATATAATGCTCCACACAAATCTAGAATATTATCTTCATAGCCATTTACCAATTCTAGAGTCTTCCACAATACTCAATCACTTTCTCAACGTACTAGAACATTCTAGAAACCTCGAGACATAATATATTGGGCTTATGAAATTTGGGCCACCAAACCCAACAATCTCCCCCTTGGACCAAATTTCGTATGTACTCGTTGTATTAGCCCAAAAGGGCATGATGTATGTCACTTGACAAACTTGATTGATTGTCAGCTACAAGAGATATGTGACATACTAGAACTCGATTGATGAAGAAGCAACGCCAAACAGTGGTTAAATGAAGAATCCACCATTAATGGCTCTGTAATGCCATCAAGCGTCCAATCCGCTCCGACTTAGAAACTTCAAATGAAATTAAACCTCCAAATGTTGTAGCTTATCTTGCTTTAAAATTTTCTTGATGTTTAACTTGGCTATGTAATGCCAAGACACTCCCCTTGAAAGGGTTTAATACAAGACTCCTATCACTATATAACCTCACATAGGATTATTACAAGAATAGGATAGTGGATATATAATTTGGATTGTGTGTATGAGGAAACATTGGAGGATTACAGGTGGATTCAACTTGTATGTTTTGATTGTGTGCTCATGCTTGTGCTCGTGCATTCTCCCAAATAATACCCAACCTCATATTTATAGATAAGGTATGGAGGTGGAAGAAGTGTATGGAAACTTCTACACATATAATGCTCCACACAAATCTAAAACATTATCTTAATAACCATTTACCGATTCTAGAGTCTTCCACAATACTCCGTTACTTTCTCAACGTACTAGAGCATTGTAGAAACCTTGAGTCATAATAAATTGGGCTTATGAAAGGCCACCAAACCCAACAAATATAGCTTACAAATCAAAGAGAGACTTAGGGCATGTTTACTTCAGCTTAAATCTGTTTAGTTTAGTTCAATTCCGCTCAACTCCAATCAGTTCGGTTTAGCTCCGCTCCACTCAGTTCGGTTCTTTTTTTATTTTGCTAATTATTATTTTGTTAATTAATTTGTTCCTAATATAATTTGATCATAATATTATTTGTTCATATATCATTTTGTTCATAATATTTTTTTTCTTCTTACTTCGTATTTGTTCATAATATTATTAGTGTGTTCATGACATATTTTTGAAACATTAATCATCATTTTTTTTTTGTTTCATATACGTAGTATATATATCATTTACAAAAATATTATTATACGAAATAAGTGGATTACCATTCACAAAAATATGAAGATGTATTACTGATTTCTATGTCATAAAATATAAACTATCAATAACAAAAAAAAAAAAAAAAATTTGTTTAATAACTACGTAGTATTAGTTAATTAATAATAACCAAATTATTACTATGTCATTACTCCATAGTTAAAAATCATTAATAATCCATAGTTAAGAATCAATAATCATAGTCAATCCATATAAAACATAGTTAAAAATCAATAATCATAATTAAAAATTGATAGTTAAAACTCAATAATCAATAATCAATAGTTAAAAATCATTACTTTATAATAAAAACTTTTAGTTCAGTTCTATTCAGTTTCGATCCACTCCACTCCAATCAGTTCTGTTCCGCTCCAATCCAATCAGTTCGGTTCGGTTGAAGTAAACATGCCGTAAAGGTATGAAAATTGTATTTGGAAAAATAGAGGAATGTGTTGATAGAATGACATGGCCAAATTTTATTCCTTAAAGACACCCACGTGTTTTAAAGCGCCCATAGGATTTAATCTATAATAAGTTTACCAAATATAGATAATCTTCTAATTATGTATATTTGACTGTCTTGTGTTTTTGAGAAACACGCTATGTTGCCTTTGTCCAAACATGATTTGAGAAGAATAGAAAAGGTTTCCAAGGGGAAGGAATACAATAATGAACCATTATAGTTATTTTGTCACGAAAATGGGACACTTTTCCCGTTTCTCTATTCCTTGTAGCTCACAAAAGGGAAAAGCCAGATATTCAACATGAACCATAAACAATTGACTTGAATCATTCTAGCTCACTCCTCTATGCCACCATTCTTTTGGCATCATATATGCCCTGTGAATGGCAACTTGTCACTTACACATACTACCTAGCTAGTTACTCTAATCGATTTACCAACTCGGTCAAATTCCCTATCATCACAATCTTTCATGTATGCATTAACAGGTAATTTTCCAGCTTCTTCTATCATGTTTTCTCTTCCACTACAACAAATTGACTACAAGGCTGTTCTACTGCATGTGTATTTTTAGGATACTGTCAGAACCAAATGGGGATATAAGTGCTATAACAACTGTAATACCTCAAGTTTCATGTGTTTTTTCAGTACTATGTCGGTGATTTAAGAAGACCTTTCTGATTTTGTTTAATTCCTAAAGTTTAGTGAGCCAGAATAAGTTAGACAGTAACTTCTCTAACAGGTACACTATACAGAGATTGAGACTAGTAATCCAGCAACAGATTAGTCAAAGAGGATAATCAGAAAATCAACTCACATAATCCTAAACCAGTGTTGCAAGGAAATCCGTCCATTAAACAATTCAACCCCGGCAAAGATCTGCAACAAATTAAAATTCTTTGATCAGAACATCAGATATTTAAAGGTTTCACCAGTAGGAAGCTGTTTTCTCTTTTGTAGTTAGGAGTACATAAACACATAGTAACAGATTTTTTAATCTCATGCATTAGTTTGGATAAACTTTGTATTAGGTACGAGCTTTCTTTAGTACACTTGATCACATACTATATAAACATTTTTTTGCTAACTAGCTATCATGACTATGAAAAGCTACAAGACTATGCCACCACCAATACACACATTTCCAACCTTAGCATACTTCAACAAAATGTACAAGGTTGGCTATGCATCATAAACTTGGAGGCGAACAGTCACCTGCACGAGAGAGCTAGATGCATGATATAATCAAATCTAAGGCCTTCGACTATTAGTTTATAATTCTGGTGCTCTAGTTAATTCTTTTTTTATATATTTTTTTAAAAAAGAAGACAAAAAAAGAAAAAAAAAAACAGCTCTCCTTGTAGAGTAGAAGGGATATGATTTATTTGTTTATTTATTTATTATTCAAAAAGCACTTCAACATATAAATTCTCTATGATAAATTTCAATGGACCAGTTTTATATAGGCATTCAAAAGAGTGTAATTAGTAATTAGTAATTCAAAGACCGTCAAATAAACAACTAGTAGAACATTGAGTATAGATTAGAGAAGTTGCCATAACCTGCTGTTTGAGCTTGTTACCGAGAAATTATTTGCAACAAAATTACTGCATCCACCGGGAAGGAGTGATCAAAAATAAGCATTTACAAAGGAAAAGTGTGAGGAAAATGAAGCACATGTTAGACAAGTGACAACTTTTAGAAAAATCCTGGCATATGTTTGAGGCAATTTTACCAAAGCTCATAACTTAATAGATAAAACTTACAATTGTAGATTTGGTTCGTTGATCCAATCAGGAAGGTTACCAGATAATTGATTGTAGGATACATCACTGCATGCAAGAAAATCATAATATGCTTTTATGCAAGAAAAAGCATACACAATACTTATCTGGTCATCATGTTATTGTACAGCTTACATATTAGCCAAAGATGGACTTTTCTGAGTAGGCAAATCACCAGTAAGCCTATTATCTCCAAGAAACCTAAGAAAAAAGAAAGAACATTCTCTGTCAATTCATGAACTACTTTTTTAGCTTGTTCACATAAAAAGCATAGTTGTCACTTGCAGATTAGTAATAGCGATTTACTCACAAGTGGGACAGCGAACTGAGATTAAAGATAGAATCTGGAATCTGTCCTGTTATGTTGTTAAAGCTTAGGTCCCTGCCAACAGAATACATGAAAGTACAACCAACAAATAGATCATGAAAGTCAGTCCATATTTTATGACTTTTTCATGTTCAGAGTCTTAAGACAAATAGACGCCAAAACTAGATAAGTGTTATGATGTTTACATCAAAATGCATGTGCAATTTTCTGCTATTCCCACAAATTATAAGATTTCGATTCGCAATCACAAACCAACAGGTATATTATCAGTGTCTATTCAAGATATACTACCTATGTTCAATGATGTTCATACTATATTGCACATCAGTAATTAATGAAGAAACAAGACTATTCTAAGTTCTTATTATCTTATATAAAGTAAAATTAATAAATCTTAATCTTCTTTACTTTTTCCTCTTCGTGTTAGACATTATCTAGACTTCAAGAATCAACAACTTTCCAAAGACAACCAAACAACAACAGTTCCTGCAGCATATTCTTTATTCAGAAAAAAAAAAACCCTTCACCATGCTCTTCTGGTATTGATGTCCATTTGTAACTTGTGAGCCATCCCGCATTGGAGAATTAAAGAGTTTAAACCACTTTATATGCCTAAGATTTACTCCTCCCACTGCAAATTGGTTTTGGGATGAATCTCCTTCGGCTTTAAATGGGTTTGCCTCTCCTCCTATATTGGGTTGCCCAGGACTATTTTGATATTCCAGAAACACAATTTACAAATAGGTGAAAGTAAAAATCGAACACAAAAGGCCACAAGGGAAGGTACAATCTTTAGAAGTACCAAGCTGGATATGGGACTCCATCTCAATGGACTATGTCGGAGCTTTGCCTAGAAGCAAGAAGGAAAAGGATACTATTTGGGTAATAGTGGACCATGCTATATCATATTTGTCTAGACCACTTGAAGCTTTCCTAACATCCTATAACATATAAAATAGAAAGGGATATTCCACATAGATTGATATCAAACAGCTTACAACTGAGTCAAACGTTGAAGCCCACCGATACTACTGGGTATGGAACCAGTAATATTATTGTTCTTCAAAACTCTGCAGGGAATTATAGTAATTTCAATTATGATGCAAATCAAATGCAAAAGATTCAAAATTAATGAGTCCATAGAAACCTTACAAGATACTTAAGGATGTAAGACTAGTTACAAAATCCAAAGAAAAGCTGCTGTTTAACAAACCACTTATCCTCCTGTAAAATGCAACTGAAAAAGTTATCCTTCTATTATTTTTTGCTAGGTTAGAAGATGCATAATCATTTACAGTTCACGTGCATAAATATAAATATAAAGTAAATCATAGCCAAAGACCCAGAACAAAAGCCACAAAAGCCACTCACATTTCCTCCAAGGAAGTTAAATTAGAAAATGATGATGGTATGGGCCCTTGTAATGAACTTCCTTCCATTCTCCTACATAAAGCAGTTCATGAGATCAAAAAGCCTGGGATGTCAACAGTTAACACCAAGAATATAACAGTAAAATTTGAGTAATTTCATCCTTTGCCTATTCTCCTTTTCCGCACAACCATTTCTAAAACAGCTTAATCACCAATGAATGTGAGGGGTAAAAGATGAATGAATATAATTTTCTGAATAAATTACTTACAGTGATTCAAGCTGACTCCAATTCCCAATGAATTCAGGTATCACACCCGTAAGTTCCGTATCTGATGCTCTCCTGAATGATCAGCAAGTTATCAGCTAGTAAAAGCTATAAAGCAAAATACTTTTTCAAGAAGTTGAACTAGGAACTTTCTTAAGGTAATTGGAAAGAAAAAAAGTTTGGAGGGTGTTTGTGAGCTCTTACACACGCTTTAGACTTTGCAAATTAGCAAATGATGAAGGGATTTCACCACTAACTCCAGAGCTGCTAATGGACCTGTTAACGACATAAGTCAATCCACAAATATAAATTACCAGTTTAGGAGAAAAAGGGATTAGAAACTACTGATACACACCTGCAAATGCTAATTGTACATTACCAAAAAAAAAAAAAAATAATAAAGCCTCTAGCGCAATGATTCTTTAATTCTGGACATATACAGTATCTGAGCAGATATACATCATAGTTACTCTATCTTTAGACAATAAGAGCTGCACTAAGAAGTGATAGAATTATTACATATTGCTCCAGTTATGTTCAATTTTAAACCATATACCAAAGCATATAGAAGTGGCTTTCTGCTCTATGAAGTGGAAAAGAAAGAATAGATTACAAATAAAACTCAGTTGCATTTTGAATAATGTAATGCCCTACCTCTCACTCATAATCATCTCCTATATAAGACGATTTGAATCGTTGAGAGTTGAGACTACTGACGCCTCAAATATGGCCTCAATGAAAGCAAATGAAGCCTCAAAGTATATCCCACCGTAAGTATGATGAGCTCAACCAAAGTTCAAATATGCATCTTGAATGTGAAACATCATATAATTACCTACAATACGACTAATGAGGCTCTGTCTACGAATTTGCTTTGAATGAGTTAATGTGACTATTCACTATTGAGTTGTAATACAACAATATAACGCAGGAGGACTAGTTTAGGCATTATCCTGTATATGTTGGATTGATTTGTCAAGTTAAAGAATAACACAATTGAGCATGAAATTATTTGCGCATTGAAGTTATCAATGTCCAAAAAGCAAGATTTCTTACCAGAGGCCTTAAGTCAAGATTTCTACGCAGAGAGGGGACACTTATTATTTTGCAAGGCACAACTTCAATCTGCTTAAAGGAATGGTACTATAGCAAATATAAACCGTCAAAAGCTGAATTCTAAAACTTGAGGTTAGCTGCATGATCCCCCCCTATGAGTGTATATGCTCATTGAATATGAGATAAGGTTACACACTGTCACCTATTGCAATCTCCCACCTTTTTCCAAACTTGGTAGTTACTACGAGATGAAAATGATGAATGCGGCCATATGGAATGGTATGTGTAAAGTCCAATATGACATTAAGTTTTGACAGTGAGTAAAAGTTCGAAGATTAAAAGTAATTTTAAGAACTTACAGTTGCTCTAATCTTCTTAGGTTTCCCAACTCTGATGGAAGGGGGCCAGAGAAATTGTTTGGACCCATACCCCTGCAAATATTCCACGCATCAGGCAAAAACTTACTTTAAAATTTTTTTTTTTTAAAAAAAAAAAAGAAAGAAAAAACTAAAAGAAAAGGCATAACATGAAGTAGTTGCGAGTCCATCTTTTATTCTTACGATTTGAAAGTCATTAAGCTTATACATAAGAATATGACAGAAGAGAGTCTGATAACATACAAGGTCAACAAGGTTCCCTATAAAAACCAATTGGGAGTAATCTTTCAGAATTAATAGGGGCATGGTCATTCATTAACAATATAAAAGAAGTACTAAAAAATTGTAAAGTTTCCATATAAGAGGTACATTTCAAATACAGAAAACTTACAGTGATCGCAGATCTGTAAGTCGACCAAGTTCTCTTGGAACCGGCCCAGATAATGCATTGGTACCAAAATCCCTTGAATAATTTCAAAAGGGCAGTAAAATCGTTAGAAAAATACTCAACAGACAGTTAACCGATATATAATTAAAAAAATATCTGTGTGCATACAGCCATTGCATTCGAGTAAGGTTTCCAATGCCCGGTGATAGAGGGCCTGTCAAATAATTCTGCCCCACTCTCCTACACAGAAGACAGTAGATATTATACGCCTTGACGCTTTACATACAAAAACCGAGCTTGTTCTTGACATTAGAAATAAACTAAGATTGACATTGTGCTGTAAAAGAGCATTGAAAACCATACAGATTAGTGAGGTAAACCAAAGTCCAGAGCTCGTCTGGTATCACGCCTACTGCATCGACTGCATACACTTTCCTGTCAATTTTTGACATTAACGATTTCAGTTTCTCATACATCATTTTCATATCAAAAAATTTCCTTATGTATCATCAAACAGAGATGTGAACATAGTAACACACTAATGATTTCTAGCTATTTTTCCAAAGCTTCCACTGTCCTCAAATTACTTACAGTGAATGTTAATTTACACGTTTTTGAATGCAAGATTTAAACTACTATTTCCGTATCATATTGGCTATAACGATTTGACAATAAGTAGAGAGGAAAAATGTTAAATCGCTGTAACTAATATCATACGAAGGTAGTAGTAGGATATTTAGGTATATCTATGAGTGTCATTTGAGCATGTCACACTAAAACCTAACATAATTTAAACAAAATATACCAAATTAACAGCAAAATCATACATAAAATATGGGCATGTATAACAAAAATAAATAAAAAGGAGTAGCAAACTTACAAAGCAGTAATGTGGCAGGTAGTGCCATTATCATCAGAACAATCACATTTGATAAAAGGGTTATAATCAGGGTCATCAATTATGATTGAATCATCAAGTGCTGCTCCTGAACATGGATCCCCTGTTGTATTCCACTGTTCTTTGTTCGCTGGTTTTTCCCATTGTTCTAATATTGAATTCAATGCTTGTGCTACAAAATTAATAAATTATTAGGCTATACTAACTTTAAAATATAATATTGCAATCCCCTTGAGAGTGAGGGATAGTTTTATTAATTAGAACTTTCCCCTTGATTCTATGTGATCTTAGATCGTTTCTGGTTAACGCTTATTTTGGCTTTATAAACTTTAAAAATATTGCAATGGCCTTAAATTTGAATGTTTGGTAAAATCTCTGTTTGGTCATATGTGGTGTCAAATTCGGACAAACCATTTATATTAGCGGTTTCAATCTCGTCAATTCTAACTCAATATGTTTGTTAGACGTGTCATGTTAATCTACTTACATAAAAAGATGACATCATTGAACCAAACTCAATAATTTTTTGTCGAATTCAGATCATGATGGCATGTTGTTTCATTTTTTACTTCATTTGACCGAAACCCGTTGCCCCTAAAGTTTGCAGAATAATGCACCAAATGCCCCTAAATTTCTTATTTAATGTTTATAATACCTTTGTAACTTGTTGTAATACCCGGTATTTTTCTGTACTGTAAAAATAATTTTAAAAGCTTCTAATGTTTTTTTACGCTTTAATCTATTTAATAAATAATTTTAATAATTTCATAATATGGATTTTAATCAAAATGGAATTTTATAAATTATTTACATTTAATTTTAGAAGCAAAAATAAATTTATCCATTTTTTTTTTAAATGGGGGTGTTGCGTTGTGTGTGTGCATGAGTGTGGCGTTTATTTTTCCTAGGTGTACATGTATGCTTCTCTTGGCTTTATTTGCTGCTTAGTTAATGTAATATATGTTCATGCATTTTAATTTATATACCGTGATTTATTCATGCCGCAAAAATCAGTTCCATGTCGCAAAACTCAAGTTCCATGAATCGCATTTAATGCATTTAAACATCCCCTTTCTCTCCTCTTTTTCCCCACACTCCAACTCACCTCTCATCCTCATTCTTCCCCCTATGGCCGGCCATCCCCTCTCCCATTTTACCACTTTTGACTTCCCTTCTTTTCACTCCCTATATAAACCCCTAACTTCACAAATTTTCCACCTCTTTTTACACCATTTTTTCCTCTCTTTTTCTCACCATTTTTACAAGCTTTTATCATGACCTTTTCTCACTTAAACTAAGTTTATTTTACTGCCTAAATACAGTAGTAAAACCACAATAAAATCAGAATTAAAATCTGAAGACTTAAGAGTCTCGAAGATGAGCAATGCACAACAGTAGCAGAGAAGGAAGAAAGGAGAAGGCTATTATTCTATTGCGGCATTCAGAATTCTGTAGAATGTTATCTTAGGTTACAAAGATTATGAGAGACCTAAATATATATAACACTGATCCCTAAATGGATCACAGCCCAAAAAACAAGGTCCAATGACCTATACAAGAGCACAGAAGAAGACAAGAAAAAATAAAGGACACTAAGGGCACTAGCAGACAAACTACACGCTACTAGAAAATTACAGAAGAAATAGCAAACTGCTAGTATTTTGCACCATGTATTCCATCAAAATCAGATACAAAAATCAAACAAAACAAGCATCGAAATTAAGGTTTTCAAGCGGGTTTTTTAGCTTCAAAGAGGATTTTGCGTTCGAACTTTCTAAGCGCGTTTTAATTATTTTCTTGCATTTTTGCGGTAAGTTTTCGATGTCTTTAGAAAACCTCGTAGGATTTTTGGTTTTTGAAAAACAATTCATGAATCCCATTTCCCTCTCTTCAAATTTTATGTTAGCCATAAAAATCATGTTTCAAAGTATGTTTTTATTTGTTTTTCGTCATGTTTATGAGTATGTATATACTTGAAATCCATAATGATTCTTGTTAAGTTTTATGTTGTTAATCCATGTCTAAAGCGATGAATTTTGAAGTGTGGAATTTGTGAACCATGTTGATGTTCTTCTTCTTTTATTTTCTCCATGAGTGGCCTTTTTTTTATTACGTGTATGTAATTTATTTTTTTATTTTTGTTATTTTTCGAGAGTTTATAAAAAATATTTTGATTAATTAATTTCGTGAGTTATTAATAAATAAATAAATAAATAAATAAATAAAATAATTACGATTTTTATTAAAAAAAACTGAAATAAATAAAATAAATAAATATAGTTTTCGAAACCTAAATTTAATTTCTAATTTATTTATAGTCAAGATTATAATTTTGAATGTGTTTTCCAAGCTTATAATTTATATCTTAGGTGAAGTAAAGTTTTGTTTAAATTTATTTTGGAACTTGATAATAATATTACTTTGAGTTAGTTTATTTTAAAAGATATTTTCACTTAGTTTAAACTAATTTCAAAAAGTTGTTTAATTAAAATCTAAAATAGTTGTTCAGAAACCGACTTCTAAATTTCTAAGCTTAGTTTACAACTTAACTTACAACATGTTTTCAATTCTTCTTTTCTTTTCTTCTAAGTTGTGTTTTATTCACTTAGATTAATTTAAGAAAGACTAAAACATATATTCATAAGTTGAAATAAGTCTCTAATTTTGGTTCTTTGTTTCTAAAGTTATATGTTTCATGTTTCAAAGATATTATGTTTATACTTTGATGCTTTATTAAATCTTTCTCATGTATCTTTATGTTATGAAGCTTTGTTTTGTTTCTTAATCATGCCAGTTTTCATGTTTCTTAAGTTGTGTTGTTTTAAAAATTTCTTTCTAAAATCAATGTTTAAGAAGTGATCACCTATTATTAATTTAAAATGATATTCTAACCTTGATGGGAAAGAAGCCTAGCTTTATGGGTAGTTTTTGCCCCTAAGGGTGATGAATGCGCCTAAGCTTTTTAGGTGGTATATTGTTATTATTTTGGTTCTATTCCCTTCGTGAAAAAGTCGCATAGTCTGAACTATTTCGTCTAATCCGTAACTCCTTGTGTAAAAAACAGTCGCTTAGTTCATGGGGGTGTGCACACTTAAGACTCTGTCAAAATCTATCGGCCAATAAATCTATTGTTAAGTTAGCGTAAAGGGTAATGCGCTGCTCTGCTAACCTTGTTCTCTTTCCCAATTTAATCAAAGTGGTCACAATGATATTCTAATGCTTTATGACGAGTTTTAATTCTATTTTCAAAAGTTTATGAGATGTTGGAAAGTTGATTCTCAATGATGAATCTTGCTTGTATACAAAAGAATTGTACTTGGATCTTGATCATGATATGGAATTGTATTTCCTTATGTTTCTCATGTATTGTTGCTTAAGTATTGTTAATGTTGCTTCTTACTTCTCTTTGTTTGAGTTATGTTTCTTGTATGTATATGCAAAGCTTTTCAAAACTCAAACCCGTTATATGAGGTAGAGTCGAGCTTACTTAGTTTTTCTGATTTTTGTTTCCTTTGCTTTGTTTTTCTTTCTATTCGTTTGTTGCAGGTTAGTTTTATGAGCAGTATGAGTAAGGAATGTCTTAAGATGCTTGAAGATTTGACTATTATGAATAATGTTATCCTTTTGGAACATTAGCTTTTATTTCTTTAAAACTTCTTAAAGATTATGTTTTTGTTATATATTTCTAGACTTAAGTCTTCTATCCTCATTTCCTTAGTGAATGAGGGTAATGACTACAACTCCCATGTCTTGGAAGCCTTGGATTTTTGAAAGAATGGATTGTTTTGGTAATGTTAGAGGGGACCTAGATATGGGAGTGTTACACTAATTTGACTTAAAAAATATATATATATCCGTCACAAGCATACCATGGACAGTAAATGGAGATTTTAGGGCATTTGGCGCATTGTCATAAATCATTAAGGGTAGTCCATACAATAGTTAATAATTATAAGGATACGTGGTGTAATCTAAAAAATGCATGGGTTTTTGGTATATCAAACAAAAACTCAAGCGTACCTGGTGGAAATCAAAAACACTACAAACCCTCTTTTTATTTTCTAAAATTTAGTATTTAAAAAAATAGAAATAAAAAAACACTCACTTTTGGAAGATTTCTATTTTGGAAAATTTCATGAAAATAATCCCAACTTTGGACAGTCATCTAATAAAGACCCAACTTTTGTTTATTCATTTTTAGACCTAACTTTGCATATGATTTTCCATTTTTAGACTAAATGACTGGTAAACTGGTTAACTGATAATCTTATTTGATTTTTTTATTAAAAATAAAAAATCAATTACTTTTTAATTTTCTATTAAATTTTAATGTTATGTGGAATTTCTCAAATGTTGACCCAAGTCCATACTTTAATTAATTTGAAGTGCCATGAACTGTTCCATTCTTTTCTTCACCTAAGAAGGATTAAAATAAGTAATTTCCTTCCTACAAAACCTTCCAATCATCGAAACCATATCGATAAGCAATCGCCACGCTCGAGCCTCATTGTATCATAATCCAATTCTCAATCTCGAAAAGCATCCTCACGAAGAACTGTATCTAGAAGTTCATTACTGCTTATTGCTCGAAAATCGAATTCCGGCGAACTTGAGAGGACGAGGATGGGGTGTCGCGATATTCTAGTGTGTGTTTTGAGGGTAGACGATGAAATCTATAATGGTGTTTTCCACAGTTCGCCGATGTCGGAGCTTGAGCCTTTGCAGTATGTGGCGGCGCCTTTGTCGTGGTGGGTGTGGGCCTTCAAAACAACCTCTTCTTCATTCACCACCACCGTCGACCCCTTCTTTGTCTACCATCACCACTCTACTTATCATTCTTCGAATTTATTACTTTGTATAGTTTATTACAATAAATTTTATTAATAATTTATCCTCAATTTCAAAGAAATGATGTCACCACTAAGGCACTAACCCATAAACCATGTTATATTAATAATGCAAACTTACAGCTTTATAAATAACTTCTTTACTTAAAAACATTAAAGCATGCATATAATTGCATTGATTTTAGTTATATAACTCCAATTTCAATTACGGTTTCATTTATGATGTATGTATTACCCCGCTCATATACTTTATTCGTTTAATCAAATTTCATTGATACCTTTTCAGTTTCTTCTTTAAGATAAACTGCATTGTTCCGTAACATCATTTGAGCCAATAACTAGTGAAACTACTAAAGATTATATTTAAATATTATATGTGTAGCTTTGTAAATGTTCAACAAAATAGAAGTAACCAAGACTAAATTCTTCCTCATAAATTTTCATGATATGGGCCCTACTAATCAGGCTATTGAACATAAATCGGTTGACTCAAAACTGTAAAAAGTGCTTCAAATTTTTTATGCATTTATTCATCATCCGTAAATAAGCATAGTTTAACTAAACTTACCCACCCTAACCACTATTTACCATACCACTTTAAAATTACTATTTCACCATATACCCCTAAACTATTGGAGAATGCACTATATGCCCTCAATGTTTCAAAAATGCACCATGTGCCCATGAACTTCCAACTTAATTCACAATGCACCCTTATTTTGCTAATCTACCTTTAACTACTTCTAAATGAAGATATTAAATTTGACTAATCAATTAATTACATTAACTAATTGAAATTACTTTTACACAACCACTACTCTCCTTCATCACTACCTACTCACCACCCCAATCATCTTCTCCTTCTTCTTCTTCCTCTCTCTTTCTACAAACTCCACTCCAACTTCATCCTCTTTAATTGACTCATTCTCATTGATGAATGTGATGGTAAATTTAAAGGCAAATAAGTGTTTGATTCTCCTAAATACTCAATATCAAATTGGGTTTTAGGAAAAGTTTTAAGGTGGGTTTCGAATTTCTAGATTCTTGTCTTAGGGTTGATAGGTTTCGAATTTGTTGGGCTTAGTGGTGGTGGATTTGGGTTCTAGGTTAGGTGGTGGTCGTCGTGGGTTTGGTGGTCGTGGGCAGATCTATGCTATAGGTTTGGTGGTGGTAGCCATGGGTTTGGCGGCCGTGGGCCTTGGTGGGCGTGGGTTTGGGTTGTGAGGTGGTGGTGGTGGGTAAAATAATTTAGATAATTAAATTAATGGTTGATTTGGTTTAATATCTTAATTAGAAGGTAATTAAATTAAATTAGGAAAACAAGGGTACCTTGTAAATATAGTTAATTGTTCAAGGGCACACGGTGCATTTCAAAAACATTAAGGGTATATGGTGCATTTTGCAATAGTTTAGAGGTATATGGTGAAATAGCCGTTAAAATTACCACTACGAATCCAACAAAACAGAGTGCCACCAACAATAACAAGGCAACCAACAACAGCACTAGTAGCACAAAAATCTTTCTACAAAAATCTAGAGAGAATTAGTGTATTTGTCATCATCTTTCCACAATAATCATTTATTTTCTTTTGAACCACCATCTTCTTCATCTCCATAAACACACAAAACCCAAAAAGATTTTTTACTCTTTGTTTTCACGTCATTTTTGTTATATTAGTTCATTAGTCTCATTATTATTATTATTATTATTATTATTATTATTGATGTTTCATTGTACTTTGCATATGATTTTCCATTTTTGGACTACATGACCGATGACTGGTAATCTTATATAAATTTTTTTCGTTTTTCCTTTAATTTTATTTTTATTTCCCAAGTCAAAGTTGTCCATCCACCACCAAAATCTAACGTGGACCACCACAATACTCAGCGCTACCTAGTCGCTCATTCCCTTCCACCAAGTAGTCGCCTCTCGCAACCCTTTCCCTTCGAGTACATGTCATTGCAAGTTCTTTTTTCTGAGCTCGTCACTGTTTCGAATAATACAAATGCACTTTCAAGTTCACCTTCTACGCATAGGCTACTAAGTATCCAACAGAGTTCTCTTCCTTACAAAAATTCCACCAACCACTCTAGTTTACCTTCAATTATATTTGTCATCAAATTAACAGTTCAACACCACACATGAAAAATTCAACATCACAAACCAACCACCTCCGCAATTACCACAAAAAAAAAAAAAATAAAAAATAAAAATAAAATAAGCTACACAAATTCCAGAAATTAGGAGCTTGATCCATCGAAATCATAACCCAAAACTTATGGAAACTGAAAAACTAAGGCTTTGAACCTTACACAAAAAATGAATCCTAAATTCGCAGTTCAAGCGAAATTTGTTGAATTTTATCCAAAAATACACTCGAATTGAGAGTTTGGAAAGGAGATGATTTTGTAAAATAGGTAGTTTTTCAGGTCAAGGTTCAATTTAATTTTGATGGGTTCTTTGGTGAACAAAGTAACGTGAAGATAGGAGTTTGATTGCATGAACAAAGCAAATCAATGGTGAAGACCAAGAGTCCATCTTCAACAAATTAATTCAATGAACTTTGGATTGTCATTGGCCATATATATAATCTGACATTGTTTGGTATTAAAATTATGGAACTGGACATATGGGATAAAGCAAAGCAATGGAAGGAAACGTGGAAGAGAGGCATACAGAGATGGAAGAAGGAATTTAGGGGAAAAGCGAAGTAAAAGTCACAAAAAAAAAAATAATAGAGGAAGACTTCCACCGGCTTATAAGTGGATTCGACCTGATTTTACAGGTTAAATTTTACAAGGGTTCAAAAACGGAACATCTTGTGCAAAATTGGGTCTAAAAAAGGAAAATATAAAGTTTGGTCTTATATTAGTTGACCGTCCATAGTTTTGATTATTTTTATGAATTTTTCCTTATTATTATTACTATAATTAGTTTATTATTATTATTATTATTATTATTATTATTATTATTATTATTATTATTATTATTATTATTATTATTCATCTTCATAACTGTCATACTATTTTTAGTTTACGTTCGAGTTTAAGATTCTCGAAAGCACTTTCAAGATCGTTTCGACACTAACACGCAAGGTATTTAAATATGAGGCCACCATAAATCACTATCTTCTTTAAGCTTATTCATCTTCATCATCAAGTTCTCTATTGTTATTGCTATTGTTGTTACTATTGCTGCTGGTAGTGGTGGTGGTGGCGGCGGCGACGGCTATATCCAATTTAACTTTCTAAACTCCCTCTATCACTTTTATTTTATTTTTAATCCATGAAATATTGATTAGATAATGGCTTGTGATGTAATAAAACAAGTGAAAATAGAAAGAATCTTGTTTAGGCTTTTAACGCTTTTATGAGAATGATTACGCGATAATGTAGCTTTCTTAAGTATTATTTGCACGAGCATGATAACATGTTTTAAAAGCTTTATAAGTATGATTACATAAAATATTATGTTTCTTGCAAATATCATGATGACATGAGCTTTATGTACTTTTAAGCTTTTCTAACATGTTCACATGATATTATCGCCTTCCCTATATATGTATATGATTGCGTTTTTATGTAAGCCATGATGACTACTTTTCACATAGATATAGGATAATAATAAATATCGGGTTTGTGAAGTCATATAAAGTCACATGAGTCACAAAAACTCGAATCTTGAAATCTTGAATAGGTTCAACGGAATATAAGTGAAATGATCACCAAACCTAGCAAATACATGTGCATTTAATAAACTGGCCTAGTAAGCACTCAAGTGGTGCGCCCTTTAGGTTAATCTAGTTGTAATGTTGCTTGATACACTATGATGAGAATTACAAAAGAGATCTAGTAAAGGACAACTCGACTTGGAAGTAGTACCTCGTCCCCAAACCCATGAAACTAGTGCAAGACCTAACCATTGGGAACCATTGCACCTCACCTTGGTCGATGAGAATGCAGTCATTCAGGTCCGTAAGACTCTATGGAGTGCGGTTGTTCACCTTTACTGGTGTTTCGTTTCAAGCCAAACGTACTCACCCTACGCGATGATCCTTCCCATGGTCTAAAGAACATAAACACCGACTCATGGACATGAAGGTCCGACGTCCATACACCCACAACCTAAAATTCGATTTATGCCTTCGAGACCAAATCTAACCAGCCACCACCACCCTTTTTGTCTGCGATCTACTGAAACCATCACCACTCTTCTCTTTTTCATGGTGATGTTGTTGGGGCTTGTTTACTTCAGCTGAAAACAGTTGAACTAAACTGAATTGTTTGGAACTGAACTGATTGGAGCTGAACTGAACTGAAAGCTTTTATTATGGATTAATGATTTTTAATTATGGATTATTGATATTTAACTATTGATTATTGAATTTTAACTATTGATTATTGATTTTTAATTATGATTATTGATTTTTTTTACAATGATTTTTATGGATTGACTATGACTATATTAATTTTTAACTACGGATTAATAATGATTTTTAACTATGTATTAATGACATAGTATAATTTTGATATTAACCTATCTACTAAGAATTTAATTAAAAAAAACGTTATTAGTAGTTTATATTTTATGAAATAAGTAATACATCTTCATATATTTTGTGAATGGTAATCCACTTATATGATATAATAATATTTTTGTAATTCAATAATAACAACAACAACAACAACAATAACAAAAATAATAGTAATGATATGAACAAATAATATTACGAACAAATAATATTCGAAACAAAGTAATTAGCAAAGATAATAATTAGCAAAATAAAAGAAGAGCTGAACTGAACTGAATGGAGCTGAACTGCACTGAACATAACTGAACTGATTTTAAGCTGAAGGGCCTGGTCAACTTAATTAGGATGAAATAATCGTGGGTAGGGGTGTGCATAATCTTGTCCGGACCGAAATTTAGACAAGACCGGACCAGTCTGGCGATTCCGGTTCGGTCCTCAGGACTTGTTTGCTTCAGCTTAAAATCAACTCAGTTCAGTTCAGTTTGGTTCAGTTCAGCTCTTCTTTTATTTTGCTAATTATTATTTTTGCTAATTAATTTGTTCCTAATATTATTTGTTCATATTATTATTATTATTATTGTTGTTGTTGTTGTTGTTGTTGTTGTTGTTGTTGTTGTTGTTGTTGTTGTTGTTGTTGTTGTTGTTGTTGTTGTTGTTGTTGTTGTTGTTATACCACATGAGTGGTACATAAGTGGATTACTGTTCACAAAAAATATGAAGATGTATTACTGATTTTTATTTCATAAAATATAAACTACCAATAATTTTTTTTGTTTAAAAATTATTAGTAGATTAATATCAAAATTATTACTATGTCATTACTCCATAGTTAAAAATCATTAATAATTCATAGGTAAAAATTAATATTCATACTCAATCCATAAAAATCATAGTAAAAAATCAATAATCATAATTAAAAATCAATAGTTAAAAATCAATAACCAATGGTTAAAAATCAATAATCCATAATTAAAAATCATTATCCATAATAGAAACTTTCAGTTCAGTTCATTTCAGCTCTAATCAGTTCAGTTCATTTCAGTTCAGCTGTTTTTAGATAAAGTAAATAGGCCCTCAATCCGCAAAAATTGACAATTTTGGGGTTTTTGTCCGGTCCAGTTCTAGACTGGAAAATTCAGGTCTAGATCGGTTGGTCCGGTTTCCTTGAAAAAATAATATATTTAGTAAATTAATGTAAAAGTTTAATATATATAAAGGTTTTTTTTAAGTTAAAATATTAAATTTATTCATGTTACATATATCATTATATTTTATGTTCTACTTAGTATATATATATGCGGGAAATAATTTTTTTTGTAAGTAATAATTTTTTAAACAAAAACAAATTGAAAAGGGTAAAAATAATTCAGGTTCAACCAGTCCAAAACATGTCCGGACTGGAAAAATCAAGTTTGGTCATGTCCAAATTGGAATTTTTCAGGTCCGATCCCCGGTCCAAAGAAACCGGAGATTCGGTCTTCCGGTCCAACCGCACTCGGTCCGGTCTTGGACCAGTGCACACACCTAGTTGTGGGAGTGGTCGATTTATGGTGAGGTGTTGTGGGGGATTGGGGGTGGTTTTTTTAGAGTGAGGCGGTGATTAATTGAAGGTGACACGCATAGTGGTTGTGTTGTTGGTGGGGTGGTTGTGGAAGAGGTGGCTTTGGTTCGGGGTGATCGATTTTTTTTGTTGCCACTGGTGGTGGTGCTGTTAGTGTTGGTATGGTGGTGCTATCAATATTTTTTATCCCTAATCTAATATATTTAGGTTTTCTAATTATACCAAAGCAAAAATTGCCTAGAAAATTGTGTAAGAGAAAATGTTGCACCTAAAGTGAGATAGAGGTAGGGCCTTCAGCTGAAAACAGCTGAACTGAATTGAACTGAGATGAAATGAACTGATTAGAGCTGAACTGAACTGAGCAGAACTGGAAGTTTTTCATGAAGGATTAATGAATAGCAAAATAAGAGAAGAGCTGAACTGAACTAAATTGAGCTAAAATGAACTGAACTAAACTGATTTTAAGCTGAAGTAAACAAGCCCTTAGTAGTACAAAATGAGCATCCCATTACCAATGAGACTCGAAAACTAAACAGATCTTGAACTATGTTTTTTATTTGAGTTGAAGTAGCTAGAAATCCTCTTTCATAACATACCGTAACCTTTAAATATTATAAACTATCCCTTTTCTTTTATCTACTTTCATTAATGAATTGTCTTAAAGCGAATTGTTAGATTCTGAAACAGTCTAAGGTTACTATCAGGGATAAGTTAAGGTTATACCCACTCGCAATATATGACGTATGTAAAGAAGCATTAGTAGTTGAATAGTATAGGTCACTAGAGAACTCAACTTGTTATAGTTTAAAGGGTCCTAGGTAAATTGTACTTTTTATCAAGCAAGATCGATAGACACAAGTAGTCGTAAGACCCAGTTTGAGGACTTAGACACTATGTAGCATGTGTACTTCTGATTGATAGCCGTCTCCAAACCCGATTTGTCCCCGCATTGGAGACGATTCTGATTTTTCATGTTATAATTGATCATGCCCCGAACCCGTATCCATATTCATTTTTGACCCCGTTCCCCACTCCGTGGAACCTAGCTTAGACAGTACTAGTACAATTGTCTTTAGACTCAAAAAATAGCGCAAAGTATTTGCGTAGGTTTAGTCTAAGGTCCTGTTCTCCTCGTCTTATTTTTATTTATTTTTCAGCAAAAATAAGTTCAGTTCGGCAAAAATAAGTTCAGATCAGCAAAAATAAGTTCAGATCAACAAAAATAAGTCTAGTTTACCAAAAATCAGCTTCAATCCTTAATAAATTGTGGATGATAAGTAAAAATAAGTTCAGTTCAGCAAAAATAAGTTCAGATCAGCAAAAATAAGTTCAGATCAGCAAAAATAAATTGATGAGAATAGGGCCTAAATGTCTTTAGAGTTGGAAAAAAAGCCCGTAGGAGAGGCGAAGTGCCTTTAAAGTTGGAGAAATTTCGTTAAGCACAAAAGATAAAGAGATGAATAACGCTAGTAGGGATCAGTAACAAAGATGTGGATTTAAGCTAAGGGTCTTTCTCCTGTGCTCTATCGAGCTTGTCTTTCTCACGCCTCAAGTTTCATATAATATTCACAAGAGTGAGCGTGTGTTTCATGCAACACGTACGTTATAAAACGCACTTTCCCTGATTCCCTCTTGTATTGCAGACTTAAAGTTGGAGTGTTGGACCTCTTTCCTACTTGCTTGGTTTATGAATGTTGTGAAACCACATGACACTTCACAATCTGCTATATGTACGGCTGGTTCCAGAGTCGGTTACCTATGTCTTATATATTCATATGTGGCACGCCGCATATCAATTAACTGTGCGGTAGACCTAAATAACAATAGTCCAGTGCTTTACTCCTTTTTTTTTTTTTTTCTTTTTTAGGATTATTTTCCCAATACTGTCATTTATACTCCCAAATGTCAATTATTCCTCCATTTTTACGGTTCTTTATCCATTTGTATTCTTCTTTGTTCTTTTTTAGGAGTACTCAAATTGAGTTTGTTGATTGCATTTCAATTCAGAAGATGACTCACGAAATACCAAGTCATTATTTTTCTTACTCTGTAAATCTGTAATCCGTATTCCATTTTTATTTTAACTTTTCCATTAAACATACCCCCCAACCCATTTTAACTTTTCCATTAAACATAGCCCCATTTTGTTTTGTAAAAGTAACTGCTTGAAATTAATTGGAAAAAAAAACCTCAAGTACGAGTGCACAATAATATAGGAGTTATGCATTTGAATAATAAGGGTTGCTTATTGTTAGTGCAAAGTTACTTATTTGAATAACGAGGGTTACTTATTGTTAGTGTAGGGGTTATTTATTGGAATCACGAGGGTTACGTTATTATTAGTAACCTATACCGTAGGGGTTGCATGTTTGAACAACAAGGGTTACTTATTATTAGTATAGGGGTTACTTGTTTGAATAACGAGGGTTACTTATTATAAGTATAGAGTTACTTGTTAGAATAAAAAGGGTTACCTATTATAAGCATAGCGGTTACTCGTTTGAACAAAAGTTACTTATTATAGTATAAGGTTACTTGTTTAAATAAAAAGGGCTACCTACTATAAGTATAGGGGTTGCTTGTTTAAATAAAAAGGGTTACCTACTATAAGTATAGGAGTTACTCGTTTGAACAACAAAGGTTACTTATTATAAGCATAGGGGTTACTTATTGTTAGTGTAGGGGAAACTTATATGAATAACGAGGGTTACTTTATTATTAGTATAAGGGTTACCTGTTTGTATAACGGGGTTACTTATTATCGGTATATGAGTTAAGTTAGTGCCTATCTTATATATGCAAGTAACCTTAACATAATGTATGAGTAACCTTACTTCTTAGTAAAAGTAACTCATCTAAGGAGGTTATTTGATTAAGGGTAACTTATTCAATTAATGGCTGGACAAAAATATGGAGTAGTATATTTACAAGGAAAAATAAAATTGAAATACAGTTAGGTAAGTCAATAATCTAATGTATCATTCATTAATTTCTTGAAAATATCCACCCCATAGTCCATAGAAAAAAAATTATGCAACAACTTTTCGTTAGCCTTTGTAATTGGTAATTCCAATCTCTCAGTGCAGCTTTGTTTTCGCTCAACTTTCCCTCTTTGTATCCACCTCTGCTCCTCCACTATCTTCGTCGCCGTCTTCGCAACTCAAATCAAATTCTAAACTTTGCTCGTTGGAAAACCTTAGTGGTGAATTGGTGAATTTGGGTTGATTTTGAATTTATTGTTAATGTTAAGCGACGGTAAAAATTGCAATTTAAGTCTCGGCGGAGAGTTGACAAAAGTACATGGAGGATTGAGATTGACGGTAGAGTTTGTTAAAGTAGCAGATTGAAGTAAGATGTTAAAGAGATGGAGAGTAAGTGATATCTGCATTTTTTGAGAATGTGTTTTTTGGTGTGGCCGCACCATAACTTGACTGTGTGGCTGGCCACATAGAATGCCCACTCTTTTTTGTTATTGTATTATTATACTCTTAAATTTAATTATAGAAAATAAACTAAACTCTATCTTCTTTTTGTATGTAAAAGCGAATTAAAGTTATAGACAAATAAAATTTAAATACTTTGTTTAATATGGAGTATGAAATTAAGAAAATGAGAAATACTTCATTTGTTATATAACTTTTGTTAAATGAGCATCATTTGTTTTATGGAAATTAAATTTATCTATTTTATAAATTTAACATTTAGACACAAAAGATCATGAAATTCCGTTATTATAGCTTTATTAGAATTTGTAAAAGAAAATTTTTGCTTGAGAAGATAGAAAAATTGAAATGATATATTAAAATATATTGAGGTTGTGCAATATTTTAATATGTCAATTTTAGAAATAACTTTTAGGCAGGAATTTTTTGTACGAGAGCTTGACATAGGACACGTATGACTTGGGTGATTGTTACTTTAGTTATTAGTGTATGTTTTTTTTTTTTTTTGGTTTTTTTGACTTTACAACTTTGCATGTCATATGTTACATATTATAAAAAGGAACTAACAATTTATCTAATTAAAATCAACAAGATTTTGAAAATTAACAACAAATAAGACCGTATCATTTTTTTTTTGTTTATTTTGTTATTTTTTTTATTATTATTTCTTTTTTTTTCTTCAAAAGATAACCACAAAAAGAAAAGTGAAAACAAAAAATGGTAACCAACCGAGCCTTGATCGATACAAGTTGGGTTTGTGCATGCGACATGCCTTTAACTTTTTGCGGAACATCAAAAGCTTAAAATTGAATTACAATTTGTATGATATTGATCGACTAACTTCAACTATTGATCATGCAAGCACTTAAATATGATCACACTTCTATTTTTGTAAGTGTTGGTGTACTTTGTAAAGATATACAACATATCCTCTGTGCATAGATTAAAGTTCTAGTTTTAAAGCACCATGCATGAACTAAATATATATATATACTAGCACACAATACTTGAAAAAAATTCAAAGAAAAGAGAAGGAGAGAAACCTTCGGCCGAAGCGGTGGTGGCACGACTAGTATTTTGAGCTTGAGCACTTGTAAACGTCAAAGTCACAAACACTACAATCAACCATGGTAGTCTATACTTTTGGTTATGCACATAATTAACCATATTTGAAAAGACAAACAATTTGATGTTTTAAGGGAAAAACTCTAAGAGAAGGAACGAAGACAATGAACAAAGTAGTACAAGAAGTCTACCAAAGTAGTTGGTTGATATTACTAATCTAAAGAGTTTTATATTGGTGCTAATAAAATAACAAAAGTCAAATATCAATAATTTTATTGAACTATCAATTAAATTAGTCCATGACATGAGAAGATACTAATATATACGTTGTGGTATGCTAAAAAAAAATTGAGGTCAACGATTCCATCAAGTCACTACGGTTTCGTGCACTTTAATAATGTGATTCAATTCCTAATGTCTTCAGTTTAATATTAATTAAGATATAAATCAAAAATGAATTTTATTGTTCTATTTACTAATAAATTTTTTTTTCTAAACTTTGCCTTTCACTCTCTCTTACTTACACCACCACTACCCAGCCGCCCATCACCACCGGACAAACCTGCCACTCCTTGTCACCACTAGTTGCAACACCATTACTCTCTGAAACATTAAAAAAATCAATCACCTCGCTAAGCCGCTGCGACCATGGCAACGGTGACTGCGATAGGCGTTGGTTCCATGGTCGCAACGCCCGGGCCAGACACCGGTGTCACCAAATTCTTTTTTTTTTTTTTTTAATTTTATTTTAATTGTTAACTAAAAAATCGGTGTGGTGGTGACTAGCAAGTGGCGAGTGAAGAATGGTAGTGGCAGTATGGTGGTGGGTGGNGGCGCCAAACTGTTTATGCCAAAAATCGCTTAGAACGATCTTAGGTTGGGACTACGACGGCTAGATGGATTATGCAATTCAATGAGTAAAGAACAATAATGCAAAGTATAAAAACGAAAGAAATTAAAGTAGGCGAGACACAATGTTTTGATGACGCAGAAAACCCAAAGTGGGAAAAACTGCGGGTGGGAGTAATTCCACCGTTTCACTATGATGATCGTAGGACAGACTTTTCTTAGAGTACAATGTGAATGCTTTGACTTAATAATAATTTTCAGTGAGCTGCCTCTTATATCCTTGGACTGATTTTCCAGCTGAATTTATAGCCTAGAGAACACTTCCAACGGTCCTCTAGATTAATAACCGTCTCCTAAAAAATAGGAGAGTGGTTTCCCTCTTTTTCTCCCCGAAGACTGACCTTTGTCCAGGTTCAATGCATCTTCCTAGTAGACTTGTTCAACCTTTTGAAACCACTGAAGAATGGTTTTGAATCATTCAACGGCCTCCAAGAATATCGGACTGATGGTTACTGACTCGTCTGGGGTCGAGTCTAGTCAGAGAAATTCGACCATAACAGTTTGCCCCGGATTATTGACTCGGCAACTTGGCAGTTGAAGAGCTATAATCCCACTTTCACAAAGTAACTTCCCACTACCTCTTGGTAACCGTGCCCAATAACTGCTCTCCCCAACTACTTGCCTATAAATGGCTTTTACTTTTTACTTTTACAATTACAAAAAAATAAAAGATAAAAAATTCAAAAAAAAATTTAAACTGACAAAAAGGAAGAATTTGGAGGAGCGTCGTTACTGTAGCTGTACTTCAAGAGGCGTGATTTTGCTTCCCTTCAACACATTTCCAGGTATTTTTCTTCTTCTACTTCTTGAATTTTGCTTCCATTGATCTTTATCTTGGATGTCTAGTAGAACTGCTTTACCAAAGAGATCCAGATTTTCGTTTAGACTCTTAGAAAAAATGGGGAAGTCGAAGGAGAGATCTTCCGAGGCGGAGCCTCTGAGCTCAATTGACAAGACGGGGGTAGAAGCTTTTAGGGTTCTTGCCGGTCTTCCAAAAGAGGCGGTGATTGAGGTTCCGGGGGCACGACCTGCCGTTGACTGCCCAGAAGGTTTCGTGTTAATGTACGAATATCCCTTTAAACTAGGGTTTAATTATGAATTTTCCCCTCTTTCCAAGGCGCTAATGGAGGCTTTGTCGGTCGGACCCGGCCAACTGATGCCCCAAACTTGGAGGGTCTTGCATGTCTTGGAAGGGCTTAACCCCCTTGCAACGAAGCCTCTTAATATTTTTGATTTGATGGTTTGTTACAAAATTCAAGTGAAGGAAGATAAAAGCTGTGCGTTGGTGTTAAAGCGCGGTGCTCGTCCGTTGGTGGAAAAATCGGGTTACTCCAATGACAGGGGTTGGCGTCCCCGTTTCGTATTTGTGAAGAAATCGTCTCTAGACTCGTTTGTTAATTGGCTTCCAGACCAGTGGCGTTTCGAAGGTACAGATCCTTCGTTTCGCTTTGATATTTTCCAATTGATTGACTTGTTTGCTTATGTTTTCCTTTCTTGTAGGTATCGGCTCAAGCTCGTTGCGTCCTAAGGCCGACAGTGCTGCTAAAGTAGAAGAATTCTTCAGTGCTTTCAGCGTCGAGGATCGTACATTTGTTCGTCCCATCGTAGTAGAAGACGAGACAGAGGGGGAACACAGCACGGCTACTGCTAGTGAGGATCCTGACATGGCTTCAGGTATTCGTGTGCATCGATCATCTTTTCTTTATTGTTGTGGTTATCTTCTGTTTAGTCTGATTGCAGACTCGTCTTGCTTTTCAGGTGCGGCTTCTAGTAAGGGTGCAAGTGGCAAGATGTCGATGGACGAGATGTTTGAGCGTGCTTCGAAGAAGAAGAAACTGAGTTCTGACCCTGCTGACGTTCAGATTCTTGAGACGAAACCTAATCTGGTTCGTCCCCCTCCTCCAAGGTTTGAGCGAGGGGCGTCCACAAGGAGTTCGTCATCTCAAGGCCGTGGTTTACTGATCACGCTCCCTGAGGACTTCTTGGCTGAAACGGCCGACACTACTTCTATCTGGCCTTCTGCTGAGAAGCTTCTGGTTCCGGCGGCTAAGAAGCGTCTGGAGAAGATGACTCCTGCTGAAGTGATAAGTGAAGCCATCAACCTTCAGCTACATGTAAGCTCGTATCCCTCTACTGTGTCTCGTTTGCCTTTAACCGGATTGCCTTTGTTTAAATTGTTTTTGCTTTGTGTAGTCTCTCCAAGATACTCTTGCTACAAGAGATCGTCTAGTCTCGTATGAGAAAGATGTCGAGTCTGCCAAGGCTACTCTGAATGCGGCTAAGGAGAAGGCGAAGAAGGCCGAGGCTGAAGTGGCTAGTCTCAAGGCTGCTTTGGTCAAGCTGGAGGCTGAGAAGAAGAAAGAAGTGGCGAACTTGGAGGAGATGCTTCATACTGCTCAAGAGGATGCCAAGAATTCTAAGGCCCTTGACATCTTGTTTGGTCGCGCCAAGGTCCTGAAGACGTTTGTGGATGGGCAGCTGACTATGGAGGATGCTCAAGCCGAACTAGACAGGTATCTGGCTGGAATCGGAAGTATGGCTGATCTGGTCGATGAAGAAGCGACTGTTGAGGAGCAGAAATCTACTGCTGAGTCTGCCCCTGCTTCTACTGACGTAGACCAGCTTGCTGCTGAGACGAACCAGGATGATGAAGATGTTGCATGACTGTTGGCCACTTTGCATTTAAGTTTTTAATATTTTGAATATTAAGTCTGTTGTTGGCCGTTGTATGGCCTTTTGAACAATTTACTTGTGTTTTTTGTCGTTCATGGGAACGACTAAGTACTTTGGTTTTTATGACTTTTGAACACCTTTGAATGCTTTTGCGTGCTTAGACTGCTTTTGTTGACATGCTGTGTGTTTGCTTTTGATTTTTTCAGTCACTTGCGTTGATATAATGCTATAGTTTTTGACTGCTTGTGTTATGCATTTTGTTGCGCATTTTTATCTGTGTATTGCATGTACAGGGGATGACGAGACGTTACTTTCAGTCTCGTCTCAAGGCCTTTATTATTGTTGCTCTTAGACTAGGCGTCGTGGTGCCTCGTTGGTCTAGCGTATCGGGGGACTAGGTTAGATGTGCATATTTGCCCCTTAATATCTGACGAAGCTCTGCCTTGATTAGGTACCTTCTGGCGTGCTTCGTCTGATATTTACTTGCGTTGGACTGCTTAGACTGTGTCATCGTGACGAGTCTCTGGAGTTTAGATCCTGCAGGTCCTGCATAAACGCATCGTTAGGACTGGCCGTTGGCGTTTTTGCCAACGGCCCTCCGATGCTTAAGTCAGTACTTGTTCGTCGAAATATAGAACGAAGTGAAAACTTAGAGAAAATTTGTTACCTTTGCACTTTTGACTTAGAAGTGGTAAAGCTTAAGGTGTGTCGCGTTCCAACTTCTTGGAACGGTCTTACCATGTCGTGAGACTAGTCTGTACGCCCCTTTTCCTGCTATCTCGACGATTTGATACGGTCCCTCCCAGGTTGGCCCCAGTTTACCATCTGTCGGGTCCTTGGTATTTTGGAATACTTTTCTTAATACCCAGTCCCCAATCCTGAACACTTTTGCCTTAACTTTTTTGTTGAAGCTTTTTGCGACGATCTGCTGATGCGTCGCCATTCTTAGACATGCGTCTTCTCTTAGTTCTTCAAGTGTGTCGATGTTGGAGGCCATCTCGTCTTGATTCTGTTCTTCTGTCATGAGACCGTATCTGGCAGTTGGGATTCGTACTTCTGATGGCAGGACAGCCTCGCATCCGTAGACTAGGGAAAACGGGGTTTGTCCCGTCGATGTTCTAGGCGTCGTCCTGTTTGCCCATAGAACCGCAGGCAACTCTTCAGCCCATCTTCCTTTGGCTGAGTTGAGTCTTTTCTTGAGTGAGGCAATAATAACTTTGTTACTCGACTCTGCTTGCCCGTTGGCTTGTGGATATCTTGGCGTTGACATACGTAGCTTGATGTTCCATTTGTCGCAGAATTGTCTAGTCTTGTCGCTGATGAACTGAGATCCGTTGTCGCAGACTATCTCTGATGGGATTCCGAATCTGCATATGATGTTATTCCAAAGGAATGAAATGACTTCTTTGTCTCGTACCTGGCTAAATGAACCTGCTTCGATCCATTTGGAGAAGTAGTCCGTCAGTGCTAATAAAAACACTTTTTGCCCTGGTGCCGGGGGAAGTTTCCCCACTATGTCCATCCCCCATTTCATGAAGGGCCATGGACAAAGCGTTGGATGTAATTCTTCAGGTGGTCTATGTGTCACTCCTGCGTATCTTTGGCAACTGTCGCATTTGGCGACGTATTCTTCTGCGTCTTTCCTCAGGTCTGGCCAAAAGTATCCCAGACGGAGCAGCTTGTTAGACAGGCTTCGTCCTCCAGAGTGATTACCACATTCGCCATCGTGGTGTTCTTGCAGCATAGCCTTTTGTTCGTCCCCGACGAGGCATCTTTGTAGTAACCCTGTGGAAGAACATTTAAATAGCACGTCATGTAATATTGTATATTTAGAAGCTTTGAACCTTAGTTTCCTTGCTTCCTGAGGATCGTCGGGCAGGATGTCATGCTTCAGGTAGTTGACTATTGGAGTTGTCCAGTTTGCTTCGTCAGAGATTTCCAAAATTTCTGGCACGTAGGACATGTCAACTGATGGCTTAGTCAAGTGTACCATGGGAATGGTTTTGAAAGGAGATTTTCTGAGTGCTGAGCCTAGATTCGCAAGTGCGTCTGCTTGGCTATTTTTGTCTCTTGGGATTTGTTTGATTGAGAATGGGTTGAAAGTCTTGGCTTTTTCTTTGGCTAGGGTTAGGTAGGCTGCCATTTTGGAATCTTTGGCTGCGAATTCCCCATTCAATTGGCTTACTATTAGGAGTGAATCGCTGTATACGTTGAGTCCAGTCGCCCTAAGGTCTTTAGCGACCGTCATTCCCGCTATGAGGGCTTCGTATTCTGCTTCGTTGTTGGTGGCTTTAAAATCGCAGCTTATGGATTGTACTATCATGTCCCCTTGTGGCGACTTCAGGACGAGTCCCAAACCTGCTCCACGTTGATTTGATGACCCGTCGCAGAACATTGTCCAGACTGCCTCTTCTGCCACTTCATTGATTCGTTTGAGTTCCTGTTCTGCTTTTGGGCTTAGTTCAGGACTGAAGTCCGCCACAAAATCTGCGAGTGCTTGGGATTTGATCGCCGTTCTTGGCTGGTACTTAATGTCGTAGCTGCTTAGGACTATACTCCATTTTCCCATTCTTCCTGATAGGTCTGGTCTGCGTAAAACTGACTTGATGGGGAAGTTAGTCTTTACCACTACTTGATGTGTCTCGAAGTAGTGGCGTAATTTTTTAACGGCAGTAATTAATGCAAGAATTAGTTTTTCAATTAAAGGGTACCTGGTCTCCGCGTCAAGCAGAGACTTACTGACGTAGTAGATTGGCAGTTGCTGTTCCTTCGTCTCTCTAGTTAAGACGGCGCTAACTGCTACTTCACTGACTGCTAGGTACAATTGTAGAGTCTCGTCATTGTCGGGCTTAGACAGCAGTGGGGGTGAGGCTAAATATTGCTTCAACTGCTGCAAAGCTTTCTCATGCTTCTCTGTCCAGTCAAACCCTTTGTTTTTCTTTAGGACGTTGTAAAATAAGTGGCATTTGTCTGATGACTTAGATATGAACCTATTTAGGGCCGCGACGCGTCCTGTGAGTTTCTGGACTTCTTTGACGTTCCTTGGAGACTGAATGTTGACCAGAGCTTTGATTTGGTCTGGACTTGCTTCTATGCCTCGCTGAGTGACGACGTATCCTAGGAATTTCCCTGCGCTTACTCCGAACGAGCACTTGGTGGGATTCAGTTTCATTCCATACCGTCGAAGTACGTCGAACGACTGACTTAGGTGGGTTACGTGATCCTTAGCTGTCTTAGACTTGACGAGCATGTCATCGATATAAACTTCCATTGTCTCTCCTAATAAATCTTTGAACATTTTGTTGACTAGTCGTTGGTACGTTGCTCCGGCGTTTTTGAGTCCAAATGGCATGACTTTGTAGCAGTAAACTCCTTTGTCCGTCATGAATGCTGTTTTCTCTTCGTCTTGTGGGTGCATCAAGATTTGATTGTATCCTGAGTAGGCATCCATAAATGTTAACAATTCATGCCCCGCTGTCGCGTCTACCATGGCGTCTATGTGCGGAAGTGGAAATGGATCCTTCGGGCAGGCCTTGTTGAGATCCGTGAAGTCTATGCACACTCTCCACTTGCCGTTTTTCTTAGCTACTACCACGACGTTTGCTAGCCAGTCGGGATATTTTACTTCCCTGATTTTCCCAGTCTCAATAAGTTTTTGAACCTCGTCGTTGATGACTTGGTTTCTTTCTGGGGCGAACTTGCGCCTTTTCTGTTTGACTGGTTTGAAGTTTGGGTCGGCATTTAGCTTGTGTGTTATGACGTCTGGGCTTATACCTGTCATATCTTCATGTGTCCAAGCAAAGCAATCGATGTTAGTCTTAAGAAAATTGACTAGTTCAGCTCTTATACCTGGGTCCAGTGACGCGCCAATCCTGACCGTCTGCTCTGGTTTGTTGGGATCCAGCGCTACTTCGTCAACTTGCTGTTCGTCAGGATCTTTCGTCACTGGTCCGTGCTGTAATTGCTACGTCGTCATCCTGGATGGCTTCATCGTCGTGCTGTAACATTTACGAGCTTGTTGTCTTTCTCCTTTGATCTCTTGTACTCCCCACTTTGTAGGGAATTTGATTGTCTGGTGGTACGTTGACGGGACTGCCTTCATCCTGTGAATCCAAGGTCGGCCGATAATGGCATTGTAGGCTGATGGGCAGTCCACCACATTGAAACGAGTCGCCAGGTTCATTCCATGAGCATATGTAGGTAGCACGATTTCTCCTACAGTGTTGAGAGCTTCTCCGCTAAATCCAACGAGCACAGTCGATCTGCGAGTTACATCGTTGGCGTCGATCCCCATGTCTTCGATGGTGCTTTTGAACAGGACATTTGCCGAACTTCCTCCGTCGATCAAGACTCGTCTTAGCAGACAGTTTCCTATCGTGAGGGATATGACCAACCCATCATGATGTTCTTCTCTGTAATCTCCTAGGTCGCATTCGTCGAAGGCTATCGTCATGGACTCGAGCTCTTTGTCGCGGCTCGGTGCCGTGTCGCTTGGTACGACGTTTTCGGGCGTTCTCATTCTTGCTACCTTCTTAGCTGCAGAATAGGTTAGTCCACAAATATCAGATCCGCCAGAAATCACATTGATTACCTTATTTGGAGGGGGTGCTTTAGGAGGATTTCGTCCAGTCGCGTCTCGGGCATCTGAGCTTCCTTTGCCCTTCAGTTCTTTGAGAAAACCCTTTTTGAGTAAATAGGCTACTTCTTTTCTCAGGGCATTGCATTCTTCAGTGGTGTGTCCGTGGTCAGCGTGATAGTCACACCATCGAGACTTGTCTTTATTTTCGGATGGTTTGTCACTCCTTCTTGGCCATCTGGCTACGTTCCCTAGGGATTGGATGGCATTCACCACGCCCCCGATGTCGACACAAAATCCGTAGTCCTTGATGTCGGGGTATGTGTCGGCATCGTTCTTCTTGGACCTGTCAAAGTCAGGACGAGCGTTAGTTCTGTTATCATTATTAACATTGTTTACCTGGTCGGGTCTGTCGTAAGGTTTTCGACGTCTGTCCCGTCGGTTATTTCGCTGGAGTCGTCGATTGTTGCTTCTTTGACTAGTTTCGGCTTCAGTCAGGTTGAATGCTCTGCGGATCGCCATATCGTCCTCGAGTCTCATTTGTGCTAAGGCTCTAGTCTTGACTTCTTCGAACGTCAGGCACGGGTACTTAGTCATGTCGCGATACAGTTCCGAGTCCGTGTGCAGTCCTCTTTTGAAGGCTTCAATTGCAGTTCTGACATCGTAGTTTTTTATGCCGATCATCTCTTTGTTGAATCTGGCAAAATAGTCGCGGATTGGTTCGTTCTTCGTCTGCACTATGCGGTACAGGTCACTGGTCTGCTTCTCGACGTTTCTGGAGGCGTCGAACTTGCCATAGAACCTGTCACACAGAGATTTGAAATTAGTAATAGTTCCGCGTTTAACATCACATAACCATTCTAAGGCGGGACCCGTCAGGGTTGCGCCAAAGGATTTGCAGAGGACAGGCTCCAGGAGGTGACGCGGGATCGAGTACTGCCACATATGCTGCTTGTAGTGGTTGATATGCTCTATGGGGCACGTGCTACCGTCATACAGCTTCGTCGGAGGGGGAATGTTTAGTCTCCTTGGGATGTCAGCCATAGCAATGCTTTCCACGAAAGGAGACGCGGCATATCCATCCTCTTCCTCAGTCACGACAGGCAGGGGTGCTCCTGGCATCCTTTTAAGTATCTTTAGCAGTTTGGTGTTTTGTTCCTCGATGCGAGCTATCTTCCTGGTTGTCTCGTCATCCCGGCCGTCGCCTCGGTCGCCGTCATTATGCTCCTGGTCGTGGTCCTCGCGCGCGTCATCGTCCTCTTCTTCGTCCGAGGTAAGACTCATCATGCGAGGCACGTCTTCAGTGTTGCG
>PYUH01000297.1:387567-408182 GCA_016808085.1 Suaeda aralocaspica
ATTTGCTATGCAGGGCTGCTTTGAAGATTGATTCTTGCGAAGGTGTCGATGGACTTTGGCTCTTTTCAGAGGCCAGTCTTCATTTCCTCACGTTGTTTCTTCAAATCTTCGTATGCTTTCATCATAGCGTCTCTCATCTCCTATAGGTCAGAGTGAGAGTTGTTTCCATGATGAATGCTAGGAGTAATTAGAAAACTTTAAATATGAAAAGGTTGTTTTAGCGAGACTATCGTCGGCCCACGGTGGGCGCCAAACTGTTTATGCCAAAACGCTTAGAACGATCTTAGGTTGGGACTACGACGGCTAGATGGATTATGCAATTCAATGAGTAAAGAACAATAATGCAAAGTATAAAAACGAAAGAAATTAAAGTAGGCGAGACACATGTTTTGATGACGCAGAAAACCCAAGTGGGAAAAACTGCGGGTGGGAGTAATTCCACCGTTTCACTATGATGATCGTAGGAGACTTTTCTTAGAGTACAATGTGATGCTTGACTTAATAATAATTTTCAGTGAGCGCCTTTATATCCTTGGAGATTTTCCAGCTGAATTTATAGCCTAGAGACACTTCCAACGGTCCTCTAGATTAATAACCGTCTCTAAAAAATAGGAGAGTGGTTTCCCTTTTTCTCCCCGAAGACTGACCTTTGTCCAGGTTCAATGCATCTTCCTAGTAGACTGTTCAACCTTTTGAAACACTGAAGAATGGTTTTGATATCAACGGCCTCCAAGAATATCGGAATGATGGTTACTGACTCGTCTGGGGTCGAGTCTAGTCAGAGAAATTCGACCATAACAGGTGGTTAATTGGCGGGTTTGTGGTGGTGGTTCAACAATGGCGTACATCTATCTCTTTCTCTTTTATTATTTTTATTTATTAATGAAGAAAGGGTGTGTGGTGTTGGCGGCTGGGGGCCGTGGCTTGGTGGGGCGGATGAGGGGTGGGTGGGTGGTGGGTGGGGGAGGCGGTGGGGGGCTGGGTGGTGTAGCTGTTGGGAGGTAGGGTAGTGGTATGGTGTGGTAAGGTGGTTGGTTATGGCTGGTTTGAGGAGGAGAGCCTTAGTGCCATTATATTCAACCACAAATTTGGACATTATGAAACGATTTGGAACGTCAAATAGCAATATCCTAAAAACCCTTGTTGAGGGTGTGTGTATCTATTGATCATATTATAAGGTTACAATGACAAATGATATACTTTCTATAATATTTTCTAAATGACATTTCCGATATATCCTATTTTACATAAGATTTATTTCTAAATATAATATCATAAACCTATGAACTAAATATTGATGAATGTTCTATCTCTATCACACCCCAGTCGAAGCGATAGATTATGGATGCTTTGATTGGATCAAATCTCTGTCTAAAGAATGCATCAATAGTGTAGGAGGTAACCCTCAATCATATTAGTAGCACCAATAGTGTGTAGATATGAACAGCAAACCCAAATCTATGAGTGGAATAAAAGTGTTGCCAAAGGAGGAAGCGGAGAAGGCTAAGTTGTGGATTCAAGGAGAGAAAGGGGATCACATCTATCATCGTAAGAAAAATTACTGTTATAGGAAAGCACCATATATTCATGCATCTACGAACCATGAGGCTAACTTTGTTTGGACCTTGAATTGCACACAGACTGCTGTGCAAAGAGAAGAAATCAATTAGCTACGAAGGTGGAAGACGAGGGAAGGTTGTTGAGCACCTTGAGATGTGGGAAATACAAGCAAGGATGATTAACCTGATCCACCAACATATTGCGTAGTGAGTGATGTGATTGGTTTAGATAGAGAGGAAGAAAGCGATATTCATTTGGTACTTCGGTGTGGGTGACTTGGTCAAAGAAGCATTGGAGAAATAGATAAGTAAATAGGGAGTAATAATAGGCGAAAAGTTTTAATGAAGTAAATAACGATGCTTTGGTGTTTTAATGTTTGTGAATTCCACACGGTGGATTTTACATTTATCCACCGACATGAGGGGAAATTGTATGAGTTGCTCTTAATACCATGGTAGATTGATAATTTATTGTCTAGGGCTATTCCTATTTATCAATATAGGGTACAATGACTATATATATAGTTCTCTAAATCATCCAATGAATATCCAATTCTATTTTAATAAGATGTTATTTTTCAATAAATACCATAAACCTATGAAAGAATATCTGACGAGTATTATATTCATCTCATTTAACACACATTGCCTACACTGAGGAGATTTGATGTGCTAGATGAATGTGATCAAATGAGAAATTAAATATAAAATGCATGTGTGTTGTGTTTAATGAAAAACTGTTATTCAGAGCAGAGGGTGTCTCGGGTAGCGATTAAGTGTTTAACAATGATTGTACATAGAAAGTATGGTCTAGAGCTAAGTCTAAAATTACTAAACTTTGCTATTCACAAATATTTGAATAGAATTCCAGGATTGGTTGACATGGGCAATAATACATGGATCTAAACTATAACTTAATAGTTGAGAAAATAATGAAGGTTCTATTCCATTATTGCCACTAGTTTCTATTGGACTCAAGTTTACATTTAATAAATAATAATAGCAGAATATAAAATGAGAAAAGGAGAAGGGCACCGAAAGCATTTGGTGAGTTGAAATAGGTGTTAGATTTCATATAGAGGTCTTAGGATCAATTCTTGCTAGAATTATGTTTTGGGGAGAGTTCATGATTAATTGATTTGATAATAATCAAAATTATATCTACTACAAACTTAGCATCCATCGAAGCTACAAGATATTCAAAAAAAATAAAAAGTCTATATGATTAATGAAGGACAATAAACTGAATGAGGGGTATACTCTAATGTACGGTTTTCACTGTGTGAAAATTACAAACAAAAGGACATTAGATGTATAAGGTGGTATACTTACTTTATGATAACATCATCAAAATAATGACAAATGTTATTTTATTATACCTATACGCTTTAATTAACAGTCCGTTTACAACTTAACTTGTGAACCTTGAAATAAATACAAAAAGGAGTACATATATAAGTTCTAAGTAGTACATATTTTAATTAATGTGGACAGATACAATTATAAATTTCATTATTTATAAAAATGTCATCAATGAAGTACGTGTACCCCTTTAACCTCTATCACATCTTTTGTGGTTTTCACGGTGTGAAAACAAGTATATTTTAATGAATTCCGGTAATTAAATGAAAGAGAGCTAATAAGTTATGATTTACAAAATACAAATTGTAATTTTTTAAGATTTGAATCCTAAGGAAGAAAATATTACGTTATAATAATGCCACTGAGCAAAGAAGACAATATATTACATGTACTAACAATTAACGAGTGATGACATACAAATCAAGGTTCATTACTAGTATATAATAGTCAAGGAGGTTAATGCAACCAAATAATTAAACAAAAGTGTACATTCTGAATCAGACTCATGGGCTAATGTGCATATATAATATTACTGCCCAAATGTTATATGAGTAACATGATCCAAGCATATTCCCTCCCAAACTTCAAAGCATTGACAAATCTCAATATTCGCGAGCATTAGAGACAACGTAGTATGTTCAGCGACCTATTAAAACAAGGCTGACATTTTCTGCGTATGAGTGCTCCCATGAGAAGTGCGTTACTTGCTAGTCGAAGAATATCACAGTGTTTGGAATAGTCAGAAGCTTCACTGGTCATAAAGCTAGGTCATCAAATGCCCAATCCGTCAAGTATGTTGGCTTGATGGTATGGTCCAACTTCAACATCACCGGTTAGCATGCTCAATAACGAGCCATTGTGGGACGTTGTCCAGGTTGCTGTTTGGGGTGCACAAAAATGCACATTTAGATTATCTTTCACCGTCCTTGTTGTATGACTTTCAGTCTCTCTATCAACAAGTGTCTGTGTCTAGACCGTTTTTCATACATATTCCATGCTCTTATAAATAGTAAGGAAGTTAAAGACATTAGTTGAAACAAGGGCTATTAAGGTTGCCATAGTCAAGCGCCTTTCCAACCTCGTGGTCCTCGCGCGCGTCATCGTCCTCTTCTTCGTCCGAGGTAAGACTCATCATGCGAGGCACGTCTTCAGTGTTGCGATGTTGCTGCAGGGCTCTGCTTTTGACAGATTCGATTTCCTTGCGAAGGTCGTCGATGGACTTCTGGCTTTCAGAGGCCAGTCTTTCATTTTCCTCACGTTGTTTCTTCAAATCTTCGTATGCTTTCATCATAGCGTCTCTCATTTCCTCATAGGTCGGAGGAGTTGTTTCCATGATGAATGCTAGGAGTAATTTAGAAACTTTAAATATGAAAGGTTGTTTTAGCGAGATCTAGTCGTCGGCCCCACGGTGGGCGCCAAACTGTTTATGCCAAAAATCGCTTAGAACGATCTTAGGTTGGGACTACGACGGCTAGATGGATTATGCAATTCAATGAGTAAAGAACAATAATGCAAAGTATAAAAACGAAAGAAATTAAAGTAGGCGAGACACAATGTTTTGATGACGCAGAAAACCCAAAGTGGGAAAAACTGCGGGTGGGAGTAATTCCACCGTTTCACTATGATGATCGTAGGACAGACTTTTCTTAGAGTACAATGTGAATGCTTTGACTTAATAATAATTTTCAGTGAGCTGCCTCTTATATCCTTGGACTGATTTTCCAGCTGAATTTATAGCCTAGAGAACACTTCCAACGGTCCTCTAGATTAATAACCGTCTCCTAAAAAATAGGAGAGTGGTTTCCCTCTTTTTCTCCCCGAAGACTGACCTTTGTCCAGGTTCAATGCATCTTCCTAGTAGACTTGTTCAACCTTTTGAAACCACTGAAGAATGGTTTTGAATCATTCAACGGCCTCCAAGAATATCGGACTGATGGTTACTGACTCGTCTGGGGTCGAGTCTAGTCAGAGAAATTCGACCATAACAGGTGGTTAATTGGCGGTGTTTGTGGTGGTGGTTCAACAATGGCGTATCATCTATCTCTTTCTCTTTTTTTATTATTTTTATTTTTTATTAATTGAAGAAAGGTGGTGTGGTGTTGGCGGCTGGGTGGCCGTGGTGGCAGCGGCGGCTGGGTAGGGTGGTTCCGGTTGGGTGGTGGTGGAGGCGGTGGTGGGCTGGGTGGTTGTAGCTGTTGGGAGGTAGGGTAGTGGTATGGTGTGTGGTAAGGTGGTTGGTTATGGCTGGTTTGAGGAGGAGAGCATTATTGTCCATTATATTCAACCACAAATTTGGACATTATGAAACGATTTTGGACGTCAAATAGCAATATCCTAAAAACCCTTGTTGAGGGTGTGTGTAGTCTATTGATCATATTTATAAGGTTACAATGACAAATGATATACTTTCTTAATATTTTTCTAAATGACATTTCCGATATATCCTATTTTACATAAGATATTATTTCTAAATATAATATCATAAACCTATGAACTAAATATTTGATGAATGTTCTATCTCTATCACACCCTCGCAGTCGAAGCGATAGATTATTGGATGCTTTGATTGGATCAAATCTCTGTCTAAAGAATGCATCAAATAGTGTAGGAGGTAACCCTCAATCATATATAGTAGCACCAATAGTGTGTAGATATGAACAGCAACTACCAAAATCTATGAGTGGAATAAAAAGTGTTGCCAAAGGAGGAAGCGGAGAAGGCTAAGTTGTGGATTCGAAGAAGAAGAGGGGATCACATCATATCATCGTAAGAAAAATTTACTGTTATAGGAAAGCACATTATATTCATGCATCTACGAATCCATGAAGGCTAACTTTATTGTTGGACCTTGAATTGCACACAAGACTGCTGTGCAAAGAGAAGAAATCAATTAGCTACGAAGGTGGAAGACGAGGGAAGGTTTGTTTGAGCACCTTGAGAATGTGGGAAATACAAGCAAAAGGATGAATTTTAACCTTGATCCACCAACATATTGCTAGTAGATTGCATGTGATTGGTTTAGCTAGAGAGGAAGAAAGCGATATTCATTTGGTACTTCGGTGTTGGGTGACTTGGTCAAAAGAAGCATTGGAGAAATAGATAAGTAAATAGGGAGTATAATATGGCGAAAAGTTTTAATGAAGTAAATAAACGATGCTTTTGAGTAGTTTTAATTTGTTTTGTGAATTCCACCGGTGGATTTTACATTTATCCACCGACACGAGGGGAAATTGTATGAGTTTGCTCTTAATACCATGTTAGATTGAATAAATTTATTTGTCTAGGGCTATTCCTATTTATCAAATTCATAGGGTTACAATGACTAATAATATAGTTTCCTAAATATCATCCTAATGATATTATAACAATATTCTATTTTATATAAGATGTTATTTTTCAATATAATACCATAAACCTATGAATAGAATATATGACGAGTATTATATCTCTATCATTTATAACACACATTCGCCTACACTTGAGGAGATATTGATGTGCTAGATTGAATGTGTATCAAATGAGAAATTAAATATAAAATGCATGTGTGTGTTTTAAATGAAAAACTAGTTATTCAGCCAGAGGGTGTCTCGGGTAGCGAATTTAATGTGTGTAACAATGATTGTACATAGAAAGTATGGTTCTATGAGCTAAGTCTAAAGTATTACTAAACTTTTGCTATTCACAAATAATTTGAATAGAATTCCATGGATATTGGTTGACATGGGCATATAATACATGGATCTAAACTATAACTTAATTAGTTGAGAAAAATAATGAAGGTTCTATTCTATTATGCCACATTTAGTTTCTATTGGACTCAAGTTTACCATTAAAATAATATAATATGCTAGAATTAAAAATGAAAATGAGAAAAGGGCACCGAAAGCATTTGGTTGAGTTGATACTAGTGTTAGATTTCATTATAGAGGTCTTAGGATCAATTCTTGCTAGAATTATGTTTTGGGGGATGAGTTTCATGATTAATTGATTTGATAATAATCAAAATTATTAATCTACTACAAACTTAGCATCACTCGAAGCTACAAGATATTTCAAAATAAAATAAAAATGACTATAATGATTTAATGAAGGACAATAAACTGAATGAGGGGTATACTCTAATGTACCGGTTTTCACTGTGAAAATTACAACAAAATGGTACATTAGATGTATAAAGGGGTATACTTACTTTATTGATAACATTTTCACAAATAATGAAAATTTTATTTTAATTATACCTATACCGCTTTAATTTAACATGTACCGCTTTACAACTTAACTTTGAAACCTTGAAAAATACAAAAAAGGAGTACATATAAAGTCTAAAGTAGTACATATTTTAATTAATGTGGTACAGATACAATTAATAAAATTTTCATTATTTATAAAAATGTCATCAATGAAGTACGTGTACCCCTTTATACCTCTATCATATCTTTTTTGTGGTTTTCACGGTGAAAACAATTATATTTTAATGAATTCACGGTTAATTAAATGAAAGAGAAGCTAATAAGTTATTGATTTACAAATACAAAATTGTAATCTTTTTTTAAGAATTTGAATCATTAAGGAAGAAATATTATTTATAATAATGCCACTGAGCAAGAAATATATTACACTTACTAACAACTTAACGAGTGATGACATTAACAAATCAAAGGTTCATCTATACGTATATAATAGTCAAGGAGGTTAATCAACCAAAAATAATTAAACAAAAGTTGTACATTCTGAATCAGACTCATGGGCTAATTGTGCATATATATATATTACTGCCCAAATTGTATATGAGTAACATGATACTTCAAGCATATCATCCTCCCAAACTTCAAATGCATTGACAAATCTTCAATTATCAGCTAGCATTAGAGACAACGTAGTATGTTCAGCGACCTATTAAACAAGGCTGACATTTTCTGCGTATGAGTTCGCTCCATGAGAAGTTGCGTAATTGCTAGTCGAAGAATACCCAGTTTTGGAATAGTCAGAAGCTTCACTGGTCATAAAGCTAGAGTCATCAAATGCCCAATCCGTCAAGTATGTTGGCTTTGATGGTATGGTTCCAACTTCAACATCACCGGTTAGCATTGCCAATACACGAGCCATTGTGGGACGTTGTCCAGGTGCTGTTTGGGTGCACAAAAATGCAATTTCGATTACTCTTTTCACCTCGTCCTTGTTGTATGCTTTCAGTCTCTTATCAACAAGTTCTGTGTCTAGACCGTTTTCATACATATTCCATGCCTTTAAATAGTAAGGAAAATTAAAAGACATTAGTTTGAAACAATTGGCTATTTAAGGTTTGCAATAGTAAGTGCCTCAAACAAAAAAAGTTTGCAATAGTAAGGCAATAAAGTAATGGCTAATGCAAATTAGATAGTATTATCATACCCAATCAAGAAGATACATCTCTTCCTTTCCCAAGGTGGGGACATGATTAGCTCTTCCACACACGATTTCTAGAGCAACGACGCCAAAAGCAAAGACATCAACCTTCTCCGTAAGATGGCCACGCATAGCATACTCCGGTGCAAGGTATCCACTACAATAAAATTAAATATATGATACCAAAGTATGGTTAAGATTATATCTCTTGTGAGAGTTGATAATACTGAGAATATATAGTAGGATCAAAAGGAAGAAAAATCGCAAGTTATCAAGCTATGATAATCTTACACTGTCCCAGCAACTCCGGTGCTCATGTGAGTCTTTTTATCATCATATAGTTTGGCTAGACCGAAATCTGAAATTTTGGGGTTAAGATCAGCATCGAGAAGGATGTTACTAGATTTAACATCTCTGTGTACAATTCTAAGGCGAGATTCGTGATGAAGGTAAGTCAATCCTCTTGCCACTCCCAAGCACACCTCAAAGCGCTTAGCCCAATTGAGTTCCAATTTATTGTTTCCTATCAAAAGAATTTAGATACTGATAAGTAAATCAGAATATGAAGTTTAATCACGATTTTAATGTTATACATATGAACAAAAAACACAAGAAAAACGAACCAAGGTAATAGAAGACGAGAAAATGAAACTCATACCGAACAAAAATTTATCAAGACTCTTGTTCTCAAGGTACTCATAAACAAGCAATCGCTTTTGTCCATCAATGCAACATCCATATAGCTTTACAAGATTTCGATGTTGTACAGCAGATATAGTGGCTATTTCTGCTATAAATTGATTCTTTCCTTGATGAGATGTTATAGACAACTGTTTAACTGCAACAACTTGTCCATCACTTAAGGTTCCCTGTAATTGCAAACACCCCACAAGAAAACTATTGAGAAAAAAAATGTGGACTTTTTGAAGCTCTAAATTAGAAGTCTATAACTAAAGAATATTTGAAAATAACATAATATTCTACGATGGTTTTGTTGTCTTAAATAACTCGAATGAATGCTTTATCCTTGAAGCCTTCAACATGTCAACTACAATTAACTGTGAATTATCTTGGGGCCAAACAAATATTCACTTCCATTTGGCCAAGTTCCGAAAGTATATAAATAAGTGTAAGACAAAGATTATGAACTCAAGTTACCTTATGGACAGATCCAAAACCTCCTTCACCCAGCTTGTTTGAAGGGTCAAAATCTTTGGTAGCGGACTTTAGCTCAGCATAAGTGTATGCTTTGGCATCAATGCCTAATAGCTCTGGAAATTAAAACAAATTATGAATCAAGGTTAAAGTAGATTAGTTTTCAAGTTCAACTACATCTAATACGGAGTATATGAGATAGCAGATATTTAATGTAAGCAAGTGATCAGGTAATACTTTGAACTCAACATCATAGTGTCAGTAACTTGAAGAAACATAATAAAATTCAGATTAGATTAGGCATACCTTCTTCTGCTGCACGCAATCTCTTCCTTTTCTTAATAAACCAACATGCACCCAAAGAGAAAATCGCAATTGCTAAAACAGGAACAACTATTCCGACAACTATAGCAGTTGTATGTGAGGTAGGTGAACTTATTGCCCTAGGTATAAACACTGGTAAAAAAATTAATCTGGTTACTGCATGAAAATGAGAACAACCTAATAAAAAATATTATGTAATAAGTGAACATTTATTACATGGAGTCGCGCTGAGAGCAGATATAGAAGGTCCATAAGCTCCCTGGAAAGGTATGCAGCACGTTCCTTTTCCAGCCCAGAAAAGATGTATGTCAAGGTAGTTAGCCACCACACGAGCAGTATAATTTCTCTGAATAGGTCTGTATGACTGGCCAGCTGCCTCCTTACGTATGTCAAAATCTCTTTCCACCCGATTTCCCTTGTTTATGGCAAGACCAAGTTAGCACAAAAGCACAACAGAAAAAAAGTAGCCGAATTGTTATAGCATAGAAGAAAAATGCCTTGGCACAGTATTAATCCTTGTGGGCACAAAACATGGACTTTCCGAAAAGCATAAATCAAACTCTTACCTGGATATAAATATCAAAGACACGCCTTCCAAGACTTCTCCATGTTCTACCATTTTCAATTTGTATCTCTGCAAATTGTAGGAGCACACTATAATTACCATTTTGAAGCCCAAGCCCATAGTATCGTAGAGATCCAGCTGACAGTCTAACTGTTTGGAATAATTCAGAGTCTAGACTGTTAAATTGGCGTTGAGAATTAGATGTATATGACACATTGTTGTTTGAGGCTGGCAATCCAACATTACTAACAGCCCAATTATCATTGCTACGCACAAAGTAATTGGCAGGACCAAGCGCCTCATTATCATTTTCATATACAACTTGATTGGATGCTCTAATTTGAGGACCACCACAATTAGTTGCAAAATCAGAAACTGTACCAAAGATCAGCAGAAGTTAGGATGAAAAGATATATACATGGCTTAATAAATTTAAGTACGTATCTTATGTTGGACTTGCATGGAGCATGTGGTAATTGATCATAGGAAATGGAGAGGGTATAGATAGCTGACAACATAAAATAACATTTTGGTTCATGTAAAGGACTCCACTTGCGGAAAATAAGGACTCCAATCTATCTTCGATCAATCAATAGCTAGTCAATAGTTACGATTACCACTTCTATCACGTGTCATTCACTAATCCCCCACACATCTTTTTCCCCTTTTTTGTTTAAAAATTCTTTTTGATTTTAATCTTTTCTTGGAATTTCTTTCCATCTTTAGTTCTACTAAAGACTGAATTCCTTCCTCTTCCTATTATCTATACTAGGGTGGAGATGGTGAAATTGAGAAGATTGAATATATAAGGAACAGCAGGAAATGTTAATTTAAAGAATATAAAAGACCATTAAGTGAAAACACTTCTAATAGCTAGTGTGACTTTATTTTGTTTTCCACAAGTAATTTGTATTGTTAGGCACATCTTGGGACTTAATTGTATATTGTTTTAGTACCACAATGTCACAGATGTGCCAAATATTTCAAGATAGTGAATTTTTACGACACACAATACCGAAGTTTTATAGTTTTTGCGAGTTTAGCTTGACCACCTTGAAACACCTCTACACTAACGACTCAAGGATGGATTTGAGTATAAAACTAAAACACAAATATGAATATGTTTGACAAGCTATAATAACTCCTACCCATAACATAAAATCTAGAATTCTTTTCTAACATTAACTAATCAGAAAAACAAGAATCTATAGATGTACTTACAATGTCCTGCGCCACTGTTGCAAGGGAATCCATTCTGCAGACAATTCAACCCTGATGGTAGAGATCTGAAACCAAAGTGCTTTGCTTAGATGTCAAGTGTAACCTGCTATCAAGCTATGAAGAAACTGAGAAGGAAAATCTGTCACAGTTTCAATGAAATGATTATAACAGCTTTTAAAATTATCTTTAAGGTTTCCTTCTTGCATTAATTGTAGGTTATTAAACCTCTACCACATTGCTATGTCTAAAGTCCATTGGAAAGATATTGTTTTAGCTTACACACGACCATAATATCAGGTTGTAAAGCCACAATCGTGATTGCAATGTCAACCAAAACATAGAAAATTTTGGTGTGAGCCTACCTAACGCATTGAGTCATTCAAACTTAGTTTGACTTGAAGCCACATCATAAACATATGATACGATAATTATAGAATGAGTAGAATGTTAGCAATAGTTTGTTTTTAAAATTAAGAATGAGAGGTAAAATGTAAGGATTAAGACTTTCACCAACCAACATTGGTGAAATCCCTGAATAGACTTCTGCAGATGCTGGTAGAAACGTTTCTTATGATTTGAAAGTACACGACTTCCATGTTGTGAAAGCAACAAGGACAATAAGGGCTTGACCTTGAGATAGATTCCATATTGTGAAAAATTGTAACATAAGGTCTGAGAAAGGCTTGTAAATCATATACAACTCACAGTTGATAAAATTTACACCGGAAGGGTTACTTTCAAGGTCAAAGGTCGTGCCTTAACTGTTATCTTATTAACTTGGTTGAGTTGATCATATGGCCCTTAGCTCCTGGAACTAGAAGGATAAGGTTATTTTCAACTTTCTTAGCACAGGAGCCAACTAGACAAGGCTCTTAAAACCTTAATGAAACCATATTTGTAGGCATTAAAAAGAGCACCATCAGTAAACATTTAACAATTTAAGTTATTATATATGTCGAACACATTTCTACTTATTGAAGGAAAGAGTCGTTACCTGCTGTTTGAGCTTGGTACGGAGAAATTATTTGCAACTAAGTTACTGCATTGACAAAGAATTATGACAAGTCAAAAGAGAAGAATTATGGAAATGTATATAGATTATGGAAACATTAATTAGGACTAAGTACAAGAGAAGAAAGTATATCCTTCTAAAATATCACTTACAATATGTCGGGAAATGGTCAAAATATATTAAAGATGATAGCTTATGGTTAAAACATACAATTGTAAATTTCGTTGGCTGACCCAAGAAGGGAAGCTCCCTGATAAGCGATTGTAGGACACATCTCTGCATGCAATTAAGATGGAAGATAATCCAATTACACACAAATCATAATAGAGATTATAACAATAATAATGATAATATTTAGTTAAAAAAAACACTGAAAGTTTGAATTTCACAAGTAATTGCTAGGTTGTATTCTAACAAAATCAATATAAGCTAGGAGCCATCAGAAGAATAAAAGTTTCCTAGGATTTTAGCTTGCTTCTTTCAAAATCATGAAACAGGTCGAAAGCATGTTTCAGCACCCTGGCCTATGTTTACTCAAGTGACATTATACACTTTAAATGGATTCAAGTCTTGAGAAATAAAACAGGAATATGTACTTCCGGTAACATTTTAACATTCATTGCTGGAAGATCTAAGGAGGTTTGGGTAGTTTACATGTGCAAGGAAGCTAAAGTGTGTATTTTCATTTTTCAAGCTCTTTCAGCCATCAATCAAAATTGCATGGATGTCACATTATTAAGCTGAAGTATGCAAGATCGAGGTTTCTTATGCAGGATTTGAGGCATACTGAACTTGTACAAGTTCAAAATGACAAATGGTTCATTGTTTAAATTTATCGACCTTTCACATTCTAAGGAGGCTATTGACAAAAAACACCCATTGGAGTGTGTTATTCTGGTAGACAAGCACTAAGAACATTATTGTCCTAGCATTGAGGATAAGAACATCGCACAAATGTTGCACTAAGTAATAAGTGCACATTATTCAATCAAATCATACATGAAAGTTTCTTACATAGTGGTTAGAGAAGAGCTTTTTTGAGTAGGAAGAGCACCAGTAAGCCTATTATTTCCAAGAAACCTAAGGACAGAAAAAAAAAATGCTTCTTAGTAAAATCCTGAAATATGTTCATTGCGGGAAGTAAAAAAAAGAAAAAAATTACCTGAAATATTAATAGTAGTCATATTGTAAAAAGGAAAAGAAAAACAGTATAACTCACAAGTGAGAAAGCGAGTTTATGCTGAACACAGAGTCTGGAATTGTTCCTGTTATGCTGTTGAAGCTTAGGTCCCTATTGTCATTCCATTTTCATCAATGCCGAATGAAATTGATCAGAAAAGAACATTAAAAATGAGCACAGAAAAAGTCTATGTGGACATAGTTGCCTTCAAATACTCGGTACTTACTAAATTCTCTTTGGATGAGATGTGGTCATAAGTGGAAAAAGTCTTTTGCTTACATTTTAATTGTTGTTGAGAATGCATCATCATAATTATTAACTAAAAATGTTGTTTTCTTGTTACTCATGGAATAACATGGGATTATACTTGTTAAAGTAAGAACCTTAAAAACTAATAGCATAAATCTTATGTAACAGTTGTAGGCTAAGAGAATTTTCTTGATTAAAATCAGACATTCATACACATTATAATCTTAATTTGTAGGAGCTCCATGAAACAGCACGTAACTACGCATAATGAAAAATCAAATAACTACAGATATTGAAGACATTATCCGATGCTCATATCCACCCTCCAACTGATATTACAAGTATCTCTCATAAATGCATTTCCAGGAAAAAAAAAAAATCCTTGCTTTATCAATGTTGCATGAAATGATCCAATGATGTAACAAGCATTATATAATGTTTGGCATATTGCAACTTACAATTGAGTCAAACTTTGCAGATCTCCTATATTACGGGGTATGGGGCCTGTGATATTGTTATTCTTCAAAACCCTGTAACGAATAATATTAAACCAACAAGTTAGGGAGGAAGGAAAGGTAATAGTAAATCAGAGCATAAGAAGGCTAGAATCATGTGAACTTACAAGAAGGTTAAGGATGTAAGACTAGTCACAAATTCTAGAGAAGAACTGCTATTTAACAAGCCACTTATCCTCCTGCATGTATATACAATTGAAAGGATTAATTGCCTGAATGTATTATTTAGAAAACAAATACACAGATCGTGTACAAAAACGTAAAGAGTGATAGACTATGATGTGCGGGGAAGAGGAGGAAGGGGATTGAACAACAAAGGAAGCAACTCACAACTGCTGCAAGGAAGTTAGAGTTGAAAATGATGATGGTATGGGTCCCCTAAGTGAGTTGCCTTCAAGCCTCCTGTATGGAACAATTCAAGGGATTACACGGTGTAGGATGTTAATACAAAGCCAAATATAGAATTTGAGCAATATGAGCATTTATCATTATTTGTCTTATGCTAGTGATTCTTTTAACTATGCATCCATTGCTTAAGTAAGCTCGACAGCAAAGACAAGGGAAAAACAGAATATATGCATTATTCTGAATAAGTTTCTCACAGTTCTTGAAGTTGGCTCCAATTCCCTATATATTCAGGTATCGCACCTGTTAGCTCCAAATCTGATGCCCACCTATATGATCAAAAAGCTGCAACTTAGAAAAATTGATAAAAACATCTCAACAGTTCAATACAGAATAAGTTCAGGGAATTTATTAAAACGATTGTACAAAGAGAGCAAAATATTCCACTCTTACACTGTCTGTAAATTTTCCAAATTAGCAAATGTTGAAGGGATTGCACCACTAACTCCACAACTGTCAATGTACCTATTAACGTAAGGCACGAGTTTAACTTTACGTTGAGGGAAATAAACATAAAGTGACATGGATGTCAATCTGTGGCATGAGTTTAACTGCTGATGTTGACATTCCTTCAGAGTTACAAAAGTGATAAAAACTTACAGTTGTTCCAATCTTCTTAGGTTTCCCAACTCTGACGGCAGAGGACCAGAGAAATTGTTTCCACCAAGACCCCTGCAAATGTAGCTATAATAAGATCTATGTATGAACACTAAAGAAAGGCAAGATACGATCATAGGCCATTAACATATACCAGCAACAACATATATTAAAGCTAATATATAAGGTTGAAGTGTAAATAATCTAATTTGTGCCTTGACAACTACTTAGGACTTCCGTCTTGCCTTTCTTTTCTCTCTAAATAGATCGATGCAATATCAGCAAATACAACACAAACTTTGTAAAACTTCCCCAGTAAAATGAACATAAATATAAACTTAAGGAATTTTTAGTTTTTTTTTTACACCAACATATTACTTAACAACTATCTACTGATTCTACTTGCATTGATCTAAAGTTGTTATTTTGACACGTAGCCATTGTGAGAAGAACATATAGGCAGTATAAATCATGCAAAAACAATGGCAATGAATGTGCAAAAATAGGAGTTTTTGACATAGGACTAATTGACCAGCTTGAGTATGATCAAACGACCCAATGTTCTTATGAAATTTAGGTAGTTTGACAGAATATGGATATTTTTTTCATGAAATCAAGGACACACCAAAATAGGAAACATATAAACCAACAAAGAAAACAAAAATAGAAAACGAAAAATGATGTACTCCAATAGAAGATAAACTTATCAAGTATTGAAAACATACAGTAATTTCAGATTAGTCAGTTCACCAAGCTCCTTTGGTAGTGTCCCAGATAATGCATTAATGCCAAAAGTTCTGAAGTTAATTCGGATTGGATATTAATTAAGATAGAAAAAGAACATTTCTACTGAACATTATAGAGATGATAAATAACTAATGAATCACAAAATCTGATGATTATCTGATGTCCTTACAACCACTCCATACGAGTAAGGTTTCCAATGCCCGGAGAAAGAGGACCTGTCAAGTAGTTCTGTCCAAGGTTCCTAAACAAGAAAAAGGCATCACATATTAGATAACATAGGATTTTAGGAGAATTGTTGTGCCTCGATCTGGTGTCGCGGTACTGACAAAAAAGATCCAGTGATCCTCCTTTAGACTTTGAATTAGAAAATTTAATATTGCCAAAGCACAGAGAGAATCCATACAAGTTAGTGAGGTAAACCAAATCCCACAGATCATTCGGCAGCACGCCTATTACATCTAAAGCATAGACCTTCCTGTCAAAATTTGAATCAAATATTTCAGCATTTCATACTGTAGGTTTTTTAAGTCAATAAAGATAAGTAAGAAGAGTTAGAAATACTAATGTAATAATCCAATAGAACAAAATGTCAATACATATGTTAAAGGTCTAGTTTTCTTGCTCATGCTTAAATGTGACATAGATTTCTAGACCTGTCAAAAATCCAAAGTGATCCAAGCTAGAATCTATAGCTTAGAACTTGGTTTCTATAGCTTAAAACCGAATTCGACCTCACCACATTGACCTAAATGTTAACTGACAAATGGATTAGCATCAAAGTTAACCAATTTTAGCTTTAGTCGTAGTTCTTTCTCACTATTTCATTATAGTTTACATCCTTTTAAGTTTGTGTAGAAGTTGCCAATGTGACTAATAAGGCAATAAGTCTTCCAGACATTTCAAATATGCTCAAGTCTATCATGGTTCACACTTAACTGTTACTACAAGTCCATCACAAAAAAAAAAAAAAAAAAAAAAAAAAATGCCGATGATATGTTCATTGCGAGTAAAACAGAAAAATTACCTGAATTTAATAGTCATTGGTCAAGGAAAGAAAAACATATACCTCACATGGAGAGCGAGTTTATGCTGAACACAGAGTCTGGAATGTTTCCTGTATGCTGTTGAAGCTAGGTCCCTATTGTCTTTCCTTTCACAATGCCGAATGAATTGATCAGAAAGAACATTAAAAGAGCACGAAAAAGTCTATGTGGACATAGTTTGCTTCAAATACTCGGTACTTACTAAATTCTCTTTGAGGATGTGTCATAGTGGAAAAGTCTGCTTCATTGTTAATGTTGGTTGAGAATGCATCATCAAATTATACTAAATTTGTTTTCTTGTTACTCATGAAGAACATGGGATTATACTGTGTAAAGTAGAACCTTAAAACTAATAGCATAATCATTAACAGTTGTAGGCAAGAGAATTTTCTTGATTAAAATCAGACATTCATACACATTATAATCTTAATGGGAGGCCCAAGACACCGCTACGCATAAGAAAAACAAACTCGAGAGGAAGACATTCCAGCTCATATCCACCCTCCAACTGATTACAAGATCCTCATAAGCATTCCAGGAAAAAAAAAATCCTGCTTTATCAAGTTGCATGAAATGATCCAATGAGTAACAGCATTATATAATGTTTGGCATATTGCAACTTACATTGAGTCAAACTTTGCAGATCTCCTAATACGGGAGGGGCCTGTGATAGTGTATTCTTCAAAACCCGTGTACGAATTAGTAAACCACAAGGTAGGGAGGAAGGAAAGGTAATAGTAATCGAGCATAAGAAGGCTAGAATCATGTGAACTTACAAGAAGTTAAGGATGTAAGACTAGTCACAAATTCTAGAGAAGACTGCTATAACAAGCCACACCTCCTGCATGTATAACAATGAAAGGATTAATGGCCGAATGTATATTAGAAAACAAATACACAGATCGTGTACAAAAACGTAAAGAGTGATAGACTATGATGCGGGGAAGAGGAGAAGGGATTGACAACAAGGAAGCAACTCACAACTGCTGCAAGGAAGTTAGAGTTGAAAATGATGATGGTATGGGTCCCCAAGTGAGTTGCCTTCAAGCCTCCTGTATGGAACATTCAAGGGATTACACGTGTGTAGGATGTTTACAAAGCCAAATATAGAATTTGAGCATATGAGCATTTATCATTATTTGTCTTATGCTAGTTGATTCTTTTACTATGCTCCATTGCTTAGTAAGCCGACAGCAAGACAAGGGAAAAACAGAATATGCATTATTCGTGAATAAGTTTCTCACAGTTCTTGAAGTGGCTCCAATTCCCTATTATTCAGGTATCGCACCTGTTAGCTCCAAATCTGATGCCCACCTATAGATCAAAAAGCTGCAACTTAGAAAAATAAAAACACTCAACAGTTCAATACAGAATAAGTCAGGGAATTTTTAAAACGATGTACAAAGAGAGCAAAATATTCCACTCTTACACTGTCTGTAATTTTCCAAATTAGCAAATGTTGAGGGATTGCACACTAACTCCACAACTGTCAATGTACCTATTAACGTAAGGCACGAGTTTAACTTTACGTTGAGGAAATAAACATAAAGTGATGGATGTCAATCTGTGGCATGAGTTTAACTGCTGATGTTGACATTCCTTCAGAGTTACAAAAGTGATAAAAACTTAACAGTTGTTCAATCTTCTTAGGTTTCCCAACTCTGACGGCAGAGGACCAGGAGAAATTGTTTCCACCAAGACCCCTGCAAATGTAGCTATAATAAGATCTATGTATGAACACTAAAGAAAGGCAAATACGATCATAGCCATTAACATATACCAGCAACAACATATATTAAAGCTAATATATAAGGTTGAAGTGTAAATAATCTAATTTGTGCCTTGACAACTACTTAGGACTTCCGTCTTGCCTTTCTTTTCTCTCTAATAGATCGATGCAATATCAGCAAATACAACCAAACTTTGTAAAACTTCCCCAGTAAATGAACATAAATATAAACTTAAGGAATTTTTAGTTTTTTTTTTACACCAACATATTACTTAACAACTATCTCTGATTCTACTTTGCATTGATCAAAGTTGTTATTTTGACACGTAGCCATTGGGAAGAACATATAGGCAGTATAAATCATGCAAAAACAATGGCAATGAATGTGCAAAATAGGAGTTTTTGACATAGGACTAATTGACCCACTTGAGTATGATCAAACGACCCAATGTTCTTATGAAATTTATGTAGTTTGACAGAATATGGATATTTTTTTCATGAAATCAAGGACAACCAAAATAGGAAACATATAAACCAACAAAAACAAAAATAAAAACGAAAAATGATATACTCCAATAGAAGATAAACTTATCAGTATTGAAAACATACAGTAATTTCAGATAGTCAGTTCACCAAGCTCCTTTGGTAGTGTCCCAGATAATGCATTAATGCCAAAAGTTCTGAATAATTCGGATTGGATATTAATTAAGATAGAAAAAACATTTCTACTGAACATTATAGAGATGATAAATAACTAATGAATCCACAAATCTGATGATTATCTGATGTCCTTACAACCACTCCATACGAGTAAGGTTTCCAATGCCCGGAGAAAGAGGACCTGTCAAGTATTTCTGTCCAAGGTTCCTAAACAAGAAAAGGCATCACATATTAGATAACATAGGATTTTAGGAGAATTGTTGTTGCCTCGATCTGGTGTCGCGGTACTGACAAAAAGATCCAGTGATCCTCCTTTAGACTTTGAATTAGAAAATTTAATATTGCCAAAGCACAGAGAGAATCCATACAAGTTAGTGAGGTAACCCAATCCCACAGATCATTCGGCAGCACGCCTATTACATCTAAAGCATAGACCTTCCTGTCAAAATTTGAATCAAATATTTCAGCATTTCATACTGTGTTTTTTAAGTCAATAAAGATAAGTAAGAAGAGTTAGAAATACTATGTAATAATCCTAGACAAAAAACAATGTCAATACTATTTAAAGTCTAGTTTTCTTGCTCATTCTTAAATGTACATATTTCTAGACCTGTCAAAAATCCAAAGTGATCCAACTAGAATCTATGCTTAGAACTTGGTTTCTATAGCTTAACCGAATTCGACCTCACCACATTGACCTAAATGTTAACTGACAAATGGATTAGCATCAAAGTTAACCAATTTTAGCTTTAGTCGTAGTTCTTTTCTCACTATTTCATTATAGTTTACATCCTTTAAGTTGTGTAGAAGTTGCCAATGGGACTAATAAGGCAATAAGTCTTCCAGACATTTCAAATATGCTCAAGTCTCATCATGGTTCACACTTAACTGTTACTACAAGTCCATC
>PYUH01000297.1:408207-428377 GCA_016808085.1 Suaeda aralocaspica
GATGCTCAACACTAGGATAGATATCAATAACAATTACTAGGCGTTTTACTTAGGCAATATGGACATAGAATTAGATGGACTCCATTCCATTTCCAACAAAAAAAAAAAAAAAAAAAAAAAAGAATGCTCAAACATAGGATAGTTCACACTTAACAATTACTAGGCTTTTACTTAGGCAATATGGAATAGAATTAGATGGACTCCATTCCATTTTGTTATTAGCCAAGGTCATTTGTGTTGGAATCTTTCATCTAATAATTTCTAATTAATCTCTCTATTTCACTTGTTACTTACATTTGAAATCCTTTTGTGAGAAAGAAAAAACCATCACCAGTAACTAACAAAGTGAAACGAAGAGAGCACGTTCTAATTCTCCTAGATACAAACTTCATTCCCTACCGATAAAATCCTTAACTATCACACTATGTTGGGAGAAAGGTTGTGGGATAAACCCATTGACACTATCTAGGAATCACCTATTATCTCCGTTACGCATTATTTGCAACGATTTGACATAAAATAGAGAAAAAAATGTCTAATTGTTGCAAATAATGTGTAACAAAGGTAGTAGTAAAGGTAACATTGATAAAATATCTATTCTTGTGAGGTTTTGTTTATGATGTGAACCATGAAAATTACAACTTCAGTTATTTGAAAAGAGAAAAAATGTAGGGAAAAATTTTTGAAAAAAAAAAATGTTGTACAATAACTTAAAGTTTACCCGTGTCGAATTATAATTATTACTATGATCATCAATATCTATAATTATATATATGTCAAAATTATAAATAAATAAATGAACAATTGATCCATTATAATATATAATGAGATGAATCTAACAAGATCTTATATAGAAAAAGTCACTTTGACAGTTAGCAATTTAAATAGTGGAAAAAGTCATATTATTGAACATAAATATGAAATAGAAGTAATAACCAATACACCTAATGTTCAACTAACTATGACTGGTGCATATATGCCATAGACCAAGGGTGTGATTTATTTCGGTTTAACTTCCAAATAAGTTTAGATAAGCAACAATAAGTTATAACACGTTCAATAGATCTGGTAAATTCAACTCTCATCCGAGAACATGTCAGTAACTCATAATTTGACAAAAACTAATGTATAAAAATGTAAATTATAAAGAGAAAACTCACAGAGCAGTAATGTGGCAAGTAGTGTTTTCATCAGAAGTACAGTCACATTTGATGAAGGGGTTATAAGCAGTGGCATCAATTTTAATAGAATTATCAAGGGCTGCACCTGAGCAAGGATCCCCTGTGGTATTCCACTGGTCTTTGTTTGCTGATACTCCCCATTCTTCTAGAATTGAATTTAATGCTTGTGCTACAATTTCAAACCATAAATAAATTCATATTTTACTAGAGTTTATTAAAAGCAGTAAATAAAAGATGATTTTTTGGGGGGTTTTTACATTCTGCCCATAAGGTATTGGATTTTTTACGTTGTGCCCTCCTAAATTAAAACTTCTACGTGGTGCTCCTAAGGTTTAATTAGTTATTATGCCATAACCTTGTACTTAAACAAATATTAAATACAAGTAAATTATTTGTTGTATAAACCATAATGCTCACAATGCACTTTAATGGCAAGAAAAATTAAGAGTACGGGCCATAGGCAGAGGTGTATGAGCTACCATATTGAGTTTGAAATTGTGACATTTTTAACGAAAAAGTCATGACTTAGTCACTTAATAAATCTTAGGGGCACCATGTAAAAGTTTTAATTTAGAAGGGCACAACGTAGAAAATCCAATCTCAGGAACACCTTGTAGCAAAACCCTTTTTTTTATACGGAAAGAAAAGCATGAAAACTAGGAGGGGAAAGGTCCAACTAAGAGTATTTTAAAAATGGGTTTTTCTACATGGTGCCCTTAGAATATTGGATTTTTTTACGTTGTATCATTTCAAATTTAAGGTTAATTAAATTACTAAATTATGACTATTTTCATTAATAATATCACAATTTCAATCTTAATAGGGTGGCTTATACGCCTTTATTTATGACTCATACTCATCCATTTTTTCTTACCATTAAAGAGCACTATGATCACTGTAGCTCGTACAACAAATAATTTACGAGCATTTAATATTTATTTAACTATAAGGTTATGACATAGTAACTTATTGAACCTTAGGGGTACTACGTGGAAGTTTTAATTTGGGAGGACAAAGCGTAGAACTCAATACCTCAATGGTACAATGTAGAAAAACCCTTTAAAAATTTACCAGATACCCCTATTATATCAAACAATAAATAAATTCAAAATTGTGCTACATTAAGGATGGTTATACACTTATACACCATGTTGTCTTAATAGTTGATACTAATAATGATCATACAGACTAAACGTTTCATTATGACTATATTGTTGTAAACCAATGACCACTGCTCCAGGATTGATTCATTGTTATTTTTAACTTATTTTTTAATTTATTTCATTTTAGTTGACTCAGTCTTCAGTGCTACTCCATTTTTAACATGTTTTGGAGTCAAAAACTCAATTTTCTACTCCATTCATTTTCTTTTGTTTAATATATTTTCAGTTGCACATATGCCAATGACATATTTAATTTTAAATAACTTTTGTAGTATATATATAAAAATTATAATAATTGGATATTAATAACGTACTTGAGACGAATTTGTTAGAATTGGTGACCCAAATTTCTTGGCCCATTTTGACTTGATACTAATCTTAATCTAGATTTTGATTAATCAAGAATAGGCATGATTATTCTAGATGCGATGGAAGCCATGATGTCGGTGCTTAATATTGCATGCTATATGCATACTAAATTCATGATGATTATGCTAGATTATTGATGATTTTGGCAGACTCACCTCTTGCACCGCCATACCACCGGTATAAATAATAAGAAGGTGGGCTTCATGTGGGAGAGACACGAACATATATACAAACGGGGTTATCAAGTTAATATTTGTTAGAAACATATTATGTTTATATGGTGGCATTTTTGTTATTTTAAATGTAGTGTAAGGGTAGTATTTTTAGTGATATATAATAAGTATTTGAAACTTATGGAAACAAAAGATGAAAATACCCCCGATATTTTTTTAGTTATGTTTGTGACGAATATTAACCAACAATCCACACACAAAACACAAGCAAGCCATAGACTTACATAGTATAGGCTTTCCTACAAACCTATTTAATTTATAATTTTAATATAATAGAATAATAAGCTCGTCGTAAGTGGGTTGTTCCCGTATAAAATTGTGTGTTAAACTTAATACGTATCTTGCCTTTTATTATCTCTTATTGACTATCATTTTCAATCAAGACATCTTCACGTACTCCCGCTATGTATTCTCGACCACTAACAGAATCAAACAAGACTCTACATGACTATATTATGTTTATATATTGAAAGTTATTTAAAAGATGTTCCCATGTTATAAATAGGGTCCAAATTCCAAATAAATCAAACAAAAAGGAACAAATGAAGTACTCGATATTATTTTGGAAAAATGTATAGGAATAATCCCACCTTTGGTCGTTTTGCTCATATTAGTCCCACCTTTCATTTATCTCGTTATAATCCCACTTTTAGTATGTATCTTCTCATTTTGGTCCGTGACCTGCTATCACATGTCGCTAACCTATAGTACAAGGTAATTGAACACGTGTCATAATCTAATTGGTTCAAATTTGTTTAATGAATTTTTTTTTAATTTTTATTACACCTCCACCTTCACTACCTCAATTTCCACCAAACCAAAACCACCGCCGCCACTTTAACCATCATCCTTTCGATCACCTACCATTTTTACCACCACATTCACCACACCTCAACTTTCATCCCCAAACCCCCACAGACACACAACAAAGTCAAAAATGCATAGCTAGCTCGATCAACCCATGAAAACAAGATGAAGAAGAAGATTGATCTTAATTTACATACCAGAGTCTCTCTGCATCAAAATCCATTCTCTTCTTTCCATCAAAATTGCACTATTCTCTAGACTTAAATCACCATCATCACTATTTATTAATACCATTTTGCAATTCTTAAAACTTATATTTCATTGTTGATACATTCATTTGCTAATTGGGGTTTCAATTTTCGAATTGGAGTTTTGATCTTAGGCTTCAGATTTTCGAGTTAGGCTAGAATTAGATTTTCCAATTGGGTTTTGCGACTTAAATAATAGCGGCAACATTAATGGCGTCGGAGGTGGTAGTGGTGTTGTGATAGTGGTGGCAAACTAATAACGATCTTTTGGTTGTAAGTGAATTTGGTGGTATTCCAAGGACAAAAAATGGAGGATGTTAGTACTTCTACATAGGAAGAAAGAATAGAGAAAAGTGGAGGAAAAAAAAAAGAAAAAAAATATCTAAATATTCTTTAAAAAAGAAAATAAAATTAAAACCAAAGTATAATAGAGTTTTTGACCCGAATGACCGGTCACTTGTAAAAGGGATCAAATTGAGAAGATAGAGTTTAAAAATGGGATTATAACTAGTTAATCAAAAGGTCGGACCGATATGAGCTAATCGTTCAAAGGTTGGATTATTTCCATGAAATTTTCCTATTATTTTTTATTACTTTAATACATTACAATTCAATCTAACCCATCATCTTATTTACTACCTGATGCGAATTAAGGTCGAGCCAAATACAAAATTTTATTGTTTTATTTAATTTATGTTGACTCGTCTATTATCCATGAGATTGAGTTTCGTCAATCCGAAAGACCCGCGTGGATTAATAGAAATAGGTATTTATTTCGTAAATTAATATTATGCATGTTTGTTCCAAAATAGGTGTGCTTAAGATTAATTAGGAATTATATTTTGTTTATTATGTTGCATAGAGTTGCGTATTAGGTTAGTTAGGTAGGTATAATTATTTTGATAAATATTCTAATTATTGTCTAATATTGAAATATATTTAGGATAATTATTAAGGTTATTTTATCTTTTATCCTAAGTGGCATGGGATGTATGCCTATAAATAGTTTTAATTTCATGAATAAAATTAGAGTTAAATTTTGTTATATCTGATCAATTCGAAAGAGTTGTGTGAGCAAGAGAATTGCACATGTTACTTTGCCGAGAAGGCTACAAATCTTAGTTACAGTTTCATCTTGGTTAGATTAAATTGTTTCATATCCTTTTAATTTAGTTTTCAATTATAAAGTTGCACTCAAATTTGATCAAAATTAGGAAAACCTAAACTACAAATTATTAGAGATCGGATTTTTATTGAAGACCCATTAAAATTTGCATCACTACCTCTATCCCTTAATCTTCGCTACATCAACCCACTTTTTATAAGAGCTTTTAAGCTGAAATGTTGCAAAAAGTAAGAGACGGAGGGGTAATTCAATTCAATAGTGGGTATTTAGATGAGTTGACTTACTTATTGACCAATATAGTATCACTCAAATTTCCTTCCTAGTAAATATGGACCGTTTAATTAGTGTAGAAACACTGTAGATGGACCCTCATTTCAAGTTGATTGAATCTCGGCTTTTAGCTTCTTCCTAGGACAACCACTCAATTCTTTACTATGTATGCATGCTTTTTCGTCCCTACCTTATCCTTGTCATTTTTCTATTTCATTAGATATTTTAGATTTTTCATTTTTCACCGTACATGCAAATTCGGTATTTCACTGAAATTTTTGAAAATTATAATGTGGTTACTAAGGGATATACTGAACTCATAAATCAATCTAGTTTTCAAAAAACTCTAAGGGTATTACTCGTAGTATTTAGGTTTTTTGAAGGAGTGTTTTCACTAGATACTTTTTAAAAGGTGTGTGTTCTAAAAAAAAAAACAAAAAAAAGAAAAAGGTGTTTTCTGACCCTAGGAAAAAAAGCCATGAACTATTCATATTATTCCAAGGAAAAAGAAAATCAATCAAAAGCATTTAGGATCTTCTAGAATTAAGATTTATGAGTAACAACTAAAGTCAAATGGATTACCCATCTACCTACAAGGCTACATGCATTTATCGATTAGGTAAATTATTATCCATTACTAATACTTCCTCTATCTTTTTTTAGTTGGTACATATGGATTTTTAACCCTATTCATATTGTAACTTTGATTTACTTTAAACCGACTAAGTTAGTTTTTCAATGTATAAATAGCTAAAGACCTAAAGCTAAAAACTTTTCCACAAAACTTACTGAGTACTTTAATCATTGCTATGAACCTTTTGAAGTTAAAAAGCTCTTTTAATAAGCTATTAATCAAATAGATAAATTAGCTTTTAAAATGATCAAATTTCTAAGAAAACTTAACAAGCTAAAAATAAGCTATCCAAAATTGCTAAACTAGCACCTTTTTTTTTTTTTGATAGTTCCTAAACTAGCACTCAATCAATATACTTTTAGTTGCTTCACTTTCAATTTTTGTACTAGTATAATTTTATCCAATTTTAATCTTCATAATCCAAGTTTCACAATATTTTAGGGGACAACAAATTTATTATCCATTTTACCAAGAGATTACAATTTTGAATCTTCACATGATCCAAAATCAACATATATGAAGAACAGAAGAAGCAATAATAATGGAAGTGTAAGCTAATTAAAAGTGGCCACATGACGACAAAATAGACTATGACCACCTTGTACTATACATCGTATACAACCCGCAGTTCAAGACGTGACATACTAATAAATAATTCTAAAAAATTAATGTCTTGAGTTATACATTTTAAAAAATTACAAAAGTTATATAATTGGAAAGTACTAATTAAGATGAATCAAATAAGATTTCACATGATCCGATCTTATGTTTCGTCACATGTAAAACACTAAAATGAGTCAAAATTACTCTGTAAATAGTGGCGAAAATCCAAATATAGCATGTGAAAAACTACGGATGGACTATTTACATTTTCTTTCAATTTTTTGTCACATGTAAAATATCAAAATGAGTCAAAGTTACACTGTAAATAGTGACGAAAACCCAAATGTAGCAAGTAAAAAGTTACGAATGGACTATTTACATTTTCTTTCATAACCACGCCATTCTTTTCACTTTGAAAATGATTTATTTTTCTGAAATTAGTGGTTTTTTCAAGGATACCTTTGTAATTTTTAAAATGTAGGAGCTAGAGACCCTTAATTAAATTCTTCGTCTGTTTAATAATATAATGTTGGTTACATATGTCTTTTGGCTTTTCCTTTTATTAATTATATTTAGTATATTTTTTTATCTAGCTATTTGGAGCATTTCGATTTTAATTAATAAAGTTATAAAAAGAGTAATCATTACTTTAGAAATTTTTGACGGGAAAAAAACAAAACAATTATTTTGATTTTTCCATGTACCTTGAATTTAGTTATATTTCATCCACTCAAATAAAAGATTTATGGTTACTACTACAACGATAAATCAAATAATACTCATATGACTATATTTTTCTTTACATGTTAGTCACTAAATTGACTTAAAGTTGCAACATAATAGTGTAAAAAGTCAATTTGTAGCAACTAAAAAAATATTGAGGAAATTTTGATTTCCTTAATTTAAATACATAATACCAAACGTAACTAATTAATTGGATCCGAAAGAATATTTGTCTGACAAAAAATGTTATATATAGAAATTAGTGAGAAATTATCATTCATATTGTTTTATTTTTTATTTTTGGTAGCGAAAAACCATTTAAAAAAAAGGCAAATTACTATGCTTTTTGCGAATTTTAACTACCATTTCTCAAATTGACATTTCCAAGGGTTTGATTTTACATGCAAAGATGAATTATTTGGTTGACAACTTTACTACGTTGATTTACGATGAAATACGTACTTAAAAGGTCAATTTATACAAAAATTAAGCCCTTTTCAAATAGGTAATTTCGACAAATAAATAGAGGGAAGTCGACATATGGGAACCATTCATCAGATTATTGGTTTCAAAACATTTGCAAATTTAGGATATTTAAAATATTATTTTTTTAAGTTTAAGGTGTTAAAAATTCAAGGATCTAACTTTTTTTTTTTTTTTTGGTGCTAGGGAGCCACAAAGACGGAGATGAGAATCGATCCCAGGATCTCCTAGAATTGGGAGAAAGCTTTTACTACTTGAGTTACCCCTCACTCTCAGGATCTAACTCTTTTAAAGGGGTTCTACCAAAAAAAAAAAAAAAAGTACTAACATTAAAGAGTGTTAAAATAGATTCATATATAGGTTAATTGATTGAACTCAATTACTACCTCCGTTAACAAAATGATGCAACACTTGGGGTGGGATTCCTAGGCAAAATTTTGTAATGATATTTAGGTAAATATAAGGGTATGTGTAAGTATATTGATGAGAAAGAAAAAAATTAGATTAATTGATTAATCAATTGGGTCCACCAACTAAAGTGTATGAGTAAATAATTAAGCTGAGGTAGTTTCGTCATTTCACCATTAAAAATTTACTAAATAATGAAAAAAATAAAGTGTTGCAAGTAATTGATAACATCCTGAAATAGAAAGTGTTGCACATAATCATTAATAGAGGTAGTATATTAGAACTCAATTATATTAAAGCTNAAAAAAAAAAAAAAAAAAAGTACTAACATTAAAGAGTGTTAAAATAGATTCATATATAGGTTAATTGATTGAACTCAATTACTACCTCCGTTAACAAAATGATGCAACACTTGGGGTGGGATTCCTAGGCAAAATTTTGTAATGATATTTAGGTAAATATAAGGGTATGTGTAAGTATATTGATGAGAAAGAAAAAAATTAGATTAATTGATTAATCAATTGGGTCCACCAACTAAAGTGTATGAGTAAATAATTAAGCTGAGGTAGTTTCGTCATTTCACCATTAAAAATTTACTAAATAATGAAAAAAATAAAGTGTTGCAAGTAATTGATAACATCCTGAAATAGAAAGTGTTGCACATAATCATTAATAGAGGTAGTATATTAGAACTCAATTATATTAAAGCTCAATTTTTTTAAGTTGCAACATTAGGTTTTTTTTTTTTTTTTTTTTTGGTAGAAACCCTTTAAAAGAGTTAGATCGAGAGTGAGGGGTAACTCAAGTAGTAAAAGCTTCTCCCAATTCTAGGAGATCCTGGGATCGATTCTCATCTCCGTCTTTGTGGTCCCTAGCACCAAAAAAAAAAAAAAAGTTAGATCTTGAATTTTTAACAACCTTAAACTAAAAAAATAATATTTTAAATATCCTAAATTTGCAAATGTTTTGAAACCAATAATCTGATGAATGGTTCCCATATGTCGACTTCCCTCTATTATTGTCGAAATTACCTATTTGAAAAGGCTTAATTTTTGTATAAATTGACCTTTTAAGTAAGTATTTCATCGTAAATCAAAGTAGTAAAGTTGTCAACAAATAATATATTTGCATGTAAAATCAAACCCTTGGAAATGTCAATTTGAGAATGGTAGTTAAAATTCGCAAAAAGCATAGTAATTTGCCTTTTTTTTAAATGGTTTTTTGCTACCAAAAATAAAAAATAAAACAATATGAATGATAAATTCTCACTAATTTCTATATATAACATTTTTTGTCAGACAAATATTCTTTCGGATCCAATAATTAGTTACGTTTGGTATTATGTATTTAAATTAAGGAAATCAAAATTTCCTCAATATTTTTTTAGTTGCTACAATTGACTTTTACACTATTATGTTGCAAATTTAAGTCAAATAGTGACTAAAATGTAAAGAAAAATATAGTCATATGAGTATTATTTGATTTATGTTGTAGTAGTAACCATAAATCTTTTATTTGAGTGGATGAAATATAACTAAATTCAAAGGTACATGGAAAAATCAAAATAATTGTTTTGTTTTTTTCCCGTCAAAAATTTCAAAGTAATGATTAATCTTTTATAACTTTATTAATTAAAATCGAAATGCTCCAAATAGCTAGATAAAAAATATACTAAATATAATTAATAAAAGGAAAAGCCAAAAGACATATGTAACCAACATTTATTATTAAACAGACGAAGAATTTATTAAGGGTCTCTAGCTCCTACATTTAAAAAACAAGGTATCCTTGAAAAAACCACTAATTTCAGAAAATAAATCATTTTCAAAGTGAAAAGAATGGCGTGGTTATGAAAGAAAATGTAAATAGTCCATTCGTAATTTTTACTTGCTACATTTGGGTTTTCGTCACTATTTACAGTGTAACTTTGACTCATTTTGATATTTTAACATGTGACAAAAAATTGAAAGAAAATGTAAATAGTCCATCCGTAGTTTTTCACATGCTATATTTGGATTTTCGCCACTATTTACAGAGTAATTTTGACTATTTTAGTGTTTACATGTGACGAAACATAAGATCGGATCAATGTGAAATCTTATTTGATTCATCTAATAGTACTTTCCAATTATATACTTTGTATTTTTAAAATGTAACTCAAGACATTAATTTTTTAGAATTATTTATTAGTATGTCACGTCTGAAATGCGGGTTGTATACGATGTATAGTACAAGGTGGTCATAGTCTATTTTGTCGTCATGTGGCCACTTTAATTAGCTTACCCTTCCATTATATGCTTCTTCTGTTCTTCATATATGTTGATTTGGACATGTGAAGATTCAAAATTGTAATCTCTTGGTAAAATGGATAATAAATGTTGTCCCTAAAATATTGTGAAACTGGATTATGAAGATTAAAAATTGTAAAATTAACTAGTACAAAAATTGAAAGTGAAGCAAACTAAAAGTATATGATGAGTGCTAGTTTAGGAACTATCAAAAAAAAAAAGGTGGGTAGTAGCAATTTGGATAGCTTATTTTTAGCTTGTTAAGTTTTCTTAGAAATTGATCATTTTAAAAAGCTAATTTATCTATTGATTAATGCTTATTAAAAGAGCTTTTTAACTTCAAAAGGTTCATAGCAATGATTAAAGTACTCAGTAAGTTTTGTGGAAAAGTTTTAGCTTTAGGTCTTTAGCTATTTATCATTGAAAAAAATAACTTCGTCGTTTAAAGTAAATCAAAGTACAATATGAATAGGGTTAAAAATCCATAGTACCAACTAAAAAAAGATAGAGGAAGTATTAGTAATGGATAATAATTACCTAATCGATAAATGCATGTAGCCTTGTAGGTAGATGGGTAATCCATTTGACTTAGTTGTTACTCATAAATCTTAATTCTAGAAGATCCTAAATGCTTTTGATTGATTTTCTTTTCCTTGGAATAATATGAATAGTTCATGGCTTTTTTCCTAGGGTCAGGAAACACCTTTTTCTTTTTTTGTTTTTTTTTTTTAGAACACACACCTTTTAAAAAGTATCTAGTGAAAACACTCCTTCAAAAAACCTAAATACTACGAGTAATACCTTAGAGTTTTTTGAAAATAGATTGATTTATGAGTTCAGTATATCCTTAGTAACAATAATATAATTTTCAAAAATTTCAGTGAAATACCGAATTGCATGTACGGTGAAAAATAAAAATCTAAAATATCTAATGAAATAGAAAAATGACAAGGATAAGGTAGGGACGAAAAAGCATGCATACATAGTAAAGAATTGAGTGGTTGCTAGGAAGAAGCTAAAAGCCGAGATTCAATCAACTTGAAATGAGGGTCCATCTACAGTGTTTCTACACTAATTAAACGGTCCATATTTACTAGAAGGAATTTGAGTGATACTATATTGGTCAATAAGTAAGTCAACTCATCTAAATACCACTATTGAATTGAATACCCCTCGTCTCTACTTTTTGCAACATTTCAGCTTAAAAGCTCTTATAAAAAGTGGGTTGATGTAGCGAAGATTAAGGGATAGAGGTAGTGATGCAATTTTAATGGGTCTTCAATAAAAATCCGATCTCTAATAATTTGTAGTTTAGGTTTTCCTAATTTGATCAAATTTGAGTGCAACTTTATAATTGAAAAACTAAATAAAAGGATATGAAACAATTAATCTAACCAAGATGAAACTGTAACTAAGATTTGTAGCTTCTCGGCAAAGTAACATGTGCAATTCTCTTGCTCACCACAACTCTTCGAATTGATCAGATATAACAAAATTAACTCTAATTTTATTCATGAAATTAAAACTATTATAGGCATACATCCCATGCACTTAGGATAAAAGATAAAATAACCTTAATAATTATCCTAAATATATTTCAATATTAGACAATAATAGAATATTTATCAAATAATTATACCTACCTAAACAACTAATACGCAACTCTATGACAACATAATAAACAAATATAATTCTAATTAATCTTAAGCACACCATTTTGGAACAAAACATGCATAATATTAATTTACGAAATAAATACCTATTTCTATTAATCCACGCGGGTCTTTCGGATTGACGAACTCAATCTCATGGATAATAGACGAGTCAACATAAATTAAATAAAACAATAAAATTTTGTATTTGGCTCGACCTTAATTCGCATCAGGTAGTAAATAAGATGATGGGTTAGATTGAATTGTAATGTATTAAAGTAATAAAAAAAATAGGAAAATTTCATGGAAATAATCCAACCTTGAACGATTAGCTCATATCGGTCCGACCTTTTGATTAACTAGTTATAATCCCATTTTAAACTCTACTCTCAATTTGATCCCTTTTAATGTGACCGGTCATTCGGGTCAAAAACTCTTATTAACTTTGGTTTTAATTTTATTTCTTTTTTAAAGAAATTTAGATATTTTTTCTTTTTTTTCCTCACTTTTCTCTATTCTTTCTTCCTATGTAGAAGTACTAACATCCTCATTTTTGTCCTTGGAATACCACCAAATTCACTTACAACCAAAAGATCGTTATTAGTTTGCCACCAATATCACCAACCACTACCACCTCCGACGCCATTAATGTTGCCGCTATTATTTAAGTCGCAAAACCCAATTGGAAAAATTAATTCTAGCCTAACTCGAAAATGAAGCCTAAGATCAAAACTCCAATTCGAAAATTGAAACCCAATTAGCAAATGAAGTATCAACAATGAAATATAAGTTTTAGAGAATTGCAAAATGGTATAATAAATAGTGATGATGGTGATTTAAGTCTAGAGAATAGTGCAATTTTGATGGAAAGAAGAGAAGGATTTTTGATGCAGAGAGACTCTGGTATGTAAATAAGATCAATCTTCTTCTTCATCTTGTTTTCATGGGTTGATCGAGCTAGTATGCATTTTGACTTTGTTGTGTGTCTGTGGGGGTTGGGGATGAAAGTTGAGGTGGTGGAATGTGGTGGAAAAATGGTAGGTGATCGAAAGGATGATGGTTAAAGTGGCGGCGGTGGTGGTTGTGTTGGTGGAAATTGAGGTAGTGAAGGTGAGGTGTAATAAAATTAAAAAAAAATTCATTAAACAAATTTGAACCAATTAATAGATTATCACACGTGTTTTCAATTACTTGTACTATAGGTTAGCGACATGTGATAGCAGGTCACGGACCAAAATGAGAAGAACATACTAAAAGTGGGATTATAACGAGATAAATGAAAGTGGGACTATATGAGCAAAACGACCAAAGTGGGATTATTCCTATTACATTTTTCCAAATAATATCGAGTACTCATTTGTTCCTTTTTGTTTGATTTATTTGGATTTGGACCCTATTTATAAATGGGAACATCTTTAAATAACTTTCAATATATAAACATAATATAGTCATGTAGAGTCTTGTTTGATCTGTTATTAGTGGTCGAGAATACATAGCGGGAGTACGTGAAGATGTCTTGATTGAAATGATAGTCAATAAGAGATAATAAAAGGCAAGATACGTATTAAGTTTAACACAATTTTATACGGGAACAACCAACTTACGACGAGCTTATATTCTATTATAAAAATTATAAATTAATAGGTTGTAGGAAAGCCTATACTATGTAAGTCTATGGCTGCTTGTGTTTGTGTGGGATTGTTGGTTAATATTGTCACAAACATAACTAAAAAATATCGGGGGTATTCATCTTTGTTTCCATAAGTTTCAAATACTTATTATATATCACTAAAAATACTACCCTACACTACATTTAAAATAACAAAAATGCCACCATATAAACTAATATGTTTCTAAACAATATAACTTGATAACCCCGTTGTATATATGTTCGTGTCTCTCCCACATGAAGCCACCTTCTATTATTTATACCGGTGGTATGGCGGTGCAAGAGGTGAGTCTGCCAAATCATCAATAATCTAGCATAATCATCATGAATTTAGTAGCATATTAGCACTGCAATATAAGCACCGACATCATGGCTTTCATCCCATCTAGAATAATCATGCCTATTCTGATTATCAAATCTAGATTAAGATAGTATCAAGTCAAAATGGCCAAGAAATTGGGTCACCAATTCTAACAAATTCGTCTCAAGTCGTTATTAATATCCAATTATTATAATTTTTTATATATACTACAAAAGTTATTTAAAATTAATATGTCATTGGCATATGTGCAACTGAAAATATATTAAACAAAAGAAAATGAATGGAGTAGAAAATTGAGTTTTTGACTCCAAAACATGTAAAAATGGAGTAGCACTGAAGACTGAGTCAACTAAAATGAAAAAATTAAAAATAAGTTAAAATAACAATGAATAAATCTGGAGCAGTGGTCATTGGTTTACAACAATATAGTCATAATGAAACGTTTAGTCTGTATGATCATTATTAGTATCAACTTAAGACAAACATGGTGTTAAAGTGTATAACCATCCTAATGTAGCACAATTTTGAATTATTTATTGTTTGATATAAGGGGTATCTGGTAAATTTTTAAAGGTTTTTCTACATGTACCATTGAGGTATTGAGTTCTACGATTGGTCCTCCCAAATTAAAACTTCACGTAGTACCCCTAAGGTTCAATAAGTTACTATGTCATAACCTATAGTTAAATAATAATTAAATGCTCGTAAATTATTTGTTGTACGAGCTACAGTGATCATAGTGTCTTTAATGGTAAGAAAAAATGGATGAGTTGAGTCATAAATAAAGGCGTATAAACCACCACTATTAAGATTGAAATTGTTGATTATTAAGAAAATAGTCATAATTAGTAGTATTAATTAACCTTAAATTTGAAATGATACAACGTAAAAAAATCCAATATTCTAAGGGCCCAGTGAGAAAAACCCATTTTTAAAATACTCTTAGTTGGACCTTCCCCTCCTAGTTTTCATGCTTTCTTTCCGTATAAAAAAAAGGGTTTGCTACAAGGTGTTCCTGAGATTGGATTTTCTAAGTTGTGCCTTCTAAATTAAAACTTTTACATGTGCCCCCTAAGATTATTAAGTGACTAAGTCATGACTTTTTCGTTAAAAAATGTCACAATTTCAACCTGTCAATATGGTAGCTCATAACACCTCTGCCTATTGGCGTTACTTTTAATTTTTTTGCCATAAAGTGCATGTGAGCATTATGGTTTATACAACAAATAATTTACTGTATTTAATATTTGTTTAAGTCTCAAGGTTATGGCATAATAACTAATTAAACCTTAGGAGCACCACGTAGAAGTTTAATTAGGAGGGCAACACGTAAAAAAATCCAATACCTTATGGGCAGCATGTAAAAAACCCCCCAAAAATCATCTTTTATTACTGCTTTTTAATAAACTCTAGTAAAATATGAATTTTATTTATGGTTTGAAATTGTAGCACAAGCATTAAATTCAATCTAGAAGAAGGGGAGTATCAGCCAAACAAAGACCAGTGGAATACCACAGGGGATCCTTGCCAGGTGCAGCCTTGATAATTCTATTAAAATTGATCGCCACTGCTTATAACCCCTTCATCAAATGTGAATGTACTCTGATGAAAACACTACTTGCCACATTACTGCTCTGTGAGTTTTCTCTTATAATTTACATTGTATACATTAGTTTTTTGTCAAAATTATGAGTTACTGACATGTTCTGGATGAGAGTGAATTACCAGATCTATTGGAACGTGTTATAACTTATTGTTGTTATCTAAACTTATTTGGAAGTTAAACGAAATAAATCAAACCCTTGGTCTATGGATATATGCACCAGTCTAGTGTAGTTGAAACTTAGGTGTATTGGTTATTTTATCTTCATATTTATTGTTCAATAATATGACTTTTTCCACTATTTAAAATTGCTAACTGTCAAAGTGACTTTTCTTATATAAGATCTGTTAGATTCATCTATTATATATTATAATGGATCAATTGTTCATTATTTATTATAATTTTGACATATTATAATATATAGATATTGATGATCATAGTATAATTATAATTCGACACGGGTAAACTTTAAGTTATTGTAACATTTTTTTTTTCAAAAATTTTTCCCTAATTTTTTTCTTTCAAATAACTGAAGTTGGATTTTATGGTCACATCATAAACAAAACCTCACAAGAATAGATATTTATCATGTACCTTTATACTACCTTGTTACACATTATTTGCAACAATTAGACATTTTTTTCTCTATTTTATGTCAAATCGTGCAATAATGCGTAACGGAGATAATAGGTGATTCTAGATAGGTGCAATGGTTTATCCCACAACCTTTCTCCAACATAGTGTGATAGTTATAGGATTTTTATCGGTAGGGATGAAGTTTGTATCTAGGAGAATTAGAACGTGCTCTCTTCGTTTCACTTTGTTAGTTACTGGTGATGGTTTTTTTTCTCACAAAAGGATTTCAAATGTAAGTAACAAGTGAAATAGAGAGATTAATTAGAATATTAGATGAAAAGATTCCAAACACAATTGACTTGGCTAATAAAAATGGAATGGAGTCAATCTAATTCTATTCCATATTGCTAAAGTAAAAGCCTAGTAATTGTTAAGGTGTGAAACTATCCTATGTTTGAGATTCTTTTTTTTTTTTTTTTTTTTGTGATGGACTTGTAGTAACAGTTAAGTGTGAACCATGAAGACTGAGCATATTTGAAATGTCGGAAGACTTATTGCCTTATTAGTCCACATTGGCAACTTCACACAACTTAAAAGGAGTAAACTATAATGAAATAGTGGAAAAGAACTACGACTAAAGCTAAATTGGTTAACTTTGATGCTAATCCATTTGTCAGTTACTTAGGTCAATGTGGTGAGGTCGAATTCGGTTAAGCTTGATAGAAACCAAGTTCTAAGCATAGATTCTAGATTGGTCACTTTGGATTTTTGACAGGTCTAAAATATAGGTAACATTTAAGAATGAGCAGAAAACTAGACTTAAACTAGTTTGAACCATTGTTTATTGTCTAGGATTATTACATGTATTTCTAACTCTTCTTACTTATCTTTATTGACTTTAAAAAACACAGTATGAAATGCTGAAATATTTGATTCAAATTTTGAAGGAAGGCTAATGCTTAGATGTAATAGGCGTGCTGCCGAATGATCTGTGGGATTGGGTTACCTCACTAACTGTATGGCTTCTCTCTGTGCTTTGGGCAATATTAAATTTCTAATTCAAAGTCTAAAGGAGGATCACTGGATCTTTTTGTCAGTACTCCCGCGACACCAGATCGAGGCAAACAACAATTCTCCTAAAATCCTATGTTATCTAATATGTGATGCCTTTTTCTTGTTTAGGAACCTGGACAGAAATACTTGAACAGGTCCTCTTTCTCCGGCGTTGGAAACCTTACGTATGGAGTGGTTGAAGGACATCAGATAATAATCAGATTTGTGATTCATTAGTTATTTATCATCTCTATAATGTTCAGTTAGAAATGTTTTTTCTATCTTATTAATATCCAATCCGAATTACTTCAGAACTTTTGGCATAATGCATTATCTGGGCATACCAAAGGAGCTTGGTGAACTGGACTATCTGAAATTACTGAGTTTTCAATACTGGATAAGTTTATCTCTATTGGAGTACAATCATTTTTCGTTTTATTTTTGTTTTTGTTGGTTTATATGTTCCTATTTGGTTGTGTCCTTGATTTCATGAAAAAAAATAATCCAATTCTGTCAAACTACTAAATTCATAAGAAACTTGGGTCGTTTGATCATACTCAAGTGGTCAATTAGTCTATGTCAAAAACTCCTATTTTGCACATTCATTGCCATTGTTTTTGCATGATTATACTGCCTATATGTTCTTCGCCAATGGCTAGTGTCAAAATAAACAATTTAGATCAATGCAAGTAGTAGAATCAGAGATAGTTGTTAAGTAATATGTTGGTGTAAAAAAAAAACTAAAATCCTTAAGTTTATATTTATGTTCATTTACTGGGGAAGTTTTAACAAAGTTTGGTGTGTATTTGCTGATTATTGCATCGATGTTTAGAGAGAAAAGAAAGGCAAGAACGGAAGTCCTAAGTAGTTGTCAGGCACAAATTAATTATTTACACTTCAACCTTATATATTAGCTTTAATAATGTTGTTGCTGGTATATGTTAATGGCTATGATCGTATTTGCCTTTCTTTAGTGTTCATACATAGATCTTATTTAGCTACATTGCAGGGGTCTTGGTGGAAACAATTTCTCTCTGGTCCTCTGCCGTCGAGTTGGAAACCTAAGAAGATTGGAACAACTGTTAAGTTTTTATCACTTTTGAACTCTGAAGGATGTCAACATCAGCAGTTAAACTCAGCCACAGATGACCATCCATGCATTCTTTATGTTTATTTCCTCAACGTAAAGTTAAACTGTGCCTTACTTAATAGGTACATGACAGTTGTGGAGTTAGTGTTGCATCCTGCAACATTTGCTAATTTGGAAAATTACAGACAGTGTAAGAGTGGAATAATTTTGCTCTCTTTGTACATCGTTTTAATAAATTCCCTGACATTACTTCTGTATGAACTGTTGAGATGTTTTTATCCTTTTCTAAGTTGCAGCTTTTTGATCATTATAGGTGGGCATCAGATTTGGAGCTAACAGGTGCGATACCTGAATAAATAGGGAATTGGAGCATGCTTCAAGAACTGTGAGAAACTTATTCACGAATATGCATATTCTGTTTTTCCATTGTCGTTGCTGTCGCGCTTACTTAAGCAATGGATCATAGTTAAAAGAATCAATAGCATAAGACAAATAATGATAAATGCTCATATGCTCAAATTCTATATTTGGCTTTGTAAACATCCTACAACGTGTAATCCCTTGAAGTGTTCCATACAGGAGGCTTGAAGGCAACTCCACTTGGGGACCCATACCATCATCATTTCAACTCTAACTTCCTTGCACAGTTGTGAGTTGCTTCCTTTGTGTTCAATCCCTTCTTCCTCTTCCCCGACACTCATAGTCTATCACTCTTTACGTTTTTGTACACGATCTGTGTATTTGTTTTCTAATCATACATCAGGCCATATCCTTTCATTGTTATATCATGCAGGAGGTGTGGTTGTTTAGCAGTCTTCTCTAGATTTGTGACTAGTCTTACATCCTTAACCTTCTTGTAAGTTCACATGTTCTAGCCTTCTTATGCTCGATTACTATTACCTTTCCTTCCTCCCACCTTGTGGTTTACTAATTCGTTACACGGGTTTGAGATCACTATCCAGCCGCCCCTACCCGTTTAGGGGATCTGCAAAGTTTGACTCACATGTGTGGCAATATGCACACATTATTAATGCTGTTACCTCATTGGCATCTTATGCAACTTGATAAAGCGAGGATTTTTTTTTTCCTGGAATGCTTTAGGTCTTGTAATCAGTTGGAGGGTGGATATGAGCTGGCAAGGTCTTCCCTCTCGCGCTTTGCTTTTCTTATGCGTCGCCGGTGTCCGGCTCGCCTCCCACTAAGCTATCATGTGTAGCCTGTCTGATTTAATCACGCCAATTTCCTTCGCCTACCCTGTTAATCCGTTCTGCTATTCAGTTTAGGTTCTACTTCCCAGTACTATATGTTCTTCATGCGTAACATGGGCCCACCACCTTTAGTAATCTTCGAGATGCATTCAACCAACACTTACAATGAAGCAGTACTTCCACGTATGACCTCCGTCAAGAGACTTTGTAATACCGGTATTGAATGCCACTAGTTCCCATAGACTTCGTGCTCCTTGTTCAATGTTCTTTTGATCAATTCATTTTCGGTCTTGTGAAACAGGGAAAGAAACAATCGGACCTAGCTTCAACGATCACGGAAACACTTCCCGATGGTTCGCATAAACTCGCTCTCCCTGTGAGGTTAGTTTTTCGTTTCTTGACCAATGACTATTAAATATAGGTAATTTTTCTGTTTTACTCGCAATGAACATATCATCGGC
>PYUH01000297.1:428402-596249 GCA_016808085.1 Suaeda aralocaspica
AAAAAAAAAAAAAAAGTACTAACATTAAAGAGTGTTAAAATAGATTCATATATAGGTTAATTGATTGAACTCAATTACTACCTCCGTTAACAAAATGATGCAACACTTGGGGTGGGATTCCTAGGCAAAATTTTGTAATGATATTTAGGTAAATATAAGGGTATGTGTAAGTATATTGATGAGAAAGAAAAAAATTAGATTAATTGATTAATCAATTGGGTCCACCAACTAAAGTGTATGAGTAAATAATTAAGCTGAGGTAGTTTCGTCATTTCACCATTAAAAATTTACTAAATAATGAAAAAAATAAAGTGTTGCAAGTAATTGATAACATCCTGAAATAGAAAGTGTTGCACATAATCATTAATAGAGGTAGTATATTAGAACTCAATTATATTAAAGCTCAATTTTTTTAAGTTGCAACATTAGGTTTTTTTTTTTTTTTTTTTTATATTATTCATATTATAACTTTGACTCACTTTTGTATTTGAGATGCATGTAACGGAAAAAATATTCAGTTGAGATAATATTGTTTGATTCATCTCAATGTATATTTTACAAAAATGTAATTTATATAGACCATTATAATTGTGTACAGTAACAAATCACTCTAGTGTCAAAACTTGAACATTATTATTATTATTTCATTATATACGTAGTATATTTATATCAATCGACCCATGGACTTACAAATATATAAACTATTATTATTGTTGTTGTTGTTTTGATCATTATTATACTTCTGTTTTTTTCACTTGCTATATTTACTTTCCACATTCGAGTCGAATTTTACAGTATTAATATCTCCAATTTCGTATAATAAAAGTTTATAAAAATTATATTTTTGAAAAATATACACGGAAACGAAAAAAAATATCTCATAGGACTATATTTTTCTTATACATTAAATACAATAGTGCCAAAAGTTTTAATATTGTAACTAAAATGACCGATAGAGTATCATTATTTCATTATATACGTACTGTATCTATATATGGACCGCCCCACGGACTTATTTGTGCACATGGACATGGTTTAATTTGCTAGACTCTAAACCTCCATTATTTGCATATTATAATCAAGCCACTAGTTGATTTGGCTCCAACAAACATGAAGAAAGAATCATAACCTCATCACCAAAACTCCATACCAAACATCAAATTCATGCATTATATTTCCCAAAATTAAAATAAACTAATAAAATAAAGATAAATAAAAAGAATCTACAATAAGATAGATAGCTTTCAAACCCCAAAAGTACGAGCACCTGAATATAGCTTTCAAAATTAAAAAAGTACAAGGAACATAATCTATTCTAGTACGGCCGTTTCACATTATTTGCAATGAATAGATATTTTTTTACTCTTTGTTCTATATTAAATCGTTGCAAATAATGTGAAACGAAAGGAAAATAAATGGAGAAAAAGCAAAAACCTTCAACGGGATCAGTAGTGGCACGGGTTGTATTCTGAGCTTGAGCACTTGACATCGCCGCCGCAATCAAAAGCACCGTCACAAACACACAGCAATAGTAGTACATCGTCGACTTATACATGACAACCCTATTGTTATGAAGAAGTAAGCATTTGGATATGAGGAGGGAAAGTAATGAATAATAATGATGATAATATATAAATTATATGAGATATAACTCGTATAAGAATTGGACCAACTTGGCAGACAACTAGAGTAGTTGGTGGATTTTTATTATTTAATTATTGTTAACGACTTACTGTTGTGGGCATAGTGGCATTTTTAAAGTTAAAAGTAGTCTAAAACTTTCAGAAAAGTCAAGATGTAACACCTTGTTTAAGTCGTATGCACTGTAGTTTTTCTTCATTATTTGAGATGGCTGCTTTTACGGCTACCCGTTTGCTGATTTGTATGTTTTTTTCACATTTATCAAATTTACAAATTGCCATATTGTTTTAAATTTTTCGGGATATCTTTAAGGTTCTAGTACCTTGGTTTCTTTAGCTACAATTAAGAATGCTTGTAATCAAGGCCGTTTTAAATGGGAACTTCCTAGTATCTAACTGTTAGTTGCAAATTTCACATCTAACAAGTCAATTTGGTAAATATAATCAACTTTGAGGATCAATATATGAGATGTATACATATACTAATGGTACATGTATACATAGCATTTGTATATGTGTACCTTTAGTGCTCCTCAAAGTTAGCTATATTTACCAAATTGAATTGTTAGATGCAAAATTTATATGTAATTGTTAGATACTAGAAATCCCTCGTCTTAAATAAAACTGGGGCCCTGTGCAACTTATTAAATTAGGCCCCTAGCTAATTATTAAGCAATATTTAGAGGGGAAGTTTTCTAATACAAATGGTTGTAGCATATATCATACCTAAAATATAAAATAGTAGAGAAAGCATTATTTAAATAATTTCTTTAAATGATCTAAATAATTATTACAAATGTTAAAATTATATAGTGAAGCATATTTTAGTTACTAACGACATTACGACATAATGAAGTGATATTATCAACCTTATTGATTTAAGTGAAATAAGCATACTAAAAGAATTTTATTTATAAAAAATATTGTATGTATTTAAAATAAATTAATCAAAGGTTAAACATATGGGAAGATAAGCTTTTATCCTAATTTTGAAGTATTAATACAACTATACAAAGATTATTGGTTCTTTATTGTGTGACTTGTGTCAAAAAAATTCAAAAACATATTGTTTATATAGGGGCTTGAAACTGGGTATTATCTACAATTCATGTTTTAAAACATGCACTAAGACCACTTTGACAAGAGCTTGACTTGCTATTTCACAAACTAAAACTATACTCCATAACTAGTTCAAAATTTCAGTTTGGGGCCCCAATTGAAAATGAGCATTGTGTTGTAGCCCATCTTGCACATGTTACTAGCCGGGCCTGCTTGTGATAGATGCAAGTCAAGTTCGAGTACATGCATTGGCATCTTGAACATTTTTAAAAGGGGGCCAAATGAAAGACAATAAAAACATCCAAACTTATCTAGTTATTGTCACAATTAGCTAATCAACATCAAAACTCAAAACAATTTTAGAACAACAAAATATAATTCAAAAACGTAAAACAAATTCATCAAAACATAATTGTCATTTAGCAATAATATAAAAAAATTACTTCAAAAACAAAATAATAAATTCACACCTTAAAAAATATATATATGAAATAGTAGAGCAGTACACTAAAATTACGTAATGAAGTGACACAAACTGGAAATTTGCAATGACTAGCGCATTACATCAATTCATTCTAATCCATTACTAATAAAGGTTTTCATCAATATAAAATTATTAAAAAAGTATATTGGGGGTTTTGCATGAAAGAACAGTAAATTTTAGTTGACAATCCATTTCTCCATTTCACGTGTATAGTACTGGAAGATTCGACCTATGAGTACATTAATCCGAGGACTGTGCATCCAGGTGTATATCCATAAAAATACACCTGTTTTTCCAAAATAAAACAAGAAGCAATTTTAATAAAACATATAGCCATCACAGAACACTTATGTATTTTTACAAAACATTACGCTGTTACAAAATTCTAAGGTATTTTTTTAAAACAAAATTATAACAAAAAACTAATTTTAATTATAGCTACTCCTTCGGTCTTTTTTTACTTGCTGCATTTGCTTTAAATGGAAATCTCAATTTACTTATTACATTACTATTTTTGGCAAGTGGGTCCCATTATTTAAATTTACAAAACTAAACCCATTAATTCTCATTGCCCACCTTAAATCTACTTTTTTTGTTACATTAAAACCTCCCATGTTACTCCCTCTGTTCCTAAATGTTTGATACGTTTGAAATCTCGACACTATTTATAAGATGAGAGAATCTTCTAAATTGCTATTAATATATAAAATATAATATAGTCATATGATATCTTGTTTAATTTGTCTCAATGAGTACATTATTTACATCCAATTATTATAATTTTTACGTATACACAACAAAAGATATTTAAGGTCAAACAAATGCATTAGCATACATGGAAATCAAAACGTATCAAATAAAAGGGAACAAAAGGAGTATTTTTTTAATTATCCCCTTTCTCTCTCAAGTGCTACTTTATGACTTTCTTCTTTTCTCTTATTTATCTTCTTTTTCAATCTTCATTGTTTGATCTAGCTTCATGCAATCTTCATCCCATTATACAAATTGGATTTTAATTTTCTCCTCCTTTTTTCGAGTATAATGATACCAATTTTGCTTGATTTTGTTGGACCAAAAAAATCTATTCATCTTCAATTTCCTCTGCTTGATTTTGTTTGGCCTGGGCTACAATAATCAGAGCACGCTAAACCGATGCTAGGCTTCGAGTTTGGGGATTTATGGCTGGAAATATCGTGAAGGTACCACCACTAAACTTCCCCAACACCGACCTATCACCACACATTATACTTAGATTTTGGGGATTATAGTTAGAAATCTAGAACATTATGGAATGATGATGGGCATGACCAAAGACCAAGGTCAATTGTATTTGGATGGAATAATCTCACAGCTGCCTGTAGCTAATTCATTGTCCGTGGTTTTTCTTAATTAAGTTTGTAATTATTCATTTTACTTCATTTCTTATGTTGAACTAAGTTTGCAATTCCTCATGTTTTAAACAAATTTTGGAGATATCTCATAAATTGGTGAATGGAGTTTAGCAATTCATTAAAGCTTCAATTAGCTTTCTCTCTCTTTATTACATAAGTACTCAAATTAGTGTCGATAATATGTCGAACCGTCGTCAATAACTGAAATCATTCAATTTTAAAATAAAACAATAGGTGAACAAAACAATAGGTCATTCAATTTTACGGTATAAGACATCATTCAATAATAAAACAGCCAATTTTAGAATATAAAACATACTATAACTTTGATAAAACAATGTCGAAATTAAAAAATGGGTCATTCAATTTGATGACATGAACATCTTGCGGTAATAAAACAACCAATATTTAAAATAAAACACCCTATAACGTAAATTTTATAAAACAATGTAGAAATAAAACAATTGTCCATTTAGTTTATTAATAATACAGATCAAATGTTTAATAAAACAATCACAAAACCTTATAAATTAAAACAATTCACTTAACATCTAAAACACAATTCATATTTATTTTATCATATAAAAAGTATAACACATATCAAATGATTAATAAAACATTAAATAAAAAAATATATATAAAATAACATTTAATCTTCAAAGAACAAGAATAAGCTATAGACATAAAAACACAATAGAAATTTATAAAACAATAATATTATACAACACCGTAGTATTACGAAATAAAACATAATTATCAAAGTAAATTTAATAAAACAATAATATAACATTAAAGAACATACCTCCGGATGTACAGTTGTATAACTTCGAATATCAGCAATTAAATCATCAACATAAAAAACATATGATCCAGACTTGATAGCCTTAATTTCATCTTCATCTTCAATTATAATCATATCATTATCTTCATCATCATCTTCTAAATAATTCAATAGTCAAAATATGAAGTAATTTAAATTTAGCAGTAGAATTATCCATCAAATATTGAAGGAATAAAAAAATAAAAGGAGGATCATATGGAGAATAAATAAACAGAGTAAAAAAAACATAGAACAACTGAAAAAGGAGCAAAAAAAGAGAGAGAGTTAGAGAGGAGAGAGAAAGAAGAGAGAGAGACAAACAAAAAATGAATTTCATAAATGAAATTACTTTGTAATTACATTTACTTATATATATAGTGTGTGTTTGGTATCATGAAATTATTTTTAAATTAAATCTCATAAATCATCTTTACATGTATATAAAACATTTTAAATCAATAAAACATATAGTTACTAACGTAAATCATAAAGTATACAAAATTGTACATTAGATACTTTGAAAATTAATTAACTTAATTTTATTTTGACAAATAAATAAATAATAACAAATAAGCAATTTATAAATGTACTATAAAAAAATACCTAATGTTCTATCTAATATGAAACAAAAACCCAGATGTTCTGATCGATGTTTCATAAATAAATTCAATTGTTTAATATTTTTTCACAAAAACCCATTGTTTTATTAAAATACACTATTGTTTATCCGCAAGAAAAATAGTTTTTCAAACAACAAAGAAGCATATCAATAGCACAAAACAATGTATCGATTAAACAAAACAAACAATAGCACAAATCAATACATGAATAGAGCAAAACAATGAACCAATATGAAAAAACAATTTATCAATAGAACAAAACAACACATCAATATCACAAAACACAAAAGTTAAAATATCAAAAGTAGAATATGAATCAAATCTTACTTAGATTGAGGTGCAACATTCTTCTTAGTATTTTTGCTCTCATTTACATCCTTGTTAACATTGCAAATCAAATAAAACAAAGATTTTCTGATATAAAACAATTATAATTAATGATAACAATAAATCAAATGAAACGATTAAAGTAATATTGAAAACACATGCAACGATGTGTATAGATCTAACCAAAACAACAAATATATCATAATGAACTAAACAAACACTAAAATACAAAAAAAATGATTAAATAACACAAATTGAAATAAGTAACAAACACTAAAATACAAAAAAAATAAAAGGCCAAAATTGTTAGAAACTACCTAATATATGTCCAGTTTTGTGAACAACCACCTAATAAAAACTTTCAGTTACTAAATTACCTATTATATAAATTCCGGTTTGATAGCACTACCTTCTACCAGATTTTTGCCAATTTTCACTTTTCAGGTACTGGGGCCCACAATAATAAAATTTTCCACACTTTAGTTTGGAAATAACCAATTTGTCCCTCAAATCTAACCTTCCACTCTTAAGAATGGTCTAATTTCCACAAAACTCCATATTTATCTTATTATCCTTTCAATTTTCACCTTTATCTCATACACAACGTCAATCCAATAACCAACATAACCCAACAAAAAAGAATTTTCTAGAAAAAAACATAGTTAAATAATGAATAATCTTATAATCATGAGTTTAACAACACAATATATGAAACAATCAACAATTTACTAGCATAACCCAAGTATCCAACAAAAAAGAGAATTGCTAGAAGAAAATGCAGATTAAATAACCAAAAAGCCAACGATCGTCTTTTGATTCCAATTATTCAATGACACCTAACTTGTTGGATGCCTATATTGCAACACGTGTCATTAAAGCCAAGAGTTCTAGCATTTTGTTGGATGCAATTTTTAGAAGAACAAATCCACACTTGAAGATGCAAATTTTAGAACACCTGAAGATACAAATTTCAGAAGAACAAATCACAAACCCAATTCTTGATTTGGGTATTCACAAATTATAGAAAGATTCAAACTTTACAAAAACCCACTTCAAAGGCACCTAAATATTCAAAACGCAATCTAAATGAAACATGAACTAAGGAAAAAATCACACTTCTAAAAAACCAATAGCAAAAAAAAAAAAAAAAAAGGACATGGGAATAGCAAAAAAAAAAAAAAATTGAAATGGAAGAGTCTGGGGTTGAAGGTAGCGGGTTAGCGGTTTGGAAAAAAAACACCCAAAATTTAACAGTTGTGAATATGAGGGCAAAGCAGTCATTTCCTAATAGAGTTGGGGAAAAGACAAAATTGTGGTCCCCAATACCTGAAAATTGTCAAAAATCCGGTAGAAGGTAGTGCAATCAAACTGGAAGTTATATAATAGGTAGTTTAGTAACTGAAAGTTTTTATTAGGTAGTTGTTCACAAAATTTGACATATATTAGGTAGTTTCTGACAATTTTGACAAAAAAAAAAAATAATAACAAAAAATTATGCAGAACTGAAAAAAAAAATCAAATATAGATTAATTGATAATACAACAAAAACAATAAAAAAAAACAAATTAAAGTTCATGCATGAAGAGAAAAAAACGGAATAAACAAATGAAACAATATCTCGAACACATAAAACAACGTATTAACAAAAAAAAAACAACAAAAGCAAAACAACTTTATATAAAAGCGAAATCATATTTCTTTTTAGATTTTCCTTGGTCTTTCTTTTGTTTTTGCTTCTTTAATTTGAGTGATTTAACCATTTTTTTAAAAGAATTTTCTTCACCAACTATTGAAGATTCTTCAAGCTTTTTCCTAAAAATTGACAAAAAAGTCTCAATCATTTTATATAAATGACCAACAACAACAGAATTAAGCAGTAAAAGTAAAAACTGACTTTGATTTTGACGACATTTTCCAAAATAATTGACAGAAGGACACTAAATTTAGCTATAATTGCAAATTTTTTAGAAGAGAAAAGTAAACTTAGGGTTTGAAAGAAATGTTATTGTAATTGAGAGAAAAACAAGAAAAACTAACTTTTATTCCATGTAGAGAAGTACTCGGGTACACCATCGAATCTTTATTTAGGAAGTATGTGGATGAATATGTCTTCTATAAAATCAAATTTGGTTGACACAGTTCATACCCTCTGACCTTAACTTGGAAAAACTTCTATCTTTTAACAAAATTAATCATTATGAATATGTGCAATCAAAAAGTGATAGTTGACTCACGAGTGACACTCGTCTCACTCATGAGTACTTACAAATAAATACCTCAGATGTGACAATGGGGATAAAGTGACTTTGTAGTCAAACACTTCAAGACTTACTCACACTCAAACACCTTGTGTATGTTATATGGTCAAAAAAAAAAATTCTGATTTTCAAGTCAAGTGAGTTGACATCATGTCATCCGAAAACACATCAAGTTGTGTACATGGTATGTCACGAGCAAACGCTCTAAATTGTGTATGTGATAGACTAAGTGAAACCAAAAAAAAGTAATGACTTCCAATTCAATCAAATTAAGACTCTGTCACGAGTAAACACTTCAAGTTGTGTACGCGACATTGTCCTAAAAATTTATGACTTTCAAGTCAAACACTTCGAGACCCCTTCACTAGTAAACACTTTAATTAATTAGCCCCTTAAATTAAATAATAAATATCCAGATTATTAAAATAATTTGGGTCATAAATTATTTGGACCAATAATATTATTAGTCTAAATAAAATACTTTTTGGGCTAAAAAAAACTAAAAGACTTTCAAGCCAACAAAAGGTTCAAAGCCCACACATTTGGGGCCCCAGATGGAAATGAAATTCTCCTATAAATACGTATGTCCTCCTCAAATTCAATAGGAGAGAAATTCAGTCGGAAAAAGTCAATTGAAAACTACCCAAAGTAATTTTCAAATTATCTCTGCCAAGTGTCATCAATCAACAAGTGCTACCAAGTTGTGCTGATTGTTCAGTGATACTCAAACACATTCAAAGTGAGATTGAAGCTGGCAAGCCCTCACCTGAACATTATCATGCAAATCTGTTAACAAATGTCATCCGACAGAAGACTTAATTTACTTTATATAAAATGTTTACAAAGATTGTACCTCAATACAAATTATTAATAAAATAACATTTGTTTATTCAATTGTATGTCATTGACTTTAACTTGAACTTCTTTAGCAATACACTCTTTTTCCCTTAAACATATTAATGTACCAAATTGGATTTTCCTTGTAAGGTTTTTGATGAGACCACATCCTAAGGCGTATCACGAGAGTGTTATACTCTTCACTAGGATTTTGTTCCCACATGATTTTTCTTAATGAGGCCGATTTTAACAAAACACTCTATTCAATAATGGTCATTCAAGAGGGAGTGTTATATAATATATGTATTTAGTTAATGCTCATTATACTCCTATAATTATTCTAAAAATATTATATATATATATATTGTATCTATAATTGTATCGAGAGCACTTTTTTCCTAAACAGATCCTACTCCTATGTATTTATATAAGCCCTTTAATACATGGAGTAAAATGACACTATTTCCTAAAAAAAATCTCTAAATTTCTATTACCTTTATTCTATCCCATAACCATGCAAGGACTCCTCCAACCCCGGGCAGTTTATTATATGCTCCCGAGAGCACAAATTATTTTGTGCTCCCGGGCGCGTGGCTTGCACGCGCTGCACGTGTAGTACTGTTTTTTTTTTTTTTTTTTTTTTTTTTTTTTTTTTTATAAATTCTGACATTTACTTCTTTTCAATTTTATCAACCTTACTTTCTCTCTCTACAGTTTTCAACTTCCTACTCACAAAATATTTCAAATTTTACAGTTTCTTCATTTTTTACTAAATATTTTAAATTTGGTGTTAAATTTCGTTTTTTAAAGTTAGTTTGCAATGGCGAAGAAGAAAAATGACAAAGAATTGTAAGTTTTCTGTTTTTTTGTGAGTTTGTTTTGGTAATTTTTGTTGTATATTAGCGATTTTGATTGAATTTTTGTTTGCATGTTGTTTTTTTTAGTAATGTAAGTATTTTTTAAAGCGAAAATTATGTTGAGAAGTGATTTTTGTTTTGTTTTTGTTATAATTTTGTAATTTATGTTCGTTTTCTAGGGTTTTTAAGTTAATTTGTTGATTTTGTTAGTAGATCTTCAAGTGATGAAACTTTGATTGATATGATGAATACTAAGCAGTCGAAGAAAGGAAAAGAAGTTGTTGATTCTCCAACTTCAATTGTGCAGAGAGTTTTGGAGGAAACGAAACGAAATGAAGAAGAAGAGTATGTTGATTTTTCAGTTTTTTAGTATAATATTTATTGTTATTGAGTATGTGCTGTTAATATTCAAAATATAAAGACTAATAGTCATATTTTTGTGCATTATATTCGTTTTATTATTTTGGTTATTGATTTTGTTGTTTATAGTTGTAATATTCACTATATATCATGGTTATATTTTATTGCTAAACTGTAATATTCATATTTTTATGCATCATATTCATTGTCTTTTGTATACTTAATTTTGCCAGTTATGATTGTAATATGCAGTAGATTGTTTGTTATATTCAATTTTTATAGAGTGATATTCACATTTGTTTTAGTTATCTCCATTCTGTTGTTTTTTATTGACTTTAATCATTAGTAGTTACATGTTTTTATTGATATTAGTAGTTTTTATTATATTCATGTTATGTGTTTTCGTAGTTTTATTTAGTAGTTACATATATTTCAGACGAAAGTCAAACTTGATTATCAAAATAAAATTGAATAGAGACCCCAAGGATGGAACTACCAGGCATATTTTGGCGTTATCATTTAGTTTGCATTTTGCGATTATTTGTTTTTATTTCTTTACTTCATATCAATGTTATATGTGTTTTTGTTTTTGAATTATAAAAAGAATGAATTCATTTTTTTCTTAATCTGTGTTTATAATATTGTTATAGGAAACGGAAAGCTGAGGAAGAAGGTTACAAGGAACTTTCTTCATCAAAAGCTTCTGAAGGTAGTATTATTCCTTCTGAACCTCCAAATAAAGGTGTTAAAAGGAAGCATATAGGAATTAAAGAGGTGTTATAGAAGCGAGTCAAGCGTGAAGTTCATCTTGATATTTTAGAAAAGAAAAGAAAAGTAGTAGACTCTTCAAAATCTACTTCACAGTTGAGTAAGAGTCCTCTTGCTTCTGTCAAGAAGGTACCAAACAAGCCTAAAATGATTTTACCTGGTGAAAAAGTTTCTAAAGCTGTTGAAAAAGTTTCCAATCTTGTTGTGAAATCGAAAGGTGCTGATGTTAAAAATAAGGCTATTGTTGGTATTAAAAAAGGTCAAGCTACTGATAAAGGAAAGGAGATAGTGGTAATATTCTCTTTTTAATTAGTAATATTCATTTTGTATATCTATTATATTTCATGTTTTGATATCTAAAGTTTTTAATATTCATTTATTTGAGATTAATATTTATTTCATTGTAAGTAATATTCATTATCTCTTTGTATAATATTTATGTTTCAGGTTGGTAAAAAGAAAGTTCTTGTGGGTAAACAATCTGCCAAAGTTAGAGGTGGTGAAAGAAAATTTTATGATTTTGTTCAATGTCTTACTGCAGAACAAAAGAAAGCTATTGAACAAACTGAGTTTGGTCCATTGTTATCTTTGAGTGTTGCTGATTCTCCTCATCCCAAGTTTGATTATGATTTGGTTTGTTCTTATGATAATGATAGTTGTAGCTTTATATTGCCTTTAGGGAATAAGGTTGAAGTTTGTGAAGATGATGTTGAATTGGTTTATGGACTTCCTAGGGGTGAAATTCCTATTATAGAACCTCATTGGACAATGTACACTGAAGAGTTCAAGGACTTTTAGGAGATTGGAGACAGTGTTGGGGTTTGGAGCTCATAAGGGTAGTCCTACGCTTAATACAATGCTTAGTTTTTATTCTGGTGAAAATAAATACACTTCTGTTAATGAGACATTTGTTACAAACTTTATTGTGATTGCTGTTAACTGCTTGTTGTCTTCTAAGACTTGCTCGAATGTGAATTTTACATTTCTTTATTCGATGATGGATTTGCAAATCGTTCCACACTTGGATTGGTGCAAGTTTACATTTCATCATCTGAATGATGCTATTAGTGACTTCAAAGAACAGAAGACGTACTTTAAAGGGCCACTATTTTTCTTAATTATGTTTTGTTTCCTTGTTTGTTATATTTGATATATTATTAGTAATATTCATCACATGATTTCTAATATTCATTCTATTATTAGTAATATTCATTGTATTATTAGTAATATTCATTTTTCAATTATGTTATATACATTTATGCTTCTTATTTCTTTTCTGTTTTTGTATTTGTTTTTCTAATTTTTATTTATTTTTTGTAGCCGTGTTATTTTGATAGAGTTAAGAGACGTGGGTTCGTTTAGCCGAGAACCTTCCCATTGGTTAAAGCATGGACAAGCTCCATGATTTCTAAAAGATCTACTCTTGAAGAATCTGATGGGTTTGGTAGAGGTGCTGTGCTAAGTAGGATATCTAAGCATGATAATGATGGTGATGAAAAGGCCAAGCTTCCTACTGAGAAAGTTGATGTTGAGAAGTCGAAGGTTCTTGGAGAGAAAGCTAAAACTGATTATAAGAAGTCCAAATCTGCTTCTGAGAAAGATGTTGATGATAAAGATGATGAATGTATTGATAAGAGATTGAAGGTAATTTTAATATATGTTATATTCATTTTTTAATATGTAATATTCATTTTTTAATATGTAATATTTATATCTTTATATGTAATATTCTTTATTTTTAATGTTCTGTTTTGTAGGTTGTCATGAGTGAATTTCTTGGTGAGTTGAAGGCTGTAGCTCCTCATATAACTAAGATTGGTCAATTGATTGAAGAAGTTGATGAGTTAGTGCCTGATAACTCATTAACCAAACAAGCTACTGATTTTATGAATGAGAGGGTTAAGGAAGGAGTTAGAATACATTCATTGTTGAGTCAAAGCCAAGAAGTGTATGAAAGTCATAGTTTCCTTGAAGAGGTGGAGGAAATAGAGAGAAAATTTTATAGGAAACTTAGGAGGAAATATAGGGGTATTTATGTTGTTGAGAAGAATGATGTTGATTCTTCTAATCTTTTTGATATTGGTTTAAGATACAAGACTCCTCCATTGTCATCTCAAGAACCATTTAACCCAATTTCTCCTGTGAATACTCCTTCTACTGTTAATGCTCTTCTGTCTTTGAAGACACCTGTCTTTGAGAATACTTCTGATGTGATGAAGTTGTATGACGAGGAAGATCAAGAAGTTGTGATAAAAAGTAAGGAAAGTGATGAGTTGAAGAATAAAGATGTTGATGACCATGTTGAAGATGTTGATGACCAAGCTGAAGGTGTTGAGGAGGAAAAAACTGAAATTGAAGAGTATGTACTATTTTTTTTATTTTGTTTGAGTAATATTCATGTTTCAGTTAGTAATATTCATTCTTTAATTACTAATATTCATTGTTTAGTTACTAATATTCATTGTTTAGTTACTAATATTTATTGTCTGTTATAGGGATTTTGGTCGGCCTAAGAGATCTCATCAAGTTCCTGTTAAGTTTGGATCACCTTTCATGATTAGATTCAATGATTTGTTTAAAAATTTGGAGGCCATGCAATCTTTAATTTCAGATTATGCATTTAGTGATGGAGATCCTCTATTAGTTTTTATTTTTAATATTTATCCAACATTTTATATGTAATATTTGTTTTTCAATGTATAATATTCAATTGTTTTGATATAATATTTATTTCTGTCAATTTCAGTGAACCTCTTTACTTTGATGGTGAAAATAGCATCAATAGGTCTGAGATGCATACCATGACTGCTTCTGAGAAAGTTATGGATTGTGTCATTGATTCTTGGATTAAGTGTTTGAATGTTGGATTGAAGAGTGAAAAAGAGAAGCCAAAAGATGAAGTTTGCTTTTCTTTAACTCCTGTGGTATGTAACATTTGTTCATAATTTTGTTTTATTGTTATGCTAATTTGCATTGATGTTATTATCAATTTTTTTTGTTTTTTGTAGTTGTTGTATTGTTCAAATGAGATTCTAAAATCTGATGTTAGTGATCAAACCAAATTGGAAGCTTCTATCAATAAAATGAAAGATGAGTTGAAGATGTATAAAATCAAGAACCTTTCTGCTGTTAAAAAGGTTAGTATATTCATTTTTATTTTATATAATATTCATTATGTTATACATAATATTCACTCTTTTGCTGTTATTATTTTTCCCAGTTCTATTTCCCCATTTGGTGTGCAGAGCACTTCTATTTCATGTGTGTTTGCATAGATGACTTTGCTATCAAAATTGTTGACAATAAAAAATTGGTAAAAGGTGTATCTGTGAAGAACAAATATGGTGACATACCTTCCAAAGTGGAAACATTCTTGTTTTTTTTTTCTTCATAATATTCACTTAGCTTTTATATATTATTCAACTTTAGTAATGTAATATTCTCTTGTATTTGTAGCTTTATATGCTTGCTGAACTTATGAAATGCAAGGGTGGAGTTGAGTATAGCAACTCAATAGTAAAGTTTAATGTAAAATTGGTAACAATGAGTTGGAGAAACAGAACTGATATTGTCAACTGTGGAGTTTATTTGATGCATCACATTGAGAAATATGATGGGGAAGATCAAGATTTTGATTGTGATTTCAGATTCAATGATGTTGTAAGTTTTTAACTTATATTCATTTTTTCAATATGTAATATTCAATTTATTGTGCATAATATTTTCTTTGTTTTTTATTGTATTTCAGAAAGAGGCTTTGTTGAAGTTGAGAGTGCGGATTTGCTTTGAACTTCTATTACATAGAGACAATAAGTACAAGTCTGATGTGATGGTCAAAGCAAGGAAAAGATAATTAGCTAGTTTGAAAAGTATGATGTATGTAGTTTTATTTTGAAAGATATTTCTCTAATCATTTGATCTAGGTATTGGTTTTAGCTTGATTTAAAAATTTGATCATTGATTTAGTTATATAGTATTAGATTTTAAGTACATATTTAATTGAAAAAGATGATGGTTGTACATATTTGGTTTTATATATATGTTAAAAACAAATTTGCATATAATACAATGTGATATTCAACTGATGTAATTTAATATTTGCTGGATTATATGTACTATTCAAATTTTAGGTTATTATTATTTTAAAGATTATGCAAGTATTTGAACAAAAGTGTAACATTGAAACTTGAACATAGATTTTTTATAATAGTGTAAGATTCATTGAAACAAAAATATTCCTCAAAAATTTAATTTTCATTCAAATACAAAATTTTAAGTTCTAGTTACATCATTTTTGAGTATTAAAATAGGAAAATAAAGTATGAAAATATGGATCCACTCTATCTACTTCCTTTGAGAAGTTTGATGGATTGTTTGCAACTCTTTGATTTAAATTGTTGCTAGTATTTGTTGGCATTTGATTGCTTCTTTGGTTAAACTCCTGAAGAGAAAAAATACTATTAGTAAATATTCAATGTAGTGAATGTATTATTCAATTTGTCAACTTAATAATTATGCAGAGCAATTGGACTTGGAATTTGTGAACCTGTTGTTCTTTGATTGTTTTGTGTTGGGTATTTGTTTGGACATTATTAATCTCCTGAAAATGGTAAATATATATATATATATTAGTGATATTCATTATTTGTAGTGTAGTATTCATTTTTATTAAATATAATATTTCCACTACCTCGCTATTGTTTTGCACAGGAGTAGCAGTTGGTGGTACTTGGTAGCATGCTTGTCTCTGTCTTTGATTATACCCCTGAAAATAAATAAACATATACATAAGTTATATTCATCTCATTATGGGAAATATTTATTTTTATCAAATGTAAAATTCACAATATATGACTTACATTTTGCATAGGAATAGGACTTGGAATTTGTGAATTTAGCTTGGGAATATTATTATTAGCTTGAGTGGCAGAGTTTCTTTTAACATTCTGAAAATAAAGAATAAAAAAATATTAGAGATAATATTCAATATATAATATTTAATGTTCAGTACCTGATTTGCAGTTTTAGTTTTTGTATTAATCTTCTTGTTTGCATTTGATAATGATTTATTTGCTTGTTGATCTGGTTGGACTTGGCATATTAGACCTGAATTTGGAACTGTTGTATGGATGAAGGCCACTGCATGTAGATCATAATGCTGAAAAATAATATGTAGTTATTTTTGATTGTATATGAAATATTCAATTGATTTGTACTTAATATTCAAGAAAGCAATATATAATATATTACCTGAACTGATATTTGAGCCTTTTTCTTTGTTTCATCAACATAAATTCCAACTCTCTTTTTCCAAAATTTTGCTTGGTTTATTGCTTTTTCAAGTGCTCCCTTTGGCCTGATATTTTTTTCATATTTCTTCTTTTTCACAGGTGGATCCTGCAATTATATATTTTACATATGACCTTGATTGTATGATAACATTTAAAATGTATTATTCATATCATTATTATTACCTTTATTGATAGTTCGGAGATATCAATGATATCTTTGTCCAAGTTTTTTCAAAATCTATAACTCCTCTCATGCTTTCAATTCTTTCCTTCGGCAACTTTAAATCAGCATCAATCTCATCTCTGCATATTTGTATATGTTGAGTTGAAGTAATCAAGTAGACAAGGAATCTTAATGTCTGAGCTCTCCAAACAGAAGCTTGAACAATTTTGTCTGAGTCACAATTATGTTCTTCAATATTGAAACTGATTGCTGTCTTGCACCATCTCTTCAATATGTATTGTGGAGGAATTTTCTTGATATTGTGTATATAGTAAATACGAAGTGCATGAAAGCAAAGAATTCCTGTTACATTTCACATCACATATATTAATATTCATTATGCAAGTCATAATATTTATGATATAAAAAGATAATATTCATAATTAGACAATATAATATTCAACTTACCTATTTTTGTGAAGGATTTGCATGTACATTTAATTTCGCCTGTAGATTTGTCAAAGCCAACTTAGTGTTTGATGTGATCCACTTTTGGCCTCCAGACATAATAGTAAAGAAGTGGATAGTCATCTTTACTCATCTCATTGTTACATGCTGTACCCTTGACAAATTCTTCTTCAAAAACTTTGTATAATTCACCTGTGTATATTTCACGAGCATGTTCTAGTATGCTAACATTTGCATAAGCCAAATGCCTATTTTCCTGTTATGCATCTAAAATCTTCTCCATTTTCTTTGCTTCTCCACTCAGAAATTACATCAAGAAAGGTGTTTTAGAAGTCACACAATCCTTGAGTCTTTGTTAGTCTTTTTGAAACAGACTTATTAGTTGATTCACTTCTTTGTGAAGATAGTATTCCACCAGAAAAATAATCTTTTGTAAAAGCAGGACACCATTTGTCCCTTATCTTATGCAGATCCTTCAACCAATCATTGTCAGCACAATTGTATTCAACAAGCATTCTATTTTCAAAATAAAAAGAATAATGCATATCATTCTTCTACTAATGAATACTACATTTTATATACTAAATATTACTCATCTGTTATTGAATATTATATTTTATACTATTATAAATTATTAACTAATCAATAGAATGAATATTACATATGAATAAAATGAATATTGAGTTAGATTACGAAAATACCTCAGCCAATAGTGGTTAAATTCATCAACAGTGTCACAGTACTTGCGCAAGTAGTTGAAAAGGTCATTGAATCCTTCATAAGCTCTGAGATGAGGTATGTTGTTCAGTGAGTTTATTTTAATATGCCATGTACATAGCCTATGGCATATTGTTGGGGCGAATACTATTGAAATAGCAGCAGCCATTGCAGCTGATTGATCTATCATAATTGTCGTCGGTTGCTTTCCACCATTTGAACTAAGAAATGATTCAAACAACCAAATGAAGTTTTCTATCTTTTCATTGAAGAGAAAACCTATACGAAACATGACATTGGCGTTATGATTATTCACTCCAACAAATGGCGCACATATCATGCCATACTTGTTAGTTCTATATGTAGTGTCAAATACTAAAAGATCCCCAAAAGCTTCATAGTCTCGTTCATTTTTCCATCTCTCAAAAAAAAAGCTTATCAATGTGCCATCATCAGCAAGTTCAAACTCATAAAAGAAGTCTTTCTCTTTAGCTTGCCTGCATAGTATAATATTCATGATATAATTAATTATATTCATTTTTTATCATGTAATATTCAATATATGGTTCGTTATATTCATAAGTGTATGATATATTTATTGAATATAAGATATATGTTTAATATGCATAATATTCATTTTAATATAGATAGTATTCAAGAACACATTATCTTTGTGCAAAGTATTTGATTAATTGTCTGCAATCACTTCCATCAAGATGATCTGCCTTTTCTGCTGCTAATTTATTATACGCATCTCTTGGAGTGAATCCTACCATTGGAGAACCTCCTGCTTCTTTTTTCATTACTCTTAGTGCATCTGAACACATGAACTCCACTTGCTTTTAATGTGCTGATGAATTTGAGTTGCTCATCTGTTATATTTCTCTGAGATCTTAGAAGATGTCTTTTTTCAATTGGAATCATAACATGGTTATGTCTCACACAAGTCCAATCACCATCTTTTTCAATGTGAAATTGAACGAATGCTCCACAATTTGTTCTGGTATTCAACTTATCATAAGTTCTTGGTCTCTTGTGTGTATCATATTTTGTTCCAGCATTTGAGCATACATATCTTCTCATTGTCCAGCTTCCATCTTTTCGAGTCTTTGTTTTATCTTTTCTGATGCTAAATCCTTTTCTGAATGCATATTTGTTGTACAAATCAAAACCTTCTTCGTCATTTTTTACTATCATGCTGAGTAATTCGGATTTTTCAGCTTCTTTAACCATCATTTGAATTTGTGTACCTGCAAAAGTTAATATTTATGAGTTAATAAGCTAATATTCATATTTCTAAATGTAATATTCAATATTGAATAACTAAGCTATATATGAACAATGAATATTATGTAAAAATTTTTGAATATTACAGCAAAATTCATAATAAAAAATTAGGTTAAATGAATACACTAAATATTATTCATAAAACTATATGAATATTACACCAATATTCATAGTCATAATCCTATTACAGCAAAATTCATATTCAAAAATTAGGTTAAATGAATACAACGAATATTATTCATAAAACTATGAATATTACACCAGTATTCATAGTCAGAATCCTATTATAGCAAAATTCATATTCACAAATTAGGTTAAATGAATAAATGAATATTATTCATAAAACTATGGATAGTACAGCAATATTCATAGTCAGAATCCTAAAACATGCATAATTTCATCAAACTAATTTCATGAAACAAATATTTCACTCATCAATTAAAAACATTACAATTTCAAAATTGAATATGAATATCAATGTAATATTCACAATAGCGTAAAAATATTACAAAAATATTAAAAACGAAACCTGTTTCTGCTTCAAAATCGGTAATAATCTGCATATTTCTGTCTATTTCTTCAATTTCTGTATAATTTCTTGTTGAATCTTCCATTGTTGTAGTTTTTAGAGTGAGAAATTGGTTGTTGGAGGAGAGAGAAAGTGAAACAGAATAAAGAGAGAGAATAATACAGCAAAAATGGCAAAAATTATGAACAAAAAAACAAAAGGCTGTGTATTTATACTAGTTTTCTGAAAGACTGAAACACAGCGTTTTGGGGAGGGGGAGTATATTTGCTAATTGTACTCATGAGAGTATGGTATAAGGATTGCCAACCCCGAGCACGTAACACACATACCTAAATCAAAATAGGAAAACATAAAATACCATGTTTGGGCCTAGTTCCACATATAACGCCACCCCAGGCCCTCAACGTGGCAAACATTGGCATAGCATATAAATTTTACAACCTAAGTCCAAGCTTAAACATTATCAACTAACTTATCATGCTTAAATGGTAGTAATAGGTAACTTTTGTGTCTTGGATTTGATTATTTGTAATTTTAACTTTCAATTAATGTTATGAATGTAATAGTTAATTTTATAACGAGTAATAATGTTTGATTAGTTATATATATATATGTGGTTATGGTCTTATTTTGTAAGACCATTAGATAATTAGACAAAAATATATAAGTAGTATTAATTAAATCATAAAACACAATAGTTAAATAGAATTTACAAACAGTTAGAATCTTACCACTAAGATGATTTAATCAAAGACTTATTCCTTAGATAATGACTAAGGCTTTGTTCCCCTCCTCGAGTAAAAATTAGTTAACTTCAGCAAAATTTAGTTTTAGTCCTTAATAAATTGTTAATGATTTCGGTAAAATAAGTTCAGATTGGCAAAAATATGTTGATGAGACATAGCCTAATTTTAGTTGAAAAATGATTGTTTGTGATTTCAATAGTTATAGTTATAAACAGAGGGGTGAATAAAATTCAAACCTGACTTTTGTGTCAAGTTGGCGCTGATACCATATTAGAGGATCATCGTAACCAAAAGCCTAAGTTGTTGGTTAAGGCCCATGAGTAATTTATATAGTCTATCGATAGTCTTTAAGTTATAAAAATACAATCGTCATACTATACACCTCTTACATGTAATATTCATTTTGTTGAATATAATATTTATTCTAGAATACTTAAAATATATTAAGTTATCATTAAAATTTGTTTATCTTGATTTGATTTTAGAGACAAATAACCTTTAGCTATTCATTCATTTAAAGTCGAAGAAGTGCATTACTAGTAACTTTGATCTTATTATTAAGTATATCTTGTAGGTCTTTAATTAATCTATATTTTTTTTGTCACTTTTTCCTTTGTGAAAATTTATAAGAAGAAGCTTGCTCATTTTTTAGCAAGGGAATAGTAATGTAATATTATTTATGATTTAATGCATGTTTGATTAGAATAAGTGTCTTATATATATATATATATATNTATATATATATATATATATATATATATATATATATTGTATGATGTATTGGTGAATTGAGTCATTTCCATGAATGAATAAAAATATTACATATTAAGAGATTAATATTATTGCATTTTCAAAGATGAATATTATGCATTGGAAAGTGAATATTACGATTTGAAAAATTTGAGCACATATATGTGGATAATATTACATGAATATCATGTATTGGAGTTGAAAACACAACACATTCATAGAAAATCACCAGTTAAAAAAGAATATCATAGTTTTAGTGAAATATATATATTTAATGTTCAAAGAAGAATAGTAGTCAATTGGCATGATTTTGATGTATTGAGTAGTGAATAAGAAAAGTTTAATGAATAAGGCCCCATTCTAGTCAACTTATTTTTGCTGATCTGAATTTATTTTTGCTGAACTGAACTCATTTTTGCAGAACTGAACTTATTTTTACTTATCTGAACTTATTTTTGCTGAAATCATTAACAATTTATTAAGGATTGAAACTTAATTTTGCTGAACTGAACTTATTTTTGCTGAAAATAAGTAAAAATAAGTCGAGAAGAACAGGGCCTAAGGACCTGTTTACTTCAGCTTAAAATCATTTCAGTTCAACTCAGCTCAGTTCAAATTCGGTTCAGTTCGGTTTTAGCTCCAATCAGTCCAGTTCAGTTCAGCTCTTCTCTTATTTTGCTACTCATTAATCCTTCATAAAAAACTTTCAGTTCAGCTCCAATCAGTTCAGATCATATCTGTTGTATGCCTTAAAAAACTAATCTATAACTTAAATGTCCAAACAAAACCATAATCTATGTGAAGACATATAGCTCAATGTCTATGAGACATATGGCATGAAAAAATACTTGATCACTAATATGCCATGTGTCCCTCAACTTAACCATATAAATATCATGTTAATCCTTTGTGTTTGGGAGACTTTAGTATATATTGCTATTGGCTATTGAATAATAGACTACATTATTCATGGGTATAAATACCCCTCTCCATCCTCACATAAGGGGACAAGAGGAGAGAGATGGAAAAAACATACTTTTCATAACACTTAGAGCATTCAGTCCAATTTCTCTCTACTTTCTCTCTCTAAATTATTTATGTTTATTCATTCAAATACTTACTTAGGCATCGGAGGGGGATAAATCCACCAAGGATTTATTCCTTTGTGCAGGTACACAAGGGCGCCAAATCTCTTGCTCGCCAGGCTCACCAGAGACCACGCCACCTTTCACACTCGCCAGCTTGGACGCCCATTCACAACGCCAAGTCCACAAGTTAAAGCTTTGTCTGTAGCATTACTGTGTGATCTCCTTAATTAAGAATCCTTTAAGTAGTAAACTTATAATCATTTGTAATCTTACAACAATATCAGTTCAGCTTAGTTTCAGTTCAGTTCAGTTCAATACAGCTCGATTCAGTTCAGCTGTTTTCAGTTGAAGTAAACAGGCCCTAAGTGTTGATTATATTGTCTAAAAATATTACTTATTGAAAAACGAATATTACTTATTGAAAAACGAATATTACTTATTGAAAAATAAACATTACCTATTAACATAAGAATATTACAAATAATATACTCTCGGGTAGAAACAATAATTTGCCCAAAATACCTCTCTTTAGACCAGCTTTATAAATGCACGTATTCCTTGTCCTTAAACCGCGCAAATCAATGCCCTAACTATACAACAAATCAACAATCACATTTGTTAAAATCACACAAATTAATATCATAGTTGGTTAAGGGAATAACTTGTCCAGTAATCTCTATTGGGAATTCTCATTTACTCACACTGAGAAACAAATTTGGTTAATCAAGGGTAAAAGTCGCAAATACTAGACTAAACCTAGGGTATTATTCCATATGTATAAGCATTAGTAGGGGTATCAATAAAGGTTGGCAGTACAGGTTTGGGTTGGCCAAATCAGGTTAGGTCATTTAATACAGGTTAACTTCGGTCTTTTATTTCATTTGCTTCAATCCAATTTAGTTTAAGTCATTTCGGGAGTAGGTTAAAAAGTTTGTTATAAATTCGGGATTTTGGGAACAATTCAGTTCAGTCTCGGACCATCTTGGACAGATCAAGTTTAGCTCAATCTAAAATTAAATTTTTGTCACTTTAAATGAAATCTAAAAACAACTGTGATGAACATCCTTGTGAGATTTTACGTTATATTTTAGGTCTATCGCAATAAGCAAAGTAAGAAAATAGGTGAGGTTCGGTGTAGTTGAACGAACTTGAAGTAAACGTGTAATTAATGCTTTATATATTTGAAATCTTCAATGGTTGATCACATTGATTTTAATGTACAATGTATCAAAGTTAATTTTAAAAGCAACATGTGACGTTTTAAATTAATACAAGATAAAGTACAACATTTTTTTTTTTTTTTTACATAACATTGGGTGGTAGATCATTTCAATTCACTTTCAATTCAGTTCGGGTTATGACTGGACAATTGATCAAACGAGTTGCTTGATGTTTAGTTCAATTCAGTTTGGTTTGAAGTTTTTTCGGGTTTTGTACAAATCAATTTTAGTTTGAGCTTTTTTTAGTTCAGTTTCAATTTAGTTTAATTCATTATTTTACCGGTCAATAACATCTGGGTTACTTTCAGTTCAAGTCACTTTCAGGTTATATGTCATTTTCAATTCAGTTTGTTTCAGTTTTGATCAAGAACAGTTCAGTTAACCCAACAGGTTATAACCCAGACTGACATCCCTAACTCCCTAAGCACGAGTATATTACATGTATAAGTACATCTTCAACATATATTTTTCTATTCATTCCGTTTAAACAACATACAGTACAACCTCCCCCCCCCCCCCCCCCCTCCCCCCCCCCCCCCCCCCCCCCCCTCCTTGCTCCCTCTTTCTGTAGACCCTCAACTGCACAAGGCCTATTGTTCTCTAATCAAATATACCACAAATCATAACTAATCCACCTCAAAAATCATACGATGTCCAAATCATACAATGATTATCTTGATAAATATCAAATTCTTGAGGAAAAAAAAAGTGAAATTCATAAATACAATAAATTGTAAATTATAATATATAAATTAATAAAAATAAAAAAAGAGGAATTCCTAATATCTTACCGTACATGCGAAGCTAAACATCTCATGGCAGTGTTTTTGTCATTTCACATTCTACTAAAATGATATTAATACATACATGTATTCAAATATACTTGTACAATTACAAATTATATACGTATTCAAATATAAACTTTCAACAACCACCAACACAACACAAACACCAGACCACCACCCACCTGCACTCCTGCACACAACCACCTGACCACCATCACCTGCCACACCCACAACTTTTGGCCACAACCCATGAACCGCAAACCATGATCAAAACCCAATCAGAGTCCACAACCACAAGCACAACCATCAAAACCCCAAACCCATGAGCACGTCCACCACAACACTACACCCGAAACTCAATTCCTGGACCAGAAACACCCAATCGACACCCAATCGAAACCCAAAATGAACCCAAATCGAAATCCTAATTTTTGTAGATTTGGATTTTGCCGTCGTATTTTGAAATCCTAATTGAAATCAAAATCGTATTTAGAATTGGTGGTTATGAGAGGTGGTGTGCGAAAGAGTTCGAGCAGCGGTTTGCGAAATTAAAGGAGGTGAGAATTAGTGTTGGTTTAACGCAAAAGGGGTGTGGATGAGGTGTAGATGGTGGTCGTTGCTGGTTGCGGAAGGGGTGTAGGTGTTGGTGGTTGTTGGGTGCGGTGGGGTGCAGCGTACAAGTAGACGTGGTAGGATGGCAACTGTGAAGTGAGTGGTGGTTGTTGGTAAGATTTGTATTTCTGTATATATGTCATTTGTAGTTACATATGTATATTTTTTGTATATATATACGTATACATGTATATTATCCTCAAAGCTGCATTTATTTATAATTTAATATATGAGATGCATATTAAGCATCTCACTATGAGATACCAGAAAGTCCTAATATCTCACAATGAGATGCGAAACTAAACATCTCACGGTGGTGCTTCTGTCATTTCACGATGGCCAATAACATTCTTATATATAATATATACCGAGACAAATCAAACAAAATCTCATATATTTTATTTTATCATTTTATCATTTTTATAAAATAATTAATGAGATTCAATCAACTAAAGTAAATTGTACCCGTCACATCTACAAAAAAATAAAAAGAAAAAGAAAATTGTACTTATCACAAGTGTGCATAACATAATCCTAACTCCTAAGCCCTAACCAACTTGATGTCTTCATCTGAAAATCAAGTAACGAAATCTAAAAGCTGGGATGTTGGATATTCTTCCAGTACAAACGTACAACCTTTAGATGAAAAGAGTAGTTGATGTGGGGTGATCATACACATAACAAGTGCTTTTACACTCATCTAGCCATTATTAATTAATTAATTTATAATAATATTTAAAAAACCTTTATTAAATAAATGAAAATTAGACTAAAAAAAGGAAAAACGAATGGTCTTCCATCATCATCACACTTTAAATATGAGTCATGCCCAACTCATTGTTTTCTTTTCCACCCTTGTGTGTTTTTCGCATGTACGTCCTTTTATCAAATATTTTCCGTACCATTATAAAGTATATTCATATTATATTGTACCAAAGCATGATTTGAAGGATGTCACGCGCTATTCATAATTTTATAATGACGAATTTGACGATAAATTTGTAGTCACCTAAACCAACTAACTTATCCGCATTCTTTAATGCCTTGATTCGACAACGAATACACTCAATGGTCAGTATTGGTCTGTTGGAGACTTTTGGAGTTATAGTTATTGTTTACACTGTTAATTTATTTTATCAATTCAGTTTTGATTATATACAAACTATTTAAAGTACTCTACATAACTGATTATTAGGGGAGCAACTCGAGGTATGGCTCGGGGCTCCCCTTTGAATAGCTTCACACCTTTGATAAGAATTTGGTTTTTTAAAGAAAAAATTTTTATTTTCTTAAATAATAAATTTGACCATTTTTTTTCAATCTAAAAATTTTCTTATCTATTCTTAATAAATCCAACCATTGTCAAAATTTTTTATCTTCTACTCGCCTCTTTCTTTCATTAAAATATATTGGGATATTCTATATGGTACCATTCTAGAATTGAGTTTTTTCACACGGTATAACTGTTTACACTTTCATTCCGCATGATACCACTATAGTATTTACTTATTCTTTAATGTAATATTCTCAATTTTATTTTGTATTTTTTCAAGTTACATGGCGTATAAATCACCTAATTAAGGTGTTTTAAGAGAATATTTAGGCTCTTAAAATCTTATTACTCAAAACTGATGTTGAAATTGACCCACTACGGTTTTCAAAGTTCTCAATTTTAATATGCAAGAAAAATGGCCTAATGTGCATATTTTGTAAGAATAGGCTAATAATGTTAATGAAAAACTTATCTGGAAATTATGAAGAAGGTCGTGGTGTGACGAAATATCCTGCCCTAAAGTCGAATTTGCCCCGCACTCGTACACACGGCCTCTTGGCAATCGACCCCCAGGGTAACACGACGTCTACTCTAATGGTGTAATGCAAAACAGCAGATTGAGAACTCGATCAAAACAATGCCCAAGGAATCAAACGTGTTTAGTATTTTAGAGGAGAGTATGACTTTTCAGTTTTGTGTGTCTTTTTTGTGAAGAGAGAATGAGCTATCTATAACACTACTGTTTCCCCTAAAGCAAAATGGTAATATGAGATTATGGCCATAATGAAGGCACTAATCACAGCAAGAATAAAGATGGGCATAATGCAGGCGCTATACACCGCAAGAATCATGATTACAACGGTTACAATATCGACAAGATATTGTAACTGACATAAATAATCAAACGGGTTTTGACCATAAAATTAAGCATGTGTGTAAAATCCCTCGCCACACCCACACCCGCGCACGCGCCACGCCACTCGCCCTCGTCGAGCCCGGCCTGGCCGGGCCCGGCGCGCTCGCGCGTGTTTGGTCTCCAACTCCCTCCATTATAGGACTCTAATAAATCCTTAAGAAAGGTAAGGGTATATAAACCAAGTAAGCAATCTTGTATTTTTTTCAATGTGGGACAAAGAGAGAGAAAAAAAGTGGGTTTTCTTTTGAAGCAAAACAAATGGAGTATTGCATAGCATATTACTCTAACATTCCCCCACATGTTTCCAAAGAAAAGAAATAAATAAAATGAGTGCATGATTAAAATTTGGGCATAGGAGATGTCGGTTTTTCAAGTATCAATGTATTGTGGACTTGAATTGATACCCGGTGTCTACAAATATGTTCTACAACCATTTCAGGTGAAGTACATCTTGAACCTATAATGGAGGTTTTATGAACAAGTTTGCACACTTGACCTTATCTCAATATCGATAGAGTTTTCGCAACACATATAATATATAGTTAGTCCCTCACAAATGACAGGGTTTTTCACGAATGCTCTAGAGACCAAAGCCTATAGGATCTCATAGGGGTAGGACAAGTTCCCCACATTCACATAGGTAAGTTCATCAAGTTTGTACTCATCACAAACCACCTTAATTATAGGCTATAAGCTTATTAAGAGCTAATGCTCAACCTCACACAAATGATCACAAAATACTACATCACTTTATTAATTAGTAATGGTAGTAGTACATAGCTCGAGTTAATTTGTGATTTCGTTTGACCATTTTGAACTTAGAAATTACTAATTTGGGTATCCATCACAAATCACTCCTCAATAGGCTTTAAACCCATTCCTTGTGCTGACTCCAGCAACATCTTTCTACAAAGGCCTTTGGTCAGAGGATCTGCAATATTTCTCTCAGATTTTACATACTCAAGTGATATCACATTTTTTTCTGATCAAGTCTCTCACTATTCCATGCCTTATTCTTATGTGCCTCCTATTTCCATTGTAGGATTGATTTTGAGCAGCACCTATGGCAGCTTGCGAGTCACAATGCATGGAAACTGATGGGGTAGGCTTCCCCCACAATGGAATGTCTGCAAGTAGCCCTCTTAGCCACTCAGCTTCTTGCCCTGCAAGTTCTAAAGCAATAAACTCATATTCCATTGTAGACTTAGCAATACAAGTTTGTTTAGATGATTTCCAAGATATAGCACCACTAGCCAAAGTAAACACATAACCACTAGTAGATTGGATTTCATCATTCCCAGACACCCAATTAGCGTCACAGTACCCTTCTAGCTAGAACACAGGGTGTTCTTTGGTAATGTAGACCCCAATTGATTGTCCCTTTTAAATATTTTAACAATCTAATCAAAGCACCCCAATGTTCATGATTTGGATTGTGAGTATATCTACTCAATCTATTAACAGCATATGCTATATTTGGCCTTGTATAATTCATCAAAAACATGACACTTCCAATGATCTTGGCATACTCTTCTTGAGAAACACTATTACCTTTGTTCTTTTTTAAATGTATACTAGGATCATATGGGGTTTTCACCGAAGTACAATCAAATTGATTAAATTTCCTTAAAATTTTTTCAATGTAGTGAGATTGATTTAAGGACAACACATATGGGGTCCTAGTAATTTTTATGCCAAGAATCAAGCCAGCCTCTCCTAAGTCCTTCATGTCAAAGAAAGAACTTAGAAAAGTTTTAGTTGAGTTAACTATGTCTATATTAGTTCCAAAAATAAGCATATCATCTACATATAGACATATGATAACACAACCAAGCTCATCAAATTTTAAATAAACAAAAGCATCTGAATCATTTACCTGAAAACCATTAGAAGTAATGGTTTGGTCAAATTTCTCATACCACTGTTTGGGAGCTTGCATACCTTGTTTTCCTGTCCTGGTACCACAAAACCTTCAGGTTGCCTCATGTATATTTCTTCATTTAAATCACCATTCAAAAAGGTTGTTTTCACATCCATTTAATGCATAACAAGATTATGAATGGATGCAAGTGCTACAAGAACTCTAATAGTGGCAACCATGGTTACAGGAGAATAAGTATCAAAGAAGTCTAAACCTTTCTTTTGGTGGTTTCCACATACCACTAGTCTAGCTTTGTATTTGTCTATTGAGCCATCAGGTTTTAGCTTCTTTTTGAACACTTATTTGCTACTCAAAGGTTTGCAGCCCCTAGGAAGGTCGGTCAGTATCCAAGTGTTATTACTCATAATAGACTCTATTTCACTGTTTATAGATTCTAACCAAAAATTAGAGTCAATGGATCTCATAGCCTCCCCATAATTCCTAGGGTCATCTTCTAGTACAAAAGCATTAACTAATTGCTCATCTATAGTTTCTTGCTCAACTAGAAAAGAGGTAACAAAGTCAGGACCAAAATTTTTCTCAACTCTGGCTCTCTTACTCTTTCTAGGTTTTATGGCCTCACTAGATGATGCAGTGTTATGTTGTGCAGAAGTAGAAGATGATGCAGCAGGTAAAGATGGATGATCATGCATTTTCATAGGAAAGATACGCTCAAAAAATTCAACATCTCTGGATTCATTTAGCACCGAGTCCAGAGCTATCTTTAAGAATAACCTGTAAGCTGCACTGTTAGTAGCATAACCAATAAAAATACCATCCATAGTCTTAGGACCAATTTTGTTCCTTTGAAACTCAGGTAGACCTATTTTTCCTAAGCACCCCCACACTTTTAGGTATTTGAGGTTAGGCTTGAAGCCTTTCTACAATTCATAAGGAGTTTTGTCAAGTTTTTTGTGAGGTACACGATTTAGAACATAACAAGTTGAAAGAAGAGCCTCTCGCCACATATTGGTAGGCATACCAGAACTTATAAGCATAGTATTCATCATGTCTTTTAAGGTTCTATTTTTTCTCTCAGCTATCCCATTTTGTTCTGGAGTATAAGGAGTAGTGAATTCATAGATAATACCATTTTCCTCACAAAATTTCCTAAGTGGAGTTCCGTCATACTCACCACCTCGGTCAGATCTAAGTCTTTTTATTTTAAGGTCTAGTTGATTTTCTACCTCTGCTTTGTAAATTAGAAACTTAGCCTCAGCTTCATCTTTAGAACTCAACAAATAAACCTTGGTGAAACGGGATAAGTCATCAACAAATGTTATGTAATAATGTTTCCCACCCCTGCTCATAGAGTTTTTTAAGTCACCTAAATCTGTGTGAACTAATTCTAATAAGGTGGAAGAACGATTAACATTTTTGTTGAATGATTTCTTAGGATTTTTAGCTTCTACACAAACACCACATTTATCAAAAGTTGTAGAGCTAAATTTAGAGATTAAACCAAGTTGTTTTAGCCTTTTAATCGAGGCTACATTAACGTGACCTAACTTAGAATGCCACAAAGAAACAGACTCAACAATATAAGCAGAAGCAGAAAGTTTATTATGACTCATAACATTAACATCAAGAATAAATAACCCCCTATTACAAAAACCCTTTCCCACAAATTCACCATTTTTTGTGCGTACAAGCTTAACTTAATCCCTGCTTTATTAAGCAAGGCACCAGAAATGAGGTTCCTACGAATATCAGGAACATGCAAAACATTTTGTAAAGCAACAATTTTTCCAGAAGTAAGTTTCAAAGGCACTTTTCCTTTTCCAAGGACACTCACAGAGCTTGAGTTGCCCATGAAAACACATTCTCCATCAACAACCTGTTCATAATTCTGAAAAAGTTCCTTATTGGAATAAATATGGCGAGTTGCCCTTGTATCAACAATCCATTCAGTCACATTACTAACTATATTTACTTCAGAAACTACAGCTGCAATAATGTCTTCAGTTAAATTAACCTTTGCCTTAGAACTACTTCCTTTATTTTTAGCACGGGGTCGATGTCCTTTAGGACGGAACCTAGAGGAGTGCCCAATTTCACCACAAGTATAACACTTTCCTTGAAAAGTTCGTTTATGATTATAATACTTGTCTTTGGTAAACTTGTTTTGTCTAGTGCCATGAAACTGATTATGTCCCTTGCCTTTGAATCCTTTAGATTTACCTGCAGACTTAGATTCAACTAGATTAGCAGTAGAAGAAGAATGTTCATGAGGTTTAGATTTCACCTGAATCTTGTTTTGTTCCCCAATCTTGATGTGAGAGACAGGTTCTTGGAGAGTGAAGTCCTTCTGTTTATGCTTCATGGAATGAAAATAAGTGTCCCAAGAAGGTGGCAATTTTTCGAGCAAACAATTGGCTTGAAAGGAATCACTTATCTTCATACCCTCAGCAATGATATCAGCACATAAGGTCTCATATTTGTGAACTTGATCAAAATCATCTGTTCCGTACTTAGTTTTAAGAGCATCCCAAATTTCTTTAGTGTTTTTAGACTTGCTATAAATTAAATAGAGTGACTGAGTCATGTAATGCAAGAGCATTCCACGACAGGTTTTGTTGTCCTTAGCATAATCTCTATTAGAATCAGTTGGAACAGAACCAGAGTTAAGAACATAATCAACATCGATTTGACCAAGAAAGAAATCCATTTTGTCAGACCACATTTTACAGTCTTCGCCATCAAAAGGATCCATTTTAGAAATATCAAGAACAATAGAATTTGCAAGAATAGCAGAATTCAATGGAACAACAGTATGAATAGTATTTCCAGATTCGTTACTAGCCATGGTAAATTGAAAACAAATTCGACTTTAGAATGTATGAATAGGCTAATAAGGTTAATGAAAAACTTATCTGGAAATTATGAAGAAGGTTGTGGCGTGACGAAATATCACTGCCTTAAAGTCGAATTTTCCCCACACTCGTACACACGGCTTCTTGGCAATCGACCCCCAGGGTTACACAACGTCTACTCTAATGGTGTATAGAAAAAGAGCAGATTGAGAACTCGATCAAAACAATACCCAAGGAATTAAACGTGTTTAGTATTTTAGAGGCGAGTATGGCTTTTCAGTTTTATGTGCCTTTTTTGTGAACAAAGAATGAGCTATTTGTAACACTACTTTTTCCCCTAAATCAAAACGGTAATATGAGATTATGGCCATAATGAAGGCACTAATCACGACAAGACTAAAGATGGGCATAATGCAGGTGCTAAACACCGCAAGAATCATGATTACAACGGTTACAATATCGACAAGATATTGTAACTGACACAAAATAATCAAACGGATTTTGACCAAAAAATTAGGCATGTGTGTAATATCCCTCGCTACACCCACGCACGCGCCGCGCCACTCGCCCTCGCTTGGCCCGGCCCTGCGCGGGCGCGCGCGCGTGTGTGGTCTCCAACTCCCTCCACTATAGAACTCTAATAAATCCTTAAGGAAGGTAAGGGTATATAAACCAAGTAAGCAATCTTGTATTTTTTTCAATGTGGGACAAAGAGAGAGAAATAAAGTGGGTTTTCTTTTGAAGCAAAACAAATGGAGTATTGCATAGCATATTACTCCAACATATTTCAATTTGTTTTTACACAAAAAATGTTTGATTTTGTTTTTAGGGGTAATTTTGAATCCTAAACATTGTCTGAAAAATATTAAATAGACAAATAGGGTCACAAATACCTGACATAAATGTTTTATACTAACATTTTATTTAAGAATGCTATGATAGGTAATAAAGCTAAAGTATGGTGGTACCATGTGGAATGAAAGTCTAAGTAGTGGCACCACATGGAAAAGCTAATTTTAAGATGGTACCATGTAGAAAATCCCAAATATATTTAAAAAAAAACTCTCAGGTTTATGTTGCAAGGTATGGTTGGTAAATTTCAATATCGTGGTCGGAAAAAATAAAAACAAATAATTTGAACTAATTATCTAACAAAATAAGTTATGTGAAATTACTTGGTTACACACTATTGTTAAAGGGCCCCTTTAGTAGTTTCGCTCTGAGTCTTGATTATGCTCTAGATGGCCCAGCTACTCCATATTATAGTTTAGCTCATTTCATTAAAATTTTCTTTATTTCCATCTTATTTCAGTTAATTTTTATTTCATTTCTTTCCTATTTTATTCCACAGCAAATACAATGCATAATCAGTATTGGCATATGCTGATAGTATATTGTTAAAGCACCTCATTACTTTAGAAGAAATATTGCTCATAGCTAGGTGTAAGATCACTTTTTGGCTCACCAGACACTACGCAGCAAAATCTCACGCATTGACTTGGTCGTGGTCCAGCCGACGCGTAACAACAATTGTTCATCCTAGAGTCTAAGGAGGTTCTTAAACTTAGAAGGGTTGGAACACTTATGGGAGAGGTCCATGAGGTCATAGGAGTCAAATGGTCCATAGAAGACTAGGTCTTTAGTGTAAGTCAAAAGTACAATTTATGTGTCAGTCTAGTATTATTTTGCAGCACTAAATTTTCCTTAACATAGCCTACTATATATATAGGATGCTTGGCTCCCTAGCCCGGCAAAGTCAAGCATGAGGCTATGTGATAGGAAGGTGTGTTGGTTGGTAACCAATTGTTACTTGTGAGGACCGTGACTTGGGGAATTGTTGGCGAAACGTCTGCTTGTACGCGTCCTTGTGGGTAGTTATTTGCTTGGACGCTTATGTGAGAAGAGACACATTGGTTTGTGAGTTTACTCATGAATCATAGTGTTGTTACATATGTGGCTATTGGGAGTGTGACGTGCTTGTAATGGATAATGAACAAGGCTATCGCACACCTCTCAAAAATACCGAACAACTCTAACTAATATAGCTAGGGAAGTAGGGATCGAATCCTCAGGGAAGCGATTAAAATCTATTAGTTCTAAAAAGTCTAAATTGTGTAAGGGGCCTTTGTGGAAAGTTCTAATAAAACTACTAAAACTAAGGGAACAATAACTAAAACTAAGGAAACGACGGGAAATTAATGAATTAAACTCAATAAATAAACACCTAGGGCGGTTGGTTCACTATGATCAATCAACAAACTCATGAAACGTTCATTAATCAATTCATTGACATTCATTGAACTAGGGCTCAATAATTCTCTCGAACTTAGACTCCCTCAAAACTCCTTTACCGGCTCTCGCTCGCATAAATTCGTTTTGCCTATTATTCAGTGGTCTAATTGTGGTAATCTTACCTCTCGGCCTCGATTTCGACAATTACCTAACTCACAACTAAATCTGGCCACAATTTAATTGCAATCATTGGAAAATAAAAATAGGAATTCAACTAATAAACAAGAATTAATTTACGAACATACAATAAATTCACAACATGATCATAGATCCCCTAGCCCTAGAGAAAAAGACTACTCACTCATGATTAGAGGACTTAAAACCAAAACAAAATTAAATAACAAAGCCTTGAACATAAATTAGTTAAAACTAGAATTAAAAATTAATTGATTACTAATAGAACTAAATTAACAAAACTAATTAAACTAAACTAAAAACTATTCATGAACTAAAGAGAATTGAAAAGCAAAAGGAAAGGAATTACCAAAAGATTGATTGAATTGCATAAATAAAAATCGAATCGTCAAGAACAAAATAATTGCTTCTAAAATTCTAGAGAGAGAAGTGTTTTAGGATTTCTAAGTCTAGAATTATGCTAAAACTTGTTAGGGTCGAGCACCCACTACATAGGGTATTTATAGCATTTAGGTTTTAATTATAATAAACCCACGAAGCAAAACCGCGCGACAAAGCCGTAAGGAACACAATCGGGACGCCCTACGCCCGCAGCAGCCAAAATGGCTTTCTTCCCTATGCCCGCAGGTTCCTTGGTTTGGCTTCTGTAGAAAGTCTTATCTATGTTGCGCCCGCATAGGTCACATACGTTTTAGCCTATGCGCCCGCATCTATTATACTTGAGCCCATAATGACGATCTTTATTGTCTCTTCGCTCGATCGATTTCTTCGAATCTCGTTCGTAGCTTCTCGTACCTTGGTACACATCCCGAGATAAGCACATTTTGACTCATTTTAGCTTCTAATGACTTCATAACTCCCTATTACGCTGCAGTAACATATAAAACAAACCGAAAACCCCGCGTAATAACCGAGAAAGCATAGAATAACCGCAAAGAGCTCTAAAAGTCTACTAAAGACGCTAAAACCGTTCCAAAACATAACTTAACATCGAAATACAATATTTAATCAAAACAAAGCTACAAACTTAACTATCTAGCACAAGAATCAATCGAAAATGAGGGAAAAACACAACATAAAACATGTACATCAAATTCCCCCAAACCGAACCTTTGCTCGTCCCGAGCAAACACAACGAAATTGACTACACCCCATAAAACAAAATAAGCATTATTACTCAAGAGAACATCCGATGACACATGGATCAAAGCTAGCCAATCAAGCATCCAATTACCGTCCTTCCCAAATACGGGTCAAACAAAACCAACCAAGCAAGTTTAATGAATCAATGACTAGAGTAGCTCACGGGTTGTCACTCCACACAATTAATGATGAACTTATAACAATGAAGCTCTAACCCTCACCTCCCAACCAAATATGGAATGCAATGCAAATGTGTTTAAATGCAATTTTAAGAACCCGAAACCCACATCTCATACCTCATGCAAGTGTTTAAGGGTATCCACTCATCCTAAATGTCGCCTCGAAATGCAATTAATACTCTACGACCTTGACAAAGCATTCACTTCACAATAATCATAGCATGTGCACGAAGATCAAAAAGGACTTTAATAAGCTTGTAACGTGGCTAGAGTGATGGGTAGGATAAATTTGGGATAATGTGGTGAAATGCGGGGTATACGCATATAAAATCAAGAATAATCGTCAACAACTTCAAAAATTATTAGCATTCTCCAACATCCAATTCAACCAAATCAAACCAAACTTTTTTTTATATTTCATATCAACACCATAAATCTTATAATTCAACCAAAGACCACTACTTCACAAACTTTATACTTCTTTCTGTTTACTTCTCATACTTTTTCAGCTTCATTATGCTTTTATAATTTTTTCTGTACTTTTCATGCATAATAAATCTTAGTTTCATGACTCTTAATGATTTGTTTTTGCTTATAAATTTAATAAACAATAGACATAATCATCACTCATACATAACTAAGCCATGAATAAAATATTACTTTTTAATCAACTACAACAGCCTAGACATTGGTATATATGTAGAGCCTTAAATATGAAACTTTATAATCAAACAACCTTTAACAACAACATTTCCAACTATTTCACCATTAATCCTCCATAACAACCATCAAAAGTTACTTTAACAACATCACAACCACTTCAACTCCCCCAAACCAAGTTTAAGCATATAATGAATTATGTAGCAAGGCTAATAAGGCTTGTAATGTTGCTAAAAATACAATTGAAAGGATAAAAGTTGAAAACATGGCATCAAAGGAAAATATAAAAGTAGGAAATGAAGCTCTGAGGCTCAAAAGAAGAAATGAAGGCCTTTTATCATGTGCGACATACACAAAATCCACAATTAAAGTTACTACAATGTTAAACCCAAGATCATAATTGCACCAGGAACTAAGCACACATGAAAGAAAAATATGAATAATATTATATGCAAAAGTGGCTCAAATCCTCCCGTTAACACAGTTCAAGTCCAAGACCCAAGCAAGGTTGAGAAGAGTTGACCAATACAAGGAATTCAAGCAATTAAAGTCAAGTCATAGTCAACAAATCACACATGTGGATTCATTTGCAGTCAAGAGTCATAAAGTTTTCAAAAATAAGAACAAGGGGTATAGAAGTAGTTAATTCCAACAATAAAACTCAAGCTGGGACATGAACAATCCATTAAACAAACTCTCTCTAAAATTAAACCTAAGAAAAACAGTACAATCTTTTTATTCACATGTAAACTCCCATTCCTAACGAATGATACAAACCATGCAACAGTCCTAAGAAAGCAATAAAACTAAGCTAAGCACACCAAACAAAACAAATGAGTATAAGAAGTTGGAACGGTCTAACCAATTGAATAAATAATACATCCTCCTTGAAATAAATCTTGGAAAGGAAAGAAACAAACCAATCGCCAAAGAAAAGGGTAAAAACAAAAACAAAAATAAAAAGAACTAAGCATATATACAAATAAAAGAGATCCTCCCTCCAAACTAAATTTTGTCCCGTCCCAGGACAAATAACCATGAAAACAGAGGAAGGAGGTGAAGCCGAGCTCTACTGACAGGGTCCTTAGTACCTAGGATAGTACTGAACATAAAACGACTGATAAGGGTAGGAAGTAGGCTCTGTGCTAGGGTCATATGTTGGTGGCCAGTTGGGATGGTTCGGGAAGCCTTCAACTGTCCCAGCCTCTGCATTGCTCATGTGCTCTCTCCACTAGACTCGCTGCAGCAAATCAACATTGGAGCGGATTCCTCTGAGGGAATGATCAACCCTGTCAAACCTCTGCCGGTAATAGAGATGTACATCATCAAGTCGATTTATTAGGGGTGTCATATCAAAGGTGGAGGAGGAACGACCGGCATAACTATGTCTTGGGGGCTCTGGTCGTGGTGGGGCTAGATGATGCTGGGGTTGGCCGCCTGCCTGCTGAATCAGGTTGACCATCTGAACTGCTCTCTTTTCGGAGTCTGCCCTCTCCTGTAGTAGGATGTTATCAGGTGGAATCCTTCAAGGGTTTTGTCCATCTGGGTGCTCCTGATATGTAAGACTAACATAAGCATTAGGCAGATAACACCATGAGATTTCCCGAACACACTAAACAAGTCTCTCTCTATGCCCTCTTTAATAGTGTCTCAGAAAGTTTGCAGCTTAGAGGACAATAATGTCGAGGTAGAGATTCTCCTCGACCGTGTTTAGCTGGTGGATATCTTTAGTGTGGCCTAGAGTGTGAGCCAGCCATGTAATCATACCACCTATGTATATAGTGTCGGACTTCCGGTGTTAGTAATACCCTCTGCAATCTCTACGAACCGGCGAGCTAGAAAGAACCCAAAGTTGTAGTAGAGAGGTTGTCTAGCATACCCTTATGTAACCATCCATAATAGTCTAATCTCATCGGGATAGACCTATCCTAACTCTCCTCTCGAAAACAGGCAGTATACTACATATCTGAGGAAATACCGGAGGCCAGGATGTTGGACCTCCGATGCTTTGGCTGTAGAGGAAGTAAAATTAGAACTGCCATATCTAATCCTCTCCCACAAAGCTCCCTCGAAATAGGGTCCCTATTCATGCTCCGCTGTGGACCAGACCGCATTTTAAGAATTCCATAAGAACCTTTCATTCAATTCATCTACATCCATCTCATATTGCTGTCCAAAGATGGTGAAACTGATATGTATCTTTCTTTAAGCTGAGGAAGATTCCTGAGTGACATGGAAATGGTAGCTAGATAAGAACTCCAAGTTGAGCTCTCTGTATGTATGTGGGACTTGCTGGGTTCAACCATCAGGACCGGGCATGGTAGCATTAATCCGGTTCCCCTATCCAATGCGGTAAGCCATCCTCATAACTTGGTCAGTAATGCCAAGTTTATCACATGTTTGCTTGTGGAAGAACCTTGTGGACCTAAATTTTCTTTTGGAGAGCTTCTCATACCGTTTCTACCTCTCTTGCCGGTTCTGTGGTGGTGCTCAAGAGGATGCTGGTTGTTTCCCTTTGGAAGCCGAAGAAGATACCCCAGTTTTATGAGATTTCTTGGGGCCTCCGCCAAGCAATTTTCCAATAGACTTCTTCATTATCCTACAAAACATAAGTATGAATAAAAAAGGATTAGAATTCTATTGAAGCAAGTTTCAAAACCAAAGTCATGGCAATATGAAAGCATGTGGAATTATAGGATGCAAGGAGCATAATGTCATGACCCATGAAACAATCAAAGCATTGTAGTCATCATAAAACTAAATTTACAAACAAAGTTGAGCAGAATTTTCGGCATGACCTGTTCGTAAATGCAACTAAACCAATGAGAACTAAAAATTCACTCAACAAATAAGATCATGAGTGCATCCATTCCATAAGCATCAATTAAATTCTATGCATCCAAAAACCAACATTCTCGAGCTCATATTCAATGAAAAAACCAAAGTGAACACCAAAAATCAACTTCAACCATAATATGAATCCAACAACTAAGCAACTATGATCATCCAAACAACTCTTATAATACTTTGAGACCAAAAATAACTAGCGAAGACTAGTAGCAACTCTCAACCAAATTTATAAGCATTAAAGTTCAATAATAAGGTTGCTAATAAAAATTCATGAATAAAGCTAGAGCAAAATTAAGCATAAAAACCAATTCAAAGCATGATTAGCATTATTCTAAAGGCTTTAAGCATGAATTTAACTAGTTAACACTTCTAATTCTCAACAAATTCATGAACAATCATAAAAAATTCCATGAAAATTCTCGCTCAACAATTTAGCACAGAACTTCCAATTACTCATAATTAATAATTCTAAACATGACAATGAAGCATAAAGATAACAATGAAGCACTCATAAGCAACAATAATAAAAAAATATAAAATTAAATTCGTAATAAAAATACCCAAAAATTAGAAATTCATGAAAACTTCATAAAACTTCATAAAAACATGGATAAAAGGGAAGTTATACCTCAATAGATGATAGTAGAGCAAGAATTTGCAAGAAAATTGAAGTATAAAACCCAAAGTAAAGCCAAAATTAGTTCAAAATTTTTGAACTCTATGTGATGTGATTCGTTGATTTTCCTCGAATTTGAACTCCAAGGGATTGTTCAGAGTAGTGGGAGGAGTGTTATGTCAAAATTTGGAGTGATTTGGAGTAGTATGGAGTGAATTGTGGGGGTTTGAAGTTGGAGGTTTTGGGGTTTTAATAATGAGAAGGAGGAAGAAGAAGATAGATTAGAGGATGGAGATTAGGTGAGATTAAAAGATAATAATAATAATAATAATAATAATAATAATAATAATAATAATAATAATAATAATAATAATATAATAATAATAATTATAATAAATAATAATAATAATATAATAATATATGTGTTATGAAAATAGGATTTTCAGTAGAGAGTATTTGTGGGAGAAGAATAGATCTGTTTCTTATTCAATAATAGGGGAATATATATATATATATTATATACAAGCAATAAGGGTTTCCTATATATAGACTAACCCTACTTTTCGGAATATTCTAGATACATAAGGAATATAATGGGCATCCACAATATATCTGTATTTTAACACTCCCCCTTGGATGTCCATTATAGAACAAATACACTATTTTATAATGAGCTTGTGCAATGCTGCCTCGTTAAAACCCTTACCAGGAAAACCCAGTGGGAAAAACCATGGATAAGGGAAAAAGAGTACAGCGCGCATTAACTCCCCCTCATGATGTCATCCATTGAGATCTTTGAGACGACGCAACCCGATTAGATGAACTAATTTCTAGGATGTAGTAGTCGGAAGTGCCCTGGTAAATAAATCTGCCAAATTTTCGCTTGAATGAATTTGTTGGACACTAATCTCATTATTCTTCAGAAAGTCATGGGTGAAGAAAAACTTTGGCGAAATATGCTTCGTCCTGTCACCTTTAATGTAACCTTCCTTAAGTTGTGCAATACAGGCTGCATTGTCTTCATATAATGTAGTCGGATCTTGTTTTCCACATAATAGACCACAATCTTCTTGTATGTGCTGAATTAGAGACTTTAGCCATACACATTCTCCACTAGCCTCATGAATTGCTAAAATTTCTGCATGATTAGAAGAAGTAGCAGCAATGGTTTGTTTTATGGAACGCCAAGAGATTGCGGTACCACCATATGTAAATACATATCCAGTTTGTGATCGAGCAACATGAGAATCTGATAAATACCGTGCATCTGCAAAACCAACTAATTCTTCTTTGGAGATGGTAGAAAAGAACAAACCTTTATCTTTCGTACCTTGTAGATAGCGAAATATATGCTTAACCCCATTCCAATGCCTTCGGGTAGGACATGAGCCAAACCTTGCTAATAGATTAATAGAGAATGATATGTCGGGTCTTGTGTGACTTCTTGTGTAACTAGCAAGAAACATCAATGCTCCTATTGCACTTAGATATGGTACTTCAGGACTAAGAATCTCTTCATCATTTTCCCGAGGGCGAAAGGGATCTTTATCAACATCTAGTGATCTTACAACCACAGGGTTAGTTAACGGATGTGCTTTATCCATATAGAATCTTCTAAGCACCTTGTCTGTGTATGTAGTTTGATGCACAAGGATTCCTTCTTTTAGGTGCTCAATTTGTAGCCCTAAACAAAATTTTGTCTTACCAAGATCTTTCATTTCAAACTCTTTTTTCAAGTATTCCACTGTTATTGAAATCTCTTCTGGAGTTCCAATGATATTCAAATCATCAACATAGACATCAATAATTACATAACCTGACCCCAATTTCTTTATGAAAAATACAAGGGCTGATAGGATCATTTTTATAATTTTCTTTCAAAAAAAATTCACTAAGGCGATTGTACCACATACGCCCTGATTATTTCAATCCATAAAGGGATCTATTTAACTTAGTACAATGTTGTTCTCGAGAACACGAACCAGTTGCTTCAGGCAACTTGAAACCTTCCGGGAGCTTCATGTATATATCACTCTCAAGTGGGCCGTATAAGTAAGCTGTTACAACATCTATTAGTCGTAAATCAATTCCATGTCTTACTGCCAGACTAATTAAGAATCTGAAAGTAGCTGCATCCACCACAGGAGAATACGTCTCCTAAAAAANATGTCTCCTCAAAATCAATACCAGGTCTTTGTGAGAATCCTTGTGCAACTAAACGTGCTTTGTGTCTCACAATTTCACCCTTTTCATTTCTTTTCCGCACAAAGACCCATTTATATCCCACTGGTTTTACACCTTCAGGTATACAAACTACTGGCCCAAATACTTCTCTCTTTGCAAGTGATTTCAATTCTGCATCAATTGCTTCTTTCCATTATGGCCAATCATCTCTTTTCCAACATTCTTCGATGGACTTAGGCTCATGATCCTCTTTTTCATTCATAACATCAAGTGCTACATTATATGCAATGCATCATCGACGTCGATTTCATTTCGGTTTCATTTCCTACTGGTTGGCCTGATGCGAATTAGTGCTACAACATGTAAAATAGCATGTCCCCAAGCAGAAATANTGTCCCCAAGTAGAAATCGGTAGATCCGACTTCATAAGTAATGGTCTAGCAATCAACTGAAGACGTTTAATTAGTGATTCTGCAAGACCATTTTGTGTATGAACATGTGCTACAGGATGTTCAACATTAATTCCAATAGCCATACAATAATCATTAAAAGCCTGTGAAGTAAATTCACCAGCATTATCCAGATGTATATTCTTAATAGGAAAATCTTGAAATTGTGCTCGTAATCTTATCAATTGAGCAAGTAACCTCGCAAACGTTAGGTTGCGGGTTGATAGTAAGGACACATGTGACCATCTAGTCGATGCATCGATTAAAACCATAAAATATCTAAATGGTCCACATGGTGGATGTATTGGTCCACATATGTCTCCTTGTATACGTTCAAGGAAAGAAATAGATTCATAATTTATTTTCACTGGTGATGGCCTAATTATTAACTTACCTTGGGAGCAAGCAGCACAAGAATAATCATTTTGAAGAATCTTCAGGCTCTTTAAAGAATGTCCATGTGAATTTTCAATTATTTTTCGCATCATTGATGAACCGCGATGGCCTAACCGGTCATGCCAAACTATGAAGCTATCTGTAAACTTCTGGTTTACAATAGCATATGTCTCAATAACATTAATCTTTGTGTAATACAAACCAGTGGAGAGTGCAGATAATCTCTCCAAAACCTGCTTAGTGCCTTGGGTTATACTCGTAATTTGAAGGAATTCATTATTTCCGTCACTTATTGTCTCAATATGGTATCCATTTTGACGTATATCTTTAAAAGTCAATAAATTTCTTTGAGACTTAGGGGAGTACAGACCATCAATAATTTCGAATTTTGTTCCCATAGGCATCAATATAGTTGCTCTTCTGGAGCCTTCAATAATGTTTGTATTACCGGATATAGTATTCACACAAATATTATTCATCATCAATTGAGAAAAATATCTCTTATTTTTAAGTATCGTATGAGTAGTTGCACTATCTGCTAGACATATTTCTTCACCATTTATTGTTAATTGAGCTTGGAGAGCATTCATGTTCTTCAAATAAAATAATAGAAAGTAAATAACATATCCTAAAATATCCAAACATTCAAAATAACTAAAATAAGATTAAAGTAACAAAGTGTTAAAGCACAAGGAATATTCTAGATATATAAGGAATATAATGGGCATCCACAATATATCAATATTTTATAACAATATGATCATAATATAACTAGAATATTATTAAGGGGGCGTGCAAAAATAACAGCCAAGAATAAGTAAGGCCCCATGCGAAGAGAAAAAAAAAAAGAAAACAAAGACGGGTTGTCGCAGGATCCTGCTGCGCCCGCAGGGAACAAAAACAGTTTGAACGCTTCGCCCGCAGGTTCATATTGCAGCAAAATAGAAAGTCTTTGTTTTAAAATGCAGGCGCATAGAGTAAGAGTCGTTTGAACGCTACGCCCGCATGGTGCCTCTAAAGCTCTTTTTCGCTGATTTTTCTCTTTTTCTCGCTAGTTATTATATTAAGTTATAAATTATTATTATTAATTAAACTTAAAGTGCGTTTTTAAATTCTAATCTCTCCTTAATTACTCCAATTAAGCATGACAACACTTAGACCCTTAGCTATGCTTCAAAATTCAAAATAAAAGCTAAAGTAATAAGTTAAACTAAACTACGAAAAAAACCGAAAACACACAAAAACAAACAAAAACACGCAAAATGAGAAAGAGAGGGATAGAAAGCTTGGCTTGCCTCCCGAGAAGCGCTCTTTTAAGGTCACTTGCTTGACCATGGCTGCATTAGTGATCAGGGTGCTTTGGGATCATCGAGTTGGATGACTTCAACCAAACCGATGACATCTCCTTGATAGTATGGCTTTAACCTTTGACCATTGACCTTGAATACTTCACCTTTTTCTCTTTGGACTTCGACATAGCCAAACTTGCTCACATTAATCACTGTAAAGGGACCACTACATCTAGATTTCAGCTTTCCAGGGAATAATCGAAGTCTTGAATTAAACAATAAACCTTATCGCCAACTTGAAACTCCCTTTTAATGATTCGTTTATCGTGCCATCTTTTCGTCTTTTCCTTATAGATTTTGGCACTATCATACGCTCCTACCCAAAACTCATCCAATTCGTTCAACTGTAATAACCGTTTTTCTCCCGCAAGCTTTGGATCCATGTTTAATTATTTGATTGCCCAATAAGCTTTGTATTCGAGTTCTACTGGGAGATGGCATGCTTTTCCATAAACCAATCTATATGAGTAAGTACCAAATGGAGTCTTAAAAGTTGTACTGTACACCCATAAAGCATCATGAATCTTACTACTCCAATCTTTTCTCGATTACACAACCATCTTCTCTAGAATGGACTTGTTTTCTCGATTCAAAACCTCCACTTGAACACTGGTTTGTGGATGGTATGCCAATCCTGTTCTGCGATAAACACCATACTTCTCTAGCAGCTTATCTAACCTCTTCTCATGGAATTGCGTTCCCCCATCATTGATGATAGCTCTAGGGAATCCAAACCTAGGAAAAATAACCTTCATAAACAGTCTCAAAACGTTGTTAGCATCACAATGGGGGGTAGCAATTGCTTCCACCCACTTAGAAACATAATCCACAACAACTAATATATAAAGATTACCATTAGAAGAAGGAAAGGAGCCCATATAATCAATACCCCAAACATCGAAAATTTCAAATTCTAAGATACCTGTTTGAGGCATTTCATGCCTTTTGGAGATATTACCTGTTCGTTGGCACGAATCACAAGACATGACAAAATCTCTAGCATCCTTGAGTATTGTGGGCCAATAAAAACCTGATCGTAATACTTTGAACATCATTTTAGTAGGCCCAACATGTCCTCCATAAGGCGATGAGTGACAATGATGAAGAATTCCGTAGACTTCCCAATCTGTACACACCTGCGATATAAGCCATCTGCACACTCACGAAACAAGTTAGGGTCATCCCAAAAAATAACGCCTAACATCATGTAAAAACCTCTTTCGTTTTTGATAAGTAAGATCGGGAGGTAAAACTCCTCCAACTACATAATTAGCATAATCAGCAAACCATGGAGTATTAGAAATCACAGCTAAGAGATGATCATCAGAAAAGAATCATCAATGGGGGTTGAGATCTCCCCATTGTCATACCGAATCCTAGATAGATGGTTTGTTACCACATTTTTTGCAACTTTCTTATCACGTTTTTCTAGATCAAACTCTTGAAGGAGTAAAATCCACCTAATAACCCTCATTTTTCCTTCTTTCTTTCCAAGTAAGTACTTTAAAGCTGCATGGTCAGTAAAATGATGACTTTCGAACCTATAAGATAAGAACGAAATTTATCCAAAGCATATACTATAGCAAGCAATTCTTTTTCAGTTGTGGCATAGTCAATCTAAGCTGGATCTAAAGTCTTAATAGCATAGTAAATAGCATGCAAAATCTTATCTTTCCTTTGACCTAACACGGCACCTACAGCATAGTCACTAGCATCACACATAATTTCAAAAGGCATTTCCCAATTAGGTGATTGAATAATGGGTGCTGAGATTAGTGCTTGTTTGATCAAATTAAAAGATTCAAGGCATTCATCAGTGAATTTAAACTCAGTATCTTTTATTAGCGGCAATTGAGTTAAGGGTTTAGCAATTTTAGAAAAATCTTTAATAAATCGGCGGTAAAACCCTGCATGACCTGGGAAACTTCTAACACCTTTTACACTTACTGGTGGAGGTAATTGTTGAATAACTTGAATTTTAGCTTTATCAACTTCAATACCTCTTTCAGAGACTAGATGTCCTAAGACAATTCCTTTTGTCACCATAAAGTGACATTTCTCCCAATTGAGGACCAAATTCACCTGTTCACTTCATTTGAGCACTTTAGTCAAATTAGCCAAACATGAATCAAATTCAGTACCATAGACACTAAAATCATCCATGAAGACTTCCATACTAGACTCTATGTACTCAGATTAGATGCTCATCATACATCGTTGAAAGGTAGTAGGAGCATAACGTAGACCAAAGGGTATTCTACGGTAAGCAAAAGTACCATAAGGACATGTAAATGTTGTTTTTGATTGATCATCAGGATGGATAGGTATTTGAAAGGAACCAGAGTAACCATCTAGATAACAAAAAAATTTTTTCTTTGCTAACCATTCTAACATTTGACCAATAAAAGGGAGAGGGAAATGATCCTTTTTAGTGGCAACATTTAATTTTCGATAATCAATGCACATTCGCCATCCTGTAACAAATCTAAGTAGGAATGAGTTCATTTTAATCATTACGCTCAACAGTTGTTCCTCCCTTCTTAGGGACTACCTGCACTGTACTTACCCATTGAGAATCTGGCACAGCATAGATGATACCTGCATCAAGAAGTTTAAGAATCTCTTTCTTCACCACTTCCTGCATGTTAGGGTTAAGTCTCCTTTGTCCCTGTATACAAGGCTTATGGCCTTCCTCTAGATGAATTCTATGCATGCAAAAATCAGGACTTATTCCAGTCAAATCATCAAGTGTATAACCAATAGCCTTTTTATGAGTTTTGAGAGCAGTTAATAACTTTTCAAGTTGACTATGAGTAAGCTTAGAACTAACTATGACTGGATACATCTCATCATCATCTAGAAAAGCATATTTCAAATTAGGGGGAAGGGGTTTCATTTCGGGTTGTGTTACCACCTTGACAGAGCATGATTGTTAAGGCAACTAAATATACCTTTGGCTTTCTTCTAGAGTCATCTTCTCACTGTTCAAATCATGAGCTATGGCATCAATTTCCGAATCTCTTTCACCTGCATCAGCATCCAAACATAAAAGGGCCTCTAGAGGATCCTTTTTAAAAGGAACGAGGCATGTCATCCAAAACAATCTTATTAACAATATCGATCCTATAACATGATTGCTCTATCATGGGATTTTTCATTGCATATTTAAGAGTAAATGTTAATTTATCATCTCCTACAGAAAGGGTTAAACTTCCATTTTTAACATCAATGACGGCACCTGCAGTATGTAATCTACCAAGTATGATAGGGATGTGAGCATCCTCATCAACATCCAAAACAACAAAATCAACAGGAATAAAGAATTTTCCTACTCTAACAGGCACATCTTCTAAATCACCCTTAGGGTATTTTACAGTTTTATCCGCCATCTGCAAAGTAACATTAGTAACTTTTAACTCTCCCATGTCAAGCTTACTACAAATTGATAAAGGCATAACACTGAAACTAGCTCCTAAATCACATACAGCCTTATCAATAAACAAGGACCTATATTGCATGGAATTGAACAATTGTCCGGATCCTTCAACTTAGGAGGAGATTTACTTTGAAGGATCGCACTGGACTCCTCGATCAGTGCAACTGTCTTTGTTACATTCAACTCACTTTTCCTGCTCAAAATATCTTTCAAAAATTTAGTGTAAGTAGGAACTTGAGTAAATAAATTAGTAATAGGTACACTAACTTGCAAATTCTTAACTATTTCAAGAAATTTTCAAATGTCATTATCGTTCTTACTCCTGGTTACCCTGTTCGGAAAGGGCAACGACGCCTTTGAGGGAGGAATCGTATCGGTAACTGAATCAACTGCTGGAGCTTGCTTCTTTGGTGCTTCTTTCTCCTTTGAGGCTTCATTCTCCTTTTCTAGATCTTCTTCCTCAAGGTCTTCAATAACAACCGAACTAGTCCTCTTCGTTCGATCTGCAACATTGTTAGTATCATCATTAGGCATTCTAGGACCTTCATAGTAAGTACCGCTCCTTGTTGCAATGGAGTTGCAATGTTCACAAGGTGGATTGCTTGATGGGGCATTTGAGGGAGCAAGTTGGGAGGAAGTTGGCCTTGTTGCCTTTCAGCTGATGATTGGGCAATTTGTGTTACTTGAATTTCCAATTGTCGATTGTGGGCCTGCATAGCTTCCATGGCTTTCTGCATTTGCATCATCATATTCTTCAGTTCTGAAAACTCATTGCTAGTTGGTTGTGGAGGTGCTAGGAGTGGTGGCCTACTGAAACCCGGTGGTTGAGGTGGAGCAAATCGTTGAACATGCTGTTGCTGTGGTGCAAAATGTTGCTGCTGCGGATTTTGAACTTTTATAGTATTCTTGTAAAAGAAGTATGGATGATCCTTCCAACCCGGATTGTATGTGTTGGAGAATAGATTATTCTTGTAAGCTGCAAATGCACATACTTGCTCCATAGAACTATGGCATGTTTGAGTACTATGCCTAAAAGGCCCGCATAAATCATAGAAGACATCAGTAGCTCTCGAAAGTGCAACCATTGCAGCTACCGTCATTGGATTAGAGGATGGTGAGTTGATCTTGTCTAGCTTCTTATGAATTTCATTGATTTGTGAAGCCAAACTCTCATATTTGTCATCTATCACATGTTTTCCTCCTCTCTTAGCATGTCCTCTAGGATTACCGAATTGAGAATTATGAATCGCGATCTCCTCAATCAAATTATACGCAGCATTAACTTCTTGGTTCATAAATCGACCACTAGCAGCAGAATCAAGCAGTGTTCTACTCTCATTACCCAAAACAATGTAGAAAGATTGCATTAAAAACCACTTCTCAAGACCATGATGAGGGAACATTCTCAACAACTCTTTAAATCTCTCCCATGCATTGTAAAGTGTTTCATCGGTTTCTTGGTTGAAATTCGTTATTTGACTCCTAAGTTGCACAGTTCTCTCCGTAGGATAGTACTTCCTTTGAAAAGCAAGAGCCAATTCATCCCAACTATTGATAGTATCCATGTTTAGACCATTTAACCAAGAACGAGCCTTGTCCTTTAATGAAAATGGGAACATCATACGTCGTATGTAATCCTGAATCACACCAGCTTGCTTAATTGTATTGCAGTACTATATAAAGTTATTCAAATGCAAATTCGGATCTTCCTTCACTGTTCTAGCATATTGATTCCTTTCTACCATATTTACCAAAGCTGGCTTCAATTCGAAATTCAGAGCCTCTGTATCAAGAACTTGATAACCACCTCCCACTTTTGCAGAACTCGGCTGAAAATAGTCTTTTAAGGACCTTGGTGGTGGCGACGGCGGTGGCAGTGGTGCATCATTCCGTGGAACGTTTTTCTCGTTGAACTGTGATTCTGCTACCTCTTCCTTATCGGAACTATCGGAAATATTCAAATCAGCAAAAATTTGTGTCAAATCAGTTAGTGTCCGTTTAGAAAGAATGATGCTCTGCAATCTCCACTTCCTTCTACGACTCTGCTTATGCAATGATCTTTCCGATTCAGGATCAATCCAAACCGGCATATAATTTAATACCTGCACACAATCGAAACTCGAAGCAGTAATGAGAACAACCTCAAAGAACATGAAGGTTCCTTGAGGTGAGGAAATAAAATAAAAATTAAAAACAAAAAGAACAATTTAAACCCGACTAATAGAATTAAAAATCGCCTCCCCGGCGACGGTGCCAAAATTTGAACAAGGCTATCGCACACCTCTCAAAAATACCGAACAACTCTAACTAATATAGCTAGGGAAGTAGGGATCGAATCCTCAGGGAAGCGATTAAACTTTATTAGTTCTAAAAAATCTAAATTGTGTAAGGGGCCTTTGTGGAAAGTTCTAATAAAACTACTAAAACAAACGGAACAATAACTAAAACTAAGGAAACGACGGGAAATTAATGAATTAAACTCTTATGATAAACACCTAGGGCGGTTGGTTCACTATGATCAATCAACAAACCACTCATTAATCAATTCATTGACATTCATTGAACTAGGGCTCACTAATTCTCTCGAACTTAGACTCCCTCAAAACTCCTTTACCGGCTCCCGCTCGCATAAATTTGTTCTACCTATTATTCAGTGGGCTAATTGTGGTAATCTTACCTCTCGGCCTCGATTTCGACAATTACCTAACTCACAACTAAATCTGGCCACAATTTAATTGCAATCAATGGAAATCAATAATAGGAATTCAACTAATAAACAAGAATTAATTAACGAACATCCAATAAATTCACAACATGATCATAGATCCCCTATCCCTAGAGAAAAAGACTACTCACTCATGATTAAAGGAACTAAAACAAAATTAAATAACAAAGCCATGAACATAAATTAGTTAAAACTAGAATTAAAATTAAATTAATTACTAATAGAACTAAATTAACAAAACTCATCAAACTAAACTAAAAACTAACAAATTAAAGAGATTCATGAACTAAAGAGAATTGAATAGAAAAAGGGAAGGAATTACCAAAAGATTGATTGAATTGCGTAAATCGAAATCGAATCATCAAGAACAAACTAATTGGTTCTAAAATTCCAGACAGAGAAGTGTTTTAGGATTTCTAAGTCTAAAATTATGCTAAAAACTAGTTAGGGTCGAGTACCCAATGTATAGGGTATTTATAGGATTTAGCTTTTAATTATAATAAACCTACGAAGCAAAACTGCGCGACAAAGCCGAACAGAACACAATCAGGACGCCATGCGCCCGCAGCAGCCAAACTTCCCTGCGCCCGCAGGTTCCTTCGTTTGGCTTCTGTAAAAAGTCTTATCTATGTTGCGCCTACATAGGTCACATGCGTTTTAGCCTATGCGCCCGCATCTATTATACTTGAGCCCATAATGACGATCTTTATTGTTTCATCGCTTGATCTCTTCGAATCTCGTTCGTAGCTTCTCGTAACTTAGCACGCATCCTGAGACAAGAACATTTTGGCTCGTTTTAGCTTCTAATGACTTCATAACTCCCTATTACACTCCTGTAACATATAAAAAAAAAAACGAAAATCGTGCGTAATAACTGAGGAAGGATAGAATAACCGTAAAAAGCTCTAAAAGTCTACTAAAGATGCCAAATCAGTTCCAAAACATAATGTAACATCGAAAGACGATATTTAATAAAAAAAAAGCCGCAAACTTAACTATTTAGCACAAGAATAAACCGAAAATGAAGGGAAAACACAACATAAAACAGGTATATCAGATAATGACTACGAGACTTATCCACGCTGAAGGGGATGTGTCATTAACATGTGATGCAATGGTCAAGTTTTTACAGCGTGCTTAAGATATGTTCCTTGGCAAGGCATTGCAAGGGTTATTGAGACAACAACGGCATATGAAGAAAATATCTCTTCCTACCGAATCCCACATAGATTCTTAGAAACGCTTCCACTCACGTTCTTTCTCCTTCTTCTGCCTAGCACCTTCTCTCAAGTAAGGGGCTTTGGGTTTACTCACCTTCTTGAATTTCTGTGACTGCATTGGAGACATGTAGGAACAATCATGCTCTGATACCAAATTTTCATAGCCTGAACCTCCCTAACTTTTTATTTTTCTAATATTATGGATGTCATGTCGTTCAAATACACTAACCAGCCTAACACACAAACAAACGCTAGGTATAGGAACACAAGGAACGGTAGAATGCTAGTAAGAATATTTCTCACAAAAGCATACAGATTTTATTAATTGATTTCAAAATGTATTAGATGCCTTGGACAAGCCCCAAGGTCTCCTATATATACACAACAAGGACCACAGTACACAACTGTGCTAGTGTCTTTTCAACTACACTGATATTACTAACAACTATATAGAATGTTTACACGGCAATGCTTGACTCTAATATATAATTCACGTTAAGTGTTTTATTTCTTACTCTAATTGCTTGCTCAACTTACTGATATCCTTTTAAAGCCATTTGTGGGATATTGTTGAAATAATGGCTTTAAAAGCCTTCATTACACTCTATTTGATGGACATCTCTTGAATTCCAATTATTGGATTCCTTTGGGAAATAACGGTTAGTTATATTCCATATTTTAACCTCCTTATCATGAGCTTTAAAAGGGTCCTTTTATAATCAAATATATTAATGTCAACATTAAATATTATAATTATTATGAGACTTGTAGCATCTACAAGTACTTTATAAATAGTTTGTTAACGATGATCCTGAAAGGGAAAGGAAGAGAAGGATAGAAAGGTACACAATTCCTGAGTTCATCATATTTTCAAATTTGAGCGAAGTAGTGTGACTCCTATCCCTCACTCTCAATTACATGATTGTGTGGGAGTGATATTAACCTTGGGGAACTAATCGGGCATAACGGTTTGTACCTCGAACGGGCCAAATCTCGTTTTCAAGACAATGATCTTATATCGTGACATCACATACCTAAAATTCTAATCTTCTTATTTTTCCTCCATCATAAATTTGTATGTAGTCTTGAAATACACCCTATATCTTCTATAAGAAAATCATGGCCTTATACCCATTAATATAAATCGTATAATAGATTTCATAACTACTACTTGTCTTCTTCAATGACAGAAAATTCTCTCATTTGGGGTACAAGTGTACAACTAACTATATCTAATAAGGTACCACATTATGCTTTGCTAGTTCTAACCAATTTCACCTAGAAAATTGCCCAAATAATGGGATTGTATGGTAGCACATTCTTACAAAGAGGACAACAACTATTTTGATGATTAAAAACTCAAAAACTTAGTCGATGTATATATATATATATGAAACAAAAAAAATGATGGTTAATGTATCGTAAATATATTATGAACACGCTAATAATATTATGAACAAAATAAAAACAAGTACAAATAACATTAACACAGCTAATACATCGATAATATTATGAACAAACATATTATTCCCTCTGTTCCCTATTTTCCTTTTCCGTCACTATTCACCTCTTCATTATGGTACATGATATAATAATGGTAGTAGGGTCAATACAAATTGGGGTAATAATTGATGAAAAAGAAACAACTTGCAACTAATCAAGTGGTGATGTGTGGGGTCCATCTTAATAAAAATATATTATAAATCTAATAAAGTTGTTTGGTAAAGAAAAATAAGGAACATCACAAAACAGCATATGTAAAGAAAAATAGGGAATCAAGGGAGTACGAAGTATGAATGAAAAAAATATTATGAACAAAATTATATATATATATATGAACAAATAATATTATGAGCAAATTCTAGCAAAATAATAATTAGAAAAATAAAAGAAGAGCGGAACTGAACTAAACTAAACTGAAATGAGCTAAACTTAACTTAACTAATTGGAGCTAAACTGAACTGAACTGAGCTGAGTTGAATTGAAGTGAACTGAACTGATTTTAAGCTGAATTAAACAGGCCCATCGATTGAGTTAATAGCATAGGTCATTTTTGTAAATATACCCATATCGGTCATAACTCCTTCCTAAAATACATGCTACCTAAGAAGACGAGATAAAAACATGGTTATAAAAATTGATAATATCTAATATGCACCAGGAGCATATAACAAACTGTGCTCCGGGGACGATGTTTAGATTTTTATGTGCAATGTTTAACTTTTACTCCCTCCGTTGTTTTTAGTTGCAACATTTCAAAAGTTGTACTATTCATCTTTTAAGTTTTGATTTAAGTTATGATCAATATATAAAGAGGAATATAGTCAATATGGTTATCGTTTGATTCGTCTTGGTATGCACTTTATTAATATATAATTTTTATAATATATACAAATATATAATCAGAGTTATAAATTGTTAAAAATGTGCATCATCAAATGTAAAAAGTGAAATGTTGCAACTAAAAAAGACGGAGGGAGTAATAGGTAATGTTCAGTTTTATGTGATTAATGCTTATTAGCATTTAACTTACTTGATTTTAAATAATATTATTATTCTCACGAGTTACGTCATATATATTTTATTTATGGTTCTTGGATGGTTATGTCAATAATTTCAATTATATATATCCATAACTTATAAATTCAGTTATTAATTAATTAAATGGAGTTTGGCTGGGTGTAATGTTCAATTAGTTTAGACATGTTCAATTTTTAACTACAATGTTCAATGTTCAATTTTCAATGAGCAATATTGAATGCTAATTCTACATATTGAAAGCTTTCATCAAGAAAGTAAATATTTAGATTATACTTTAATTTAGGAAGGAAAAACAAAATAAAATTATGAACATTGACTATAGAAAATAAACATCAAGAATAAATTTAGACTGTTGATAGTTTTAAAACAAAAAATAAAAACATTTACATTATAATTTGAGAAGTAAACATTTTGACTAATATTGTGAACATTTACCATATAAAACTAAACATTAGCAGAAAAATTCTGAATGTTGAAAGTTTTTATCGGGGTTGTATACAAATTTGTATGCACTGGGTGCAAAATCAGGTTCGTCTTGAATACTTAGGGGGCCCTATGCTAATAATGGAAGTTTTACCCTATAATTTGAAGAAAACATATTTTTTATATCACAAAATACATATTGCAAAGTATCATAGAGTAACCTAGTTTATTTTGTAGGGAAATATGTAGCTATATAGGTAAGAAAATTATGCTTAAGTTAATATCTCAAAATTCCACAATAATATCATTATACTAGAAATAATGGAATAACTTACAAAGTCCAACATTAGAAAGAAGTTGAAAGATACAAGTTGCATGGACGAGTATAAATATAAAGAAATTTTAAAGTTATGTACAAAATTTAGTGAAAGAAAAAGAAGGAAATTTGATAAAGGAAAAATAAAAGTTTTCAAAAGATGGAAACTTGAAAAAAAAAAAAAAGAAATAAAATGAGAAGGGAGTCGAACCCACACCCCCAAATTTGGCTAAGCTTTTAAGATGGCAGGCTTACCAACTACACTACACTATAGCTATTACAATGTAACCTTGGAAAAATCTTTATCCATCACTACAACTTCTAAATTTTTGGGCCCTCCAAATTTGGGGTCCCTGTGCTATTGATCTGTTTGCACGGGCAAATGGACGGGCCTGTGCATGATAGATTGTTTGAGAAAAATTGGGGCATGGATTGGTCTAGGATTAGAGCAAAGTCTACCTGTTAGAATGATAGTCTAAAATTTCTTGTTTCTTTGAATACGAAATTGGATTGAAAAACATTAGGTTTAGAACTTTAGCCCGAACAAAACCTAAATTTTCTAGTCCAACCTTGATTTGGATCTCGTTTGGACTTAATAAGTGATATTAAATTTTCATATACTGTGCATAATATCAAATACATTAAACATAACCAAAATCAATATTCAAACTAAGAAATCCTTAAAATTGATCACACTTTACAAATAAATTTATTAAAAATCTTATTTTTATTAGAGAAACAAGTCCAATAGGCCTGCGCCTAAATTTTTCGATCTTGGACTGAATCGAACTAAAAACTTGAAAAATCCTCGTATTACTTGGATTGGGGACCCCTTTAGATCAAACTTTGGTATGGCTTGATCCAAATTTCAATTGACATCAAAAGGTGTGCCCAACTAGCTTAATTATTTATTTATCATTCACAAAATTCGATATAAATAAAGCATTCCCTTCATTTCACGAAATTCATGTCATGCTTCTCTTACGGATTGTTTGGTCAAAGAGATTTGGGAGGAAACGAAAAGGGATGTTTTCCATGTTTGGTTCAAATATAATTACGAAATCGATAAGTTTTGATAGGAAATTAAAGGAAAGATTGTTAAGAATTTTTTTTCTTTCTTCCAAAAAGGGGGGGGGGGGGTTTGATAAGAACAAAATAAAAATAATAAAAATTTGGGAAGGATTTGGGAGGAATAAGAAAATATGGACTTTGCAAAAAAAATTAATTTTCTTCTTCCCTTTCTTTACTAAAGTCATCGTAACATGGGATTTCATTCAATTCATTTCAATTCCACTATTTAAAACCAAACATTAGAAAATTGAGTTATTTTCTTTAGGGATTGCTATTTGTCGTCCACTTTTACTAAGCGACACCCAAATTTTAATTGTGAACGAACAAAAACGCCCTTCTCTTGTTTTCTCTCATCGTACCACCAATAACCATGGTACCAACACCCTACTATCACTAGCCACAACGCAAAACCACCTTATCCACCTCCACCAAAAACCTTTAATTTTCAAAAAAAAAAAAAATAGTGGAGCTGCTACCGAAACCACGCGACCTATGGGACCAGCGGCTGGGCCAAGCATGGTACTCTTCAATTAATAAAAAAAACCCGCAAGTCATCTACTCGATAAACTAAAACCATCACCCCTACCACCAGAAGCCGCCCAACCGCACACCATGAGACGACCACTAACCACTTGCAGGCTTGCAGCAGACCCAGTCGCACCCTTTCTTGCCTATGGCTAGGGATGTGCACACAAACCCGACCCGAAATACCCGGCTCGTTACCCGCATTACCCGCTCCTTAAAATCAGGTATTTTTTGAGCAAAAAAATAGATTTTGTGAACCGGGTACCCGGTTTGCGGGTACCCGATATATTTCGGGTCGGGTACGGGCATCAAATTTTTGTACCCGGTACCCGCTTTATTTTTTTTTACTTTTTATGTTTTTCAATTTTTCTTTCTTTTTAGTTTTGAATTGTGCTTTTTTTTACCACAACTCCAAAATCTAATGTATTTCTTTCTCATTGTTATACTCTAACTAGCCACTACCTCTTTCCTTTTTCTTATTTTTATAATGTTTTCTTTGTTGTGATTCTTTTCGGTGTTGCTTTGTTTTTTATGATTTGTTTATCAGTTATTTTTTGCTTTTCATATTTTATTTATTTTTGTTCAGCTACATCCATTACATTGGTTTAGAGGTTAATGCAATTATGCTAATCACAATATTAATTTTTTCGTTTAATTATAATGTATACAATTATGCTTTATTTATATCTTAAGTGAAAGAAAAAGATGAAGTTGTGGGTACCCGCTTACCCGACCCGATCATTTCGAGTACCCGAAAATTCCGGATAGGGCTTGGGTAATAAAATACACTACCTGGAAGGTCGGGTACCCGCACTTTCGGGTACCCGAATATGTGGGTACCCGCTAATGCACACCCCTACCTATGGCCACCGCTGCATAACATAAGTGGTTTTATTTTATTTATTTTATTTATTTTATTTTTTCACAAAAGTGGTTGTCGTTCGAAATTGTCGACCACCACTGCCCCTACTACCACCAGTCAGCCACCGCTGCCCCTACCACTCACCATAGCCACCACCACTCCATTTCACTCCACGATTTTTTTATATTTTACAAAAAATTAAAAAAAAAACTTAATGACACTAGTGGATGACTTAAGCGCCACCACCAGCGCCTTGGCAAGGTGCTGGTGGCTGTTGGTGGCACCTAAGCCATCCGCTAGTCTGATTTTTTTTATTTTTTTAAATTTAGAGATGGTGATGGTGGTGCGCAAGTGGTGGCAGTGTGGTGACATGATGCAAAGGTGGTGGGTGAGTTGGATAAGGTGGTGGTGGTTGTGGTCCTGCGTAATTGGGGGCCCACATGCCCTTTTTACGGATATCGAATATCTTTGTNCAAAAAGGGGGGGGGGGGGTTTGATAAGAACAAAATAAAAATAATAAAAATTTGGGAAGGATTTGGGAGGAATAAGAAAATATGGACTTTGCAAAAAAAATTAATTTTCTTCTTCCCTTTCTTTACTAAAGTCATCGTAACATGGGATTTCATTCAATTCATTTCAATTCCACTATTTAAAACCAAACATTAGAAAATTGAGTTATTTTCTTTAGGGATTGCTATTTGTCGTCCACTTTTACTAAGCGACACCCAAATTTTAATTGTGAACGAACAAAAACGCCCTTCTCTTGTTTTCTCTCATCGTACCACCAATAACCATGGTACCAACACCCTACTATCACTAGCCACAACGCAAAACCACCTTATCCACCTCCACCAAAAACCTTTAATTTTCAAAAAAAAAAAAAATAGTGGAGCTGCTACCGAAACCACGCGACCTATGGGACCAGCGGCTGGGCCAAGCATGGTACTCTTCAATTAATAAAAAAAACCCGCAAGTCATCTACTCGATAAACTAAAACCATCACCCCTACCACCAGAAGCCGCCCAACCGCACACCATGAGACGACCACTAACCACTTGCAGGCTTGCAGCAGACCCAGTCGCACCCTTTCTTGCCTATGGCTAGGGATGTGCACACAAACCCGACCCGAAATACCCGGCTCGTTACCCGCATTACCCGCTCCTTAAAATCAGGTATTTTTTGAGCAAAAAAATAGATTTTGTGAACCGGGTACCCGGTTTGCGGGTACCCGATATATTTCGGGTCGGGTACGGGCATCAAATTTTTGTACCCGGTACCCGCTTTATTTTTTTTTACTTTTTATGTTTTTCAATTTTTCTTTCTTTTTAGTTTTGAATTGTGCTTTTTTTTACCACAACTCCAAAATCTAATGTATTTCTTTCTCATTGTTATACTCTAACTAGCCACTACCTCTTTCCTTTTTCTTATTTTTATAATGTTTTCTTTGTTGTGATTCTTTTCGGTGTTGCTTTGTTTTTTATGATTTGTTTATCAGTTATTTTTTGCTTTTCATATTTTATTTATTTTTGTTCAGCTACATCCATTACATTGGTTTAGAGGTTAATGCAATTATGCTAATCACAATATTAATTTTTTCGTTTAATTATAATGTATACAATTATGCTTTATTTATATCTTAAGTGAAAGAAAAAGATGAAGTTGTGGGTACCCGCTTACCCGACCCGATCATTTCGAGTACCCGAAAATTCCGGATAGGGCTTGGGTAATAAAATACACTACCTGGAAGGTCGGGTACCCGCACTTTCGGGTACCCGAATATGTGGGTACCCGCTAATGCACACCCCTACCTATGGCCACCGCTGCATAACATAAGTGGTTTTATTTTATTTATTTTATTTATTTTATTTTTTCACAAAAGTGGTTGTCGTTCGAAATTGTCGACCACCACTGCCCCTACTACCACCAGTCAGCCACCGCTGCCCCTACCACTCACCATAGCCACCACCACTCCATTTCACTCCACGATTTTTTTATATTTTACAAAAAATTAAAAAAAAAACTTAATGACACTAGTGGATGACTTAAGCGCCACCACCAGCGCCTTGGCAAGGTGCTGGTGGCTGTTGGTGGCACCTAAGCCATCCGCTAGTCTGATTTTTTTTATTTTTTTAAATTTAGAGATGGTGATGGTGGTGCGCAAGTGGTGGCAGTGTGGTGACATGATGCAAAGGTGGTGGGTGAGTTGGATAAGGTGGTGGTGGTTGTGGTCCTGCGTAATTGGGGGCCCACATGCCCTTTTTACGGATATCGAATATCTTTGTAAGTTTTGCATAGTGTGAGGATGCTTGGCTTGGGGGTGAGTCTAGAAGCTCAAAACCCAAATAGAGAAGTCACCACCGTGCTCTTTTCGGGAGCTCACAGAACACCATTATGTCTAGCCCGAAGGCAAATTAACGTCAAGGATAAGAATGTCTCATATACCTGGATTCAGGGACAAAAAAAGGACAAAGTAGTTCACAATGTCCCCCCCACGCAGCCTCTACTTGGTTTCATATGTAATTTCATGATTATAATGTTATATTATAGCAATCATATTTCCAATTCATCCTTAAAACACATAATAATTTGCTAGACGAGTTTATTTAATGCATGCATATTTTTCTAGTAACATGCATGGGTGATCACTTTAGGAGTAATCAATATTAAAAGGTATCTAAGCCGATTGTCCAATATTTAGTCTTTATTGTATGTGAGAATATGTTTTTCTGGTCTTTTAATTAAACATGGATATTCTGTGAATAAAAACTATAAGCAATTAGCATATAAAATCACATACGCAACCTAAAATAACAGTTCTATCTAAAATTGATTTTAATTTAATGTCAAGTCATAATTAATGTTTCATGAATTTAATTAAATATGTCAAATTTATAATAAAACAATTGAAAACAAATAGCCTTACTCAATTAATTGAAGAACTCAAGATGTAGATGTAGATGTTGATGTCGGCCTCAATTAATTGAAGAACTATACATTCCACAATTTAGTGTTGATCCAAGTGGGACATTCATTGTGAGTCACATAGGTCATGTGGCCACGCGTCATGAGGTTGGATTTTAATTAAGGAATAGTCCTAAATAGTTCACCTAACCATCCTTAAAAGAAATCCCCCGTGGTTGTTTCAAGTATAGAACATACTTTAAGTGACATGAATCATAAAGCAAATACCCTCACATGGGAATTGTATACCCTATGCCTAACAAACAAATTTAATATTATAATGATGTGTATTTTGGGAGGTTCTAGCTCTTTAGTGCAATGACAATTAACTTAGATTCAAATAATCTTCACTCACTTATATTTTACTAAGGATTTTAACTCACAATTATGACTTCACTCGCCAAAATCACGAATTAATAAATAGGTTGAGAAGAACTCAAATTGCTTCACTCATAGGTAGAATTAAACTCACTTAATTTTAGATTTCACTCACCTAAAACTAAGGGTTTTATTAATTGATTCACTCTCAACTCACAAGAATAATTTTGAGCTTATACTCATCCGAAATTAGCTTCTATGCACAAACATAAAATTGACACAAAACAAGACTTCTCTTTTATTGATGAAAACTAAGGAATATGTATAGGCAAACATCCTTTGCCTTTAGGCTCTTTCTAGGAAGACAAAAATTAGGAAACAAAACAATAAAACACGTCATAAAAAATCCTAAACACACTTAGACACCAAGTAAAACAAAACTAAATAAAAACTGATTTCTAGTTTGATAGGCGAACAAAAAACTAGAAATTATCTTCCAAATTTTTCAGATTTTAGAAAAAATTTCCTTGAAACTAGATTCAATAAGTTTCCCAACGTATATTCACAAGCCTTCTAGTTCAAAGCCAACTATCAATGAAAAATCTTCAAAGTCACACAAACTGCACAGCTCTAGAACTGAAATTAGATCTTTAGAAACTCCAAGACACGTCTATGATTAAATCTGTTAATTAAGAATCCTTCAAGAAAGTCATTCTCATGTCTTCTAAACCATATATGCTCTAAAATAATAACACTTATCCTCTTAATCACGCAGGTCTTTTGGATTAACATAACTCAATTTCATGATCAAAAGGCGACACAACAAGATTAAAGAAAGAATTAAAATTGATGTTTCTATTTCACATGATATAATTATGAAATTACGAAACTTTTTGAGTTTCATCCACTCTCCCTTAAAATTAAGAGAATATCCCTAGTGAAGTCACCAAACTATAAACCTGGGCTTTGGGGGCCCACGTGCCCTTTTTATGGATAACAAATGTCTTTGTTAGTTTCACATAGTGTGAGTATGCTTGGCCTGGGGGTGAGTCTAGAAGTTCAAAACCCAAGTAGAGAAGTTGCCAGCGTGCTCTTTTTGGGAGCTCACGGAACCCCATTAGGTCTAGCCCAAATGCAAATTAACTCCTAAGTTAAGAAGGTCTCATATCTTTGAATTCGGGGACAAGGGTAAGGACAAAGTAGTCCACAATGTCGCTCCACGCGGCCTCTACTTGGCTTTATATGTAATTTTATGATTATAATGAATTATAGCAAGGATATTTCCAATTCATCCTAAAAACACATAATAATTTGCTAGGCAAGTTTATTTAATGCACACCTATTTTTCTAATAACATGCATGGTGACACTGTGGGATTAATCAATATTAAAAAGGTACCTAAGCCGATTGTCCAATGTTGAGTTTTTACTTTATGTGAGAACATGTTTTTCTGGTCTTTTAATGAAGCATGGATTTTGTGTGATTAAAAACAATAAGTAATTAGCATATAAAATCACGTAAGGAACCTAAAAGTTGATTTTAATTTAAAGTTAAGCCATAATTAATCAATGTTTCATGAATGTAATTAAACATGTCAAATATCTAATAAAACAATTAAAACAAATAAACTAACTCAATTAATTGAAGAACTCAAGATGTAGATGTTGTTGATGCCGGCCTCATTTGAAGTACCTTGCGTGCGACTGTCAAAATGTCTTCTTGATGCTTGAATAAAAGAACTTAAATAATTAAAATTATAACGAAAATGTGTTTAGGGTATTAATTATATTTTAATGTGTTTAAGGGAGGCTTAGAAATTATTTTGTAAAGAGATAAAGTAGAGATAGAAAGAGAGAGGTTGGCACGAATTACAAGATGAGCTTTATGAAATTCGAGATGTTGGAAATGGCCAGACATGGGCACGTACTTATAGGTGAAAGTCGAAAAACAGAGCGCAGGGGCACAAGACCTGCGTAGGTGGGCCCTGCGCTAAGATGCAGGACCTATGCCCGTGCGCAGTTTGAGGGATTTTTTGAGAGTTTTTTGCTCCTTGCATATTTATGAAATCCGACCCCTTGTATAGTGCGCATATGCGCACATGGTATGTGAATTTATAGACTCCATATTCCGATATTCATTTGCATAGATCGTTTTATACGTTTCCATATTCCGATATTCATTTGCATAGAATGTTCGTCGTACTTGGCCATATTTGTGCGCTTTACTTATTTTCTAAGTTTTTCGAAAATTAAATTAAATTGAATTATAATTAAATTAAATTAAATTATAATTGAATTAAATTAAATTAAATCAAACTAAATTAAATTAAATAAGATAAACTTAAATCAAACTAAAATTGAAGAAACTAATTAAGCACATTTTGGTCGTCGGAACTTATCAACGGCATATTCCAGCAAGGGGTGTGCAAAACCGAATGCCAGAGTTTTTCCGATCAGGAAAATTGGATATCCGGATTTTTGGAAATAAAAAATCTTATTCCATATCCGTTTTGGAAAAACCGAAGTTGGAATTCTGGATATCCGAAATTCCGGATCCGGTTTTGTTGAACCAAATCTTTTCTAAAGCACTTCATTATCCTTAAGTAAAACAAATCTGAAAATCGGAAAAATTGGATATCCGGTTTTCCTTTTTTGTTTTCCTTGAAAATCCAAAATCCAAATTTAATAAATTCCATTCTGATTCCGATCTAGTATCCGGTTATCCGATTTGATTTTTCCAAATTTCAAAAATCCGAATCAAATATCCGAATTTTTGGAATCGCAATTTATTGCACACTCCTGATTTCAATAACGGATTTGGTTTTCAAAAAGTTTAGGAGTGTTGCCCCCTAGCCCCCCACCAGGGCACTTCACCCTTAGACCCCTATTCGCTCACCGGGCAATGAGACCCCCACCCGCTGATAGGGCAGCAAAATCTCCGTATAGATTGCGGAGTAGGGTCCAAATAGGTGAACAACACACATATTTTGATATCCTTTTCAAGCAATCAACGTAGGAAGTTGGACCTATTGTGACATGGTACACTTTAATCATCGGACTTTAGGCGGAAACAAATGTAGGTATCTACCATCTTATAGTTAATCTCACAAAATACTTTCTCTTATATTATCAAAAATATTAGGCACTATTCTTTTGAGCTGAAATGGAGCTGAGTTGAACTGAACTGAACTAAACTGAAAGAAGCTAAACTGAACTGAATTGAATTGAAGTGGACTGAAATGAAGTAGTATTTATAATGGAGATGAACTGAACTGAACTGAGCTGAATTGAACTGAAGTGCCAAAAACTTAAGTCCAAAAGAACAAGGCCTTATTCCCTCAGTCTTTTTTACTTGCTACATTTACTTTTTCACAATGCTGTTTACTTCAGCTTAAAATCAGTTCAGTTCAGTTTAGGAAGTTGAGAGGTGGTTGTGAGGTTTTTTAGAGAGAGAGAGAGAGAAAAAAAAGGAAGTGAAATTATGATGGAGAAGGGAAAAAGAAGAATAACAAACCAAAATATGGACGTCAATTTAGTAAAAGGTGAACTACAAATAGCAATTCATATATTCCTTTCCCTTCTTTTCCAACTTAGGCCCTGTTCTCCTCAACTTATTTTTGCCGATCTAAAGTTATTTTTGCTGATCTGAACTTGTTTTTGCTGAACTGAAATTATTTTTACTTATCTGAACTTATTTTTGCTGAACTGAGCTTATTTTTGCTGAAACCTTTAGCAATTTATTAAGGATTGAAACTGATTTTTGATGAATTGAGCTGAACTTATTTTTGCTGAATTGAACTTATTTTTGCTGAAAATAAATAAAAATAAGACGAGAAGAATAGGGCCTTACTTTCCAATTCCTTCCTTTATTAAAAATCAACCAAACAAGCTCTTTGGACGTTTAATATTTTACATTACTTCTACTCAATTCTACTTTATGGATGTTACATAAGCACTAAATATTTTCCAAAATGTTATTAATTTGAGAATCCAAGTTAAACTCATGCATATTTCCGATATAATTATTATTTGCTTAAAAATTACAATTACCACTTTTATTTTGCTTATCAAACGCCTTTGGGAAACTTGTTAACTTTTTTCCTTTTAGAAAAATTTATTCTAATTTCATTTCAAACTAGCTTTGATTCCGGGCATTGCCCCGGATCATTTGTTAAAAAACAGTTTAAGGCTTACCAAATAAATTTTTTTTAAGTTTTAACTAATTTTTTTTTAAGAAAATCTTAAATTTTGTAAAATTAAATTCAAATTTTCATAAAGTGATGAAATATTAAATACATAAATAGAGAGTATATATGAAACCCTTTTACATTAGCCAAAGTATATATTGTTGATTAATCATTTCCAAATACAATCACTAGTTAATGTTTTTTTTAATTTCTCAAGCAATGATTTATTCATTATTAGTGATGCATGTGAGTTGAACTTGTTTAAAAATAATTATATTTTAAATAGTTAGTATTTTTTAACATAAATACACGGTTGCTAAAAAAAACTATTAAGAGCTATTTGACCATTCATTTTAGTATTGAGTTTTTCATTTATTTTGCCATCCATGATATTACAATTTGTTGTATAGAAAAACAACAATAGAAATGTATAGCTTAGATGGTAAAACCTTTATATCTTTTAGTGAGAGGTCACTAGTTCAATTACGATTTATTGAAATTATATTGAAGAGGCGCCACATGGCGGAGTGCTATGATTCGTCTTGCGTTTTAATATATAATAGTTGATTAGTTGGAATAATTTATCTCATAAATTATACTCAATTGTTGTGACTAAAAAAAATGGGCATATTATTAATTTCTTATTTGTCGTGGTCTAGAATTAGAATTAATTTGACCACCTTTGACTTTGGTGATTCATTTCTCAAGTGAACCACCGAAGAATCAATAACTATACTAAAGAGAAGCCACTCGTGCCACAACTTGACAAGTGTTGTGATGTGTCCTTCTCCCTCTCATTATGCTTAAACTCAATAAATCAACTTTTCTCACTTATTAATTAATTAATTCAAAATTTTCTTAAAAATTCAATCAATTATTTGCTAAGGTGTAATAAAAGACAATAACTGGTGTAATCTTATTAGCAAAAATTTTAGCAACTAAATAAACATACTTTGTATATAATAACATATTCCGTATATAATATAGAATTCAAAGTGATATGCAAACTAATTAAGTGTAATATCACTATTTTCAAGAGAATATATTAATATAAATTAAAATTTTGACTTATTTCCATCCAAACATTACTATATTAGCTTTTTTCTAACAACTATTTGCTATGGTTTAATAAAAGCCAATGAAGGTAATCTTATTAACAAAAATCTTGGCAACTAAATCAACCTTTATGATATGCATTCAATGTGATATGCAAATTAATTGTAATTCATTTCTTTTAATTCCCCTCAAGAGAATATATTACTAATTTACTATAAATAAAATTTTTGACTTATTTTTATCCAATATATTAACTTGCATAAGTTAAAAAATTTAGATGATAAGTATCATTTTTTATTGGTATAGTTTTTTAGATTATGTTAATAAAACAATTTCATGCCAATTTTGTCTAAATTTATTACTACTGCACGGGATTTTCTAGATATCAATATTTTAAAGTTGGCAACACGGGATTTTAATTGGTCAAATATAAAGCTATTAAACATGATATCAATATTTTAAAACTCACTACTATTGCACGGGATTTTGATGATTTTAGTAGATACTCATTTTTTATAATACAATAATAATATTTTGCTATAACTATATATTAAGCTATACAATTTATATAACATAATTTTATTGCTAATTTAATGTTAGACTTTTAAGCCGTGCATTGCACAGGCATTATACTAGTTTTCAACTACGTAAATTGCTAATATAATTTGATATATTTCTCTCTTCATTTTAAATTTTCATTTTTTTTATGTCAGCCTAATACATTATTAGTTTTTAACTTTAAAATAATAATAATAATAATAATAATAATAATAATAATAATAATAATAATAAGGCTCTTTATATTTGGAAATATTTTTAGGATTTTTTATTATAATGTTTCACAAATTTTTAAGATAACCACCTAATGGAATTTTTTTTATTTAATTACCTAATGGTGTCATTTTCCTTTGAAAACGGTACCAGATAATGTTTGTTGTTAATTTTTTTTTGCTTGAGGGGCCCACTTCTCCTTCTTCTTGTTTGTTGCTTTCTCTTTCATTCTTCCTCAATAAAAAACTTCAAAGGAAGCCTTTGAAGCTCAATTGAATTTTCATGGAAGCTCAATTATTCAATTCCTTCATTAATTTTCTTTCAATTTATGTATTTTCATCTTAATTTTTTTTCCTAAATTTCCTTGACTTTGCTTGAATTCGAGCAATTGGACCTACAATATAACTTGACTTCTTTTGTTTTTGTTTCATACGAATTGAATTGAACACTTATCGATTCATAAAGTTTTTTCCAAGTTATTAGAATTTAATTGAGCTTCAAATGGAAGCTTTTCATTGATGAAAAATGAAAGAGAAAGAAACAAAGAAGAAGAAGTTGGCCCCTTAAACTACAAACTTAATAGAATAACGTTATCAAGTACCGATTTCAAATGAAAACGACACCATTAGGTGGTTAAATAAAAAAAATTCTATTAGGTGGTTATTTCAAAAATTTAGTAAAACATTAAGTGGTTATAATAAAAAATAATTAAAAAAAACCCTATTTTTAATTAGATTCAATTTAGTTCAACTAAATATAATAAATGTTGAATCAACATACTGCCTCTATTTCCAAATGTTTGCTACGTTTGTTTTTTGTACAGTTTTCAATGCACTTGCCTAAACCTTAATATCTTCCATTAGGCTTTATAAAAAATTGCAAAAATATGATCTTTAAAAACTACGCATCTAGACGAATTTAACCTGATCACATATGGATATGTTTTTTCCTATAAATCATGTAGAATTTTAAAGTCAAAGTTCTTCTTTTCTTGTACCGGGGGCAGGGAAAAGCCACATGAGGGGCTAGCAGGGGCCCATCCAACCCCTGCAGCCTAACCCCGCAGCCTTATGTTTGTGCATTTGGCCCATGCAGGATTCTAAGAAACATATTATTTAAGTAATTATTATACCATTGAATATTACTTGGTTTAGTGGTAGTATAGATTTATGAAAATGGCCCATTTTAACTCCATCTAACATTTTTACTACCTTTTTTAAATTTGTAAGATAAAAATGGTTTTATTTTTTAAGGGTCTGTTTACTTCAACTGAAAACAACTAAATTGAACTGAACTGAACTGATTGTAGCTGAAATGAACTGAACTGAACTGAAAGTTTTTTATGAAGGATTAATGAGTAGCAAAATAATAGAAGAGCTGAACTGAACTAATTTTAAGCTGATGTAAACAGGTCCTAAGTGGGTAAACTTTATTGAAACTTCTAAGCAAAGTATAAAGTAGTTAGGTTTTGACTTCTAAATGTTTCTTTGCCAATTCAAGGCACTAATTGTAGGGGTGAGCATCAAAACTGGATATCCAGTATTAGTTCTGGATCCAACAAGTAAAGATTGGGTTTGGGTTTAACTAAACCCAGTATTCGAGTCTCAAAATAACTACTCGATTAGTATCGGGATCAATACCGGATAATTTTAAACCCAATACCCAATTGCATCAGTAACGGTACCGGGTACCTAATATCGGACTCAGTATCTGGTGGGTACCAGGTACTGCACCCAATTCTAAAGTGGTATTTCACTTTTTTTTTCTTCTAATTTTATGTTTTTCAACAATAGACATATAAGTAATATAATCAGGGTTGTTCAAAATAATCCGATCCAAGCGATTCGATCCAACAAAATTGGATAATTTTAACACTTTTTTGATTTCGGATATTGCGGATCATATATCTGAAAGAAAGAAAGAAAAAAAAATGAATCGAAAACGGATCAAGTTTTTCAGATTGTCGGATATCCGAAATGTAAAGAAATAGTTGGCTTTTCGGGTCTGATTGCCCATATTTCGGTATGGGCTATTTCGTTAACTTTAGAGTTTTGTGTTATTTATTTTCGGATTAAATTTTTTAGTGATTATAATTTTTTCGAAACATCAGATATTCGGTTTAGTATATCTGACAAATTTTTTGTTATCTCGGATCAGAAATTCGGTATTCGGATTAGATTTGGATCGCATTTTGCCCAAATTTGAAATATCGTATTTTATGTTGGTTATTTTATTCTTTTTCCCAAAAGAAATAAGATATTAAAGTATTTATATATGTTAAAAATACAGTGCCCACAAAACAAAAATTATACAAAAAAATATACAACCAGGTACTTCGTACCGAACCCGGTTTCGAACAGGACCAGTACTGGGACCGAATAATCTAGTTTCCGATACAACCGGGATCGACACCGAGTCCAAATATGGGTACCCAGCCTATACCTTGAACAGCCAATCAGCACCGAATCGAAGTAAAATGAGCTAGTACCCGGTCGTGTTCACCCCAAACAAACTGCACAATTAACAGTTTTTTTGTAATTCCTTTTTTTTTATTTAATTATTTCTTAACTCTAAACAACCTTTTATTTTACTCCTCATCTTTAATTTACCTCTTTATTTCCTTCTCTTTTTCTTCTTTCTTTTTTTTAATTTTTAAAATTTTTGCTTCAAGTAATATAATTTGATTCCAAACAATATTTAGAAAAAAATATTTAATATTTTAATTAATTCAATTATAATCTTCGATAATTATCTACCTATATGCTTTCTTTTATGCTCTTCGTATTTGAGTTTGGTTTCTTGTATTTTTCATTTATAACGTTGTTTTAGTTTATTGCTAATCGCTTTCTAATTTTATAGTTGTTTATAACTTGTACTCCATACTTTTTTCTTTTCCTTGTGATTTGTTATATTAATAAGATAAGATTATGAAGTCAAGATCATTAGAGTAATTTAAAAATAGTTTTTGCAAATCATAATGCTCATACGTTTATAGTCCAAACAGCCAAAAAACAATTAAAGTTAATAGTGAAAAAATGAGTACTTGTCAAATTTTGACTCTACAAGTAACGTGCATTACAGCCACAAATCGACTTGTAACCTGACATCCTGACTGAGTGGACCCCTTTTGAACCATTTTTTTTCCAAGAATGACATCCAACATTTACACAACTCGAGATATTATTTTTAGAATGACATAAAATATAAGCTAAACCCCCCGACCCGTTAATACAAGAAGATAATAATTCTGACCATCGTAGTTTTTGATTCTTAAGACGTAACAAATATTATGAAACGGATGGAGTATTTGATTTGATTTCAGCTCATTTGGTTTCATTGCATTTCAAATGAATATGACCCAAATTGCATGAACTTTGTTTGAAGAGGGTACGATTGTACGAAGTGATCATAGTACATGACTACAAGATGATACTAAGTTAAAAAAGAAAAAAAAGAAAAAAAAAAAAGGGAATTCCAAAATAAAAAATCACAACTATAAAATCGTTGGAAAGCAACGGCATCTTGATAACAAGGGAAAGAGGTGGAAAGGAGCGTAGATGACGCCTCGAAAGGAGTAGGGGCCCACAAAAGAATAATAAAAATGGAAAAGTAGGGTCACGTCCTTTAAGCATTAGCACAATATTTGAGGCAAAAATTAAAAAAGAAAAAAAAATGTGGGTCATATTCACTAGTATAAGTAGTATAGTCGGTGGTAGGTAATCCTTTCATGTTTGTCTGTACTTATTTATCTCTCTCTTTAGTACGACTAGTACGGTATACGGAAAGAGCACGGCATTTCATTTATTATTTGTTGCCCTTCTATTTTAATGATAATTTTATAAATTTGATTCATTTAATAAATTATGGTGGGAGACTTTTATGACCATTATAACCCTACGTTACAATTTATTTGTATATTGTATAGTTTTTTATTAATATTTTATGTGGAGTTCTTGTCATTTTTTTGGAGATAATTTTCATATTGCAAGTTGGGGTACACAAGTGGAGCACCATGTGTTCTTTTGTCTATTTTGTAGTTGTCATATTTATCTCACAATATTCTATGATCTTTACTTAAGTGATTTGGGTGCTTGGTCTATTCCAAGGTTTTATTACGTTGAGATTTGTCAAGTTTCGGTACTTCTTTTTTGTGTTGTGTGGTACTTGAGATTAGAAAGTTAATAGGGAAACCAAAGAATGAATGTGGTTTGAATTTATTTGGTATTGGATAAAATTTATTTTAATTTGACGTGATGTCGTAGTTAGAATTTAAATGGATAATATTTGATATGATATCAAAAAGTAAATTTATCGATTGTAGATAAAAGAAATCAAAAGTAATAGCAAAATTTTATGATATCAAAATTTATGTATGCTTTATATATGAGTTAAGTTTCTAAAATTTTAACTCTATCTAATAGTTGTTACATTTAGGGTTGTCGACGGGTCGGACTCGGATCGGATTATGTAGGATCCGACACCGACTCCGATTGTAGTCGGATTATTTAAACAGAGTCGGTGCGGATTTTTTTTCCTCGGATTTAAGCGGAAGCAGTCGGAGCGGAGTGATTGCCAACTCTAATGATAAGTTGATAACCATTTAGTAGCGACCATATATATATATATATATGTATAATTAGTTATATTAACACATAAATTATAATATTAGTTCAGTAGAAATAATGATAATGATAATAAAATAAATGATAAAATTATTATTATACCTAATAAGTAGAGAAATAAAAGGCGGAGTTAGAGTTGGAGATCCGACAGAGCCGGATTAATTGTCAGATAACTCGGATTATTTTTAGCATCCGACTCCGACTTAAACTCGGAGTCAGATTTTTTTGGCTGAGTCAGAAGCGGATTATTTTAAGGTGGATTGGGAGGCAAATTTTTTCCTCGGGTCGGAGCAGAGGAGGGTCAGACTTGACCTGAACTGTAATCCCTAGTTACATTCAATAAAGTTTGCAAAATGCATGGAAAAAAACACATTAGAGATTTATACATCCAACTATATATAACCATGTTGGAAGATCTAAGTTTAATCAATGAAAATTGTTTTCTTGGAATTGGTTTACTTTATACTCGTAGTTTATATAATAATTATGATTTATGTTTTTCTCAAAAGAAAAAAAAAATATGATTTATTTTAAACATAATACTCCTAATACAACCAGCTATGTGCATATTACTATTGGTGATGTAGTTCTAATCGACAACGATTATATATTCAAACGAACCAATCCTTAACTACTACTAAACCCATAACAAAATTTTCATTTTTTCCCTCCTAAATTTTCTTCTAAATTCATCTTAATTAATTTATTTTTTGTTTTGTGCTAAGGAGCCACATTAGCGGGGTGAGAAATCGATCCTATAATCTTCTATAATTAGATTGGAAGCTAAGCTTTAACCACTTGAGCTACCCTTCATACTCAATTCACCTTAATTAATAATTGCATAGAAAAAATATATAATAAATTTAAGTTAATAAATGTGTTTGAAATAAAAGTTTAATCATCCATTAATTAATACTCCGCATATAGTCTAATTTTCGAATATATTGCATTCAGTTAAACAAGATTAATGTCTTGTTCTTTTGGACTGAGATTTTTGTTACTACAATTGAGTTCTATGTCAATTATTTTAGTTCTGTTTTGTTCGGTTCAACTTATCTCTATTATAATTACTACTTCATTTCAGTTTAATTCAGCTATGTTTCGATCAGCCTAAAAGAAGAGGACCCTGTTCTTTTAGATTGAAACTTTTGGTACTTCAATTCAGTTCAATTCAGTCCAGATCAGCCCGTTTGCATTATAAATAATTATTAATTCACTTCAATTCAGTTCATCTCAATTCATTTTAGTTTAGTTTAGTCCAAATGTATTTCAGTCCAAAACAATAGAGCCTAGGCTTCGACTTATACAAGAGTAATTCATTTTGTACTTTTTCTAAAAACAAGCATTTGCTCGGGCATTATCTAGTTTTCAACAATGCTATTCTAGCAACTAGTAATACTACATTTGTTACATATATTTTTGCAAAAAAAAAGTTCACACGGACTTATATGTGACGGATATATATAGAGAGAGTTAGTTAGAGATGCATGTGATGAGAAGAAAGAAATGACAACCTAAAAAGAAAATAAAGATTTATTGCAAATAATATATACTATGTAAAACATACATGTTTGATAAGCATTGCAATAACACGAAACAAAGGTAGTATTAGATACTTTTTGTTTTAGATGTTATATGCAAAACCATTATTTGACTATAATTTCGATAAGTTAAATCAAATCGATCATAAGTATGGTCAAAGTGAATTTTGTAAAACTGACCTAAAATATGTATATCTCAAAGGTTTACAATACAATGATGTTCGTCACGATCATACCTCGAAAAATAATTGTGCACCTTTGCTAAATTGGTTTCACATGATCCGTTTTAGATTAAATAGATGTTGAAATTAAAGTCCAAAATAACTTGAATTTGAACGAAATTGTTACCAAATTAAGAACAAATTAAATTATTTTGACTTGTTCGTGAAATAACTTGAACTTAATCAGACTTAATTAACCTAGCTAGTAAACGAAATGCTTAAATATACTTGAATTGAAATCTCTAGAATCAAATTGGGTGAAAGCTAACCTCTATGGTCAACATCAGCTCCCTTATGAGGAGTACTCCAAATCTTATCAAAATTCAGTCCAATTGAATTGAGTAGCTTATTAGTTTTAAATTAATATGTGTAGGTCAGAAATTCAATGCAATACAGATAAAATGAACATAAATTTGTAGGCAACTTCTACTTCATTATTGATGTTGATTATTGAATGGCATCGAGTCAAAGGAAAGACTGATACTCCAAATAAATAAATCAAATAGTTAGTCAACTTATATAACTGTTGTATAATTCAAAGGCCAAAGTTGATTGTCCAAAACAATGAACCTAATCACTACCGTACAAGTTTAAGGTACGGTTATGCGTGAGCTAATATTACATTCCCTAGCTTCAATGTCACTAAACAATTTTTAATATTACATTAATTAAATAAATTACCTACAACGCCCTACTGCCCTTGGTTTTGGCTTTGATAATTTTCTACCAGCGATAAAAATCTACTAAAGAAAATATTATCAGAAATTGTAGCTAAATGCTACTCCCTCTGTTTTCTTTTGTTTGATACGTTTTAACTTGTATATATGTTAATGCATTTGTTTTACCTTAAATATATTTTGTTGTGTATATGTAAAAATTATAATAATTGGATATTAATAACATACTTATTGAAATGAAACAAATAAGATCTCATATGACTATATTATGTTATATATATTAAAAGAAATTTAATTTTATGAATAGTGTCAAGATTCCAAACGTATTAAATATTTAGAAATGAAGGGAATAGTAAGATAATATTAGGTGATGTAATTTTGAGAAATTTCATTGTGTAAATATATATTTAATTATTAAGTCTATCTTCTTTTACCAAGTATTGTCAAGGGGGCCAAAATGAGCGGAGTTAATTGACGAGTATATCTCTTCTTTAAGCTATATTCATAAGATTTTTCACTATGGAGCTCAAACTCAATAACAACTGTATCTTATTTTAAGAAATTACAACTTCATGAAAATATAACAAACCACAAGTTGATTATAATGGTGGAGAGATGCCATTCAAACAAACTTAATTAAAAAAGAAACATAACAATAAATTATTAACAAACTCTTTACAAGCATTAATAAGAAGAACAAAAAGGTGTTTGAATTTAACTGTTAATTGATACTATTTTATTTTCTCAAGTTTATTTTCCATCACCAATACAACAAGCTTCAATTCAACCGAGTAAATTAAAAAACATTCATATTTATTGTTTGGTTCATTTTGATTTAACCTATTAAAATATTAATTAATTTTATATAATCTTTTCAAATACAAATTAAAATTATAAAAATTATAAGATTTGTATTGATAAACATATATAAATGAAGCGTAAAGAATAAATTGAAATGAAAGGAGTAAGATGAGTTCGTAAATATCTTTTTCTAAGAATAATACACATAAAAAAAGTACGGATTATGAATAATTTGACAAGACTTCATCACATCATCTTAAGACAATCATTTTGTTCAAATAATACCATCTATCATTAACGCATCACATGACTACATAAGTGTCGCAATTAGTTGTTTCGAATTATAATTTGTCTTATTTTCAAATCTTTATATGCAAGTTAGTCTAATTACACCCAAATCTACCTGCCAAAGTACGCCAACCTGTACACTCTTCCCTCGTTTTTCTCATTCCTCATCTCCTTTTTATGTCCCTGTCTCCCCTCTCTTAATTTTCTCATTACCCTTCCATTTATTTTATTTGCCTTCTTTTTTTTTGTGAATTAAAACTTGAGAACAAATTTCTCAAACATTAGTTTATTTTTTTTTTCAATTATTATTAAGAAAAATTTGCCACAAAAAATGTTAAATTTTTTTTTATTTGAGATAAAATCTTTTAATTTTTTTTTGCCAATTCGATCAATTTTTAATCGGCGAATGTGAAAATTAGTCCTCCAACTTACACTAATCGTGCACTCTAACCTCTTATAGTCTTATGTTGCAATTGAAGCAAATTAGCCCCTCAACTTTTATCCTAAGTGAAATTTACTCCAATTCAATTATTATTATACTTATCTTATAATTTTTTCTCCTTTTATTAAATATAAATGATGAGTTGTGTACAGTAATACATTTTTTTATACATGTACACTTATACTATATACATATACAATTTTTATACTCATTGAAAATTTTGCTACTATTCGTATTTCTCTTCTCATCTCTCTCTCTCTCTTCTCAACTTTAGCATGTAGTCATGTAAATTATTTAATATCAAAATTCAAAATTAAAATCTGTACAAATTTGTAGTCATCTAGTCATTTTTTTAACTATAATTATTCAAAAATCTAGTTCTTACTTCTTCCTTAACTTTCTTAATCCCTATTTTAATACAAATTTGTCCATGGTTTACAAGAATATTGAGATGCTTCTATTAAAAAAATCATAACAACATTATTAAACGGGGAGTTACCAAAAACCAAAAGATTTGAAGGAGGAGAACTGCAAGTTTTTTGTTTTCTTGTTAGAGAATGAAGGTCGTGTTTTTCACAATTAGCCATTTAGGATTAAAGGTGCAAATTGTAGCTCTAATTTATATTCTACTTGCATAATATTTGTATAAAAGATGTATTTTAGATTTTTAGGTTAATTTAAAAAGCATAATATTTTTATAATACACTTCACAAATAAAATAAGTGATTATTTAATTTAATTAATTGATTGGAGATTAATTGCTCGAAAGGGGCAAGTTAGCGGTTAATTTGCTCCAATAAAATCCTAAGGAGTTAATTGCATAATTAGAGTAAGGTGGGGGCTTAATTTACTACTGTGTTGATTTTTAATATAATTTTTTTTACCAGTTGAAACCATGTGGCGATTTTCATATGTCAACTTACATTATCCGATGTTGACCTTTTCTTTTATTTTAAAGGTCTGTTTACTTCAGCTGAAAACAACTAAACTGAACAGAAGTAAACTGAAAGTTCTATTATGGTTTTTAAAGAAGAGCTGAGGTGAGCTGAACTGAACTGAACTCAATTGATTTTAAGATGAAGTAAATTAAACAGACCCTAATTGCACCATTTCAATGTTATTTGCATTCTCCTTTTTATTTTACTTCCGTTTCCCCATTAGCTAGCTCTTCAATCCACTATTTTGTCTTCTCCACCATCTTCCTCATAAATGTAGCCACACAAACAACCATTGCTTATCCATTCCTTGCTTCATCTACACCATTGCAGCCACCAAATCCATTCGAATACAACCCTCACTACAAGAAAAAACGCTTATTTGCGACGGAATTTTTCCGACGGAACATAATTCCGTCGCAAAATGGGAAAATTTGCGACGGATTTTATTTCCGTCACAAATTTGCGACGAATTTTTATTCTTTTGTAAATTTGCGACGAATTTTTAACTTTTCCGACGGAATTTCAAAAATAATTTGTTGCCCGTAATTTGCGATGACATTTATTCCGTCGCAGATCTGCGACGGATTTTTAACATTTCCGAAGGACTTTCAAAATAATTTGTTGGCATAAATTAGCGACTGAATTTTCCGTGGAAATTTGCAACGGAAATTTTCGTCGCAAATTTTCAATTTCAGCAAAAATACAAACCCCAAACCCTAACTAACACAAACCCAAGCCCAAACCCAAAATTCCTTGCCTCTCTTTTCTTTCTCTTCTCTTCTTCTTCCTCAACCGCCCGTCTCTCTTCTCTTTCTTTCTCACTTTAGTCTTTCTCTTTCTTTCGTTCTCCATCGTTTCTTTTCCTCCTCTCTCCTCCATCTTCTCTTTCTTTCGCCTCTGTGTTTCTCGCAATCACCGCCAACCACCGTCGGTTGTTATGAAGGTCAAATTTAACCACGAAAATTGTAGATCTACAATTTTCGTGGTTAAATTTGACCTATTGTAACCAAATTCGAGAATTTTCGATGGGTGAAGGTATGTGTTTATGCTTTTTTTTTTCAATTTTTTTGTTATTTTCTTGGAATTAATTTGGTTTCTGTAGACACCTAATTTAGTCCCCGGTCCCGTGGTAAGACTCCATGATGAACAATAAAACCCACTATATTATTGGACAATTGATGTTATTGGACTTAATTTTACTATTTTTCTTAAATTACAAAATAATTTAAAAAAAGCCCATTTATATTATTGGATTTTAATATAAGCCCAATATTTGATTTTTTTTGAAAAAAAAAAAAAAAAACGAGTTTTAGCTTAGCGCGACTCAACAAGTCACGCTGACGTAGCAGCGTGACAAGAAAACTAGCGCTAGCTGCGCAGCGTGACAGCTTGTGTCACGCTGGCTGGTCAGCGTTACTAAACTTGTAACGCTACCCAGCCAGCGTGATAAAACCTGTCGCGCTACACATTTTCTTATAAATACCCTTTTTTTCTCCTCTAAAACGGATCCTCTTGACTCTCTTGATTTTTCTACCCATTCTCACACTTCCAAAACCGACATTCTCTCATTTTCCTAAACCTACTTTCTCTCTCTTTTTCCTCTTTTTCCCTTTACACTTAAACTTTTCTCCATCAAATTATCTTTTTATTTTATTTCTAATTAAGTGGGTTAATTTCTTATTATTACGAATTAAATTCGAAACTTTGTCCAAATTAATACTCGAAGAAACAATAATCAAGCGAGAAGTGTAAGTTTTCTGAGAGTCTTAAATTAAACTTTATGTATTGATTGTTGTATTTATTTATTCATATATTTATTTCAATTTTTCACAATGTTTTTGTTAAAGGACTTAATTTGAATTAATTTATCACATTAAACTAAGATAATTTTTGGACAAATTGTATCATGCTAGGAACCTTGAATGAATCTTAACGACGATTTGACTAAATTAATTAGTTTTATATGATTTCACCATAATAATAGTAATTTTGTGTTAGGTTGTAAATTATTATTTTGTGGTTCTTTATATAACTTGTGTATAATCGAGAGAAAACTAGTAATGGCCGTCTACGGGCTAATATGACGCACTCTGCCATATTAGTACCTTTACCCCTGAATCCAACCTTTGGTTCGTAAGATCATAACTTGGAGTCATCCCCATGGGATTGAAAGGGTTATATGTGCAATTTAGATTATCGTCCCGTATTCGTGTCCCATTCGTAATCAATCTAAATATACGGTTTATGAGTTTGATTCCTAAAACTCATTGGCGACTCCTTACTAGCATCGTCCGTATTCGTTGATATTATCTCACTCGAAAAAAGATAATTAAAAAAACACTAAAATAGCGTAGCGCGATAGACTTTGTCACGCTAACGTCGCAGCGTCACAAAGTTTGCTGCGCTACACCTGCAGCGTGACAAACTTTGTAGCGCTGCACAGCCAGCGTGACAAACTCTGTCACGCTACCACGCTAGCGTGACTGAAATTTCTGCGCTCCTGCTTTTTGCAAAATACTTCTAAAAAAGTCCATTTCACCTTTCCTTAAGCCAATTTTTTAGGTCTAACTCGACCTATGGACGGTTTGGAAAAAGTGACCAAAAAAAATTTGGGACCCTAAAATCCGGGGCCCCTACAGTTTCCCACGGAGTTTTGTGTTTTTTTGGTTTGTTTTCTGGTGTTTTCATTATTTGCTTGGAATTTTCGATGGGTGAAGGTATGTGTTTATGCTTTTTTTTTCATTTTTTCGTTATTTGCTTCCAATTAAATTGATTTTTCTGAGTTTTGTTTTGTGGGGAAGTAGCGAGGTGGGTTGTGGTGAAGGCTGTGACGAGGTGGTTGATTGTGGCGAGGTCGGTGGTGGGTTTATGGTTCGGGGGTTTTGGGTGGTTAATTGTGGCGTTGTGGGTTGTGGCGAGGTTGGTCGGTGGTGGGTGTGGAAAATGGGTGGTTGATCTAAATTCTAGTTGGTCGGTGGTGGTCGAATTATGGAAGGTGGTGGGGTGGTGGTGGGGGTGGTGACACAGGAAGTGGTGAGGTGGCTATTGCTGCTTCACCACCTTTTTTTTTATTTTTCTATTTCAGATTTCCGACGGAATTCCGGCCGTCGAAAATTAGACAACTTTTTTCGTTGAGATTTCGTCGAAATTCCGTCGCAAAATTTTTCCGACGGAAATTCCGTCGCTAATTCCCGTTTTTGCGACAAGCAACATTCCGACGACCAATTCCGTCGCAAAAGTCATTTGCGACGGAATTTTTCCGCCGCAAATGACCCGTTTTTTTGTAGTGCCTCGCGCTCCTTCCGAGCACATCTTTCTGATGAGGCTATCGCACACCTATCAAAAGTAAACCAAACCACTCTAACTAATATAGCTAGGGAAGTAGGGATCGAATCCACAGGGAAGCAATTAAACCTATTAGTTTTAAAAAGTTTAGACTGTGTAAAGGGCCTTTGAATGTTAAATTAAGACTCAAACGCTAACTAAAACTAGAACTAAGTTGATCAAAGTAATAAATTTATGACTAAGTCTGGGACATCGGTTCACCATAGATTAACAAATGAATTGCACACAATTAATCAATTAGATTATCAATTTCCTTGAATTAAGGTCCACTAATTCTCTCAAATCTAGTCCCCTTCAAAACTTCTCTAATGGCTCTCGCTCACTTAGACTCGTTTTGCCTATTGTCCTTATGATCTAATTGTGGTAATCTTACCTCTCGGCATCGATTTCAACAATATCAAACTAACAATTAAACCTGGCCAGTATTTAACCGAAAGCAATAAAAGTTGACAACAGGAATTCAAGTACATCAATAACCAACTAACAATTATGAACAAGCATCAAAATCAATCCATGGATCCCCTAGTCCTAGAAAGGGAACTACTCATGCATAATAGAAACTAAGGGAACCAATTTAATCATAAGTACTGGAACTAAAAACATGACTACGACAATTAGACTAATCAACAAGAGCAAGAATAACTCAAAAGCAAAAACTAAAACAAAAACAAGATCTAAAATTAAAATACTACTAACAATTAAAACTAAGGAAAATAATTAAACTAATAAAAACAAGAGAAGAAAATAAAGAAGAACCTGAAATTGCAATTGTATTGAATGAATGATTGAGTTTTGACAAGAGTAAGTTCTAGAGAGAAACTGAATGAAAAATCCTAAGGAGAGAAAATAATTTCTAGTCTAGTCTCTAATCTCTACTGTGTTAAAAAGACCTAACACAAACACTATTTATATAAAAAGTACAATGCTCGGGTCAAAAGGAGTGAAAAACGGGCTCCGGACAATCCGCCCGACCAATCGGGCAAAATCTGCCCGATCGGTCTCACTAAGCGAGTGATTTTGGCCTTGGAAGCAATCCGCCTGACTGCCCGGGCGAGATCCGCCCGATCGGGCGCGATCAGTGTTTTCGCCCCTATCTTCTTGAAAAATGCTAAGTAAATTCCGCTCGACTGCCCGGGCGAAATGACTTCTTCGCCTAAATCAAGTCAGCTCGTCTTGTGTTACTCCAGGCTTCATCATAGCTTCTTGATTACTTCAATTCTAACCCATGGCTTCTAGTATCTAGTTGTAACTCATATGATTGCCTCGGAATCAATGCAAAAAAACACCGAAATCTTGCAAAAAGTCACTAACAAGCACAAACAACTCCATACAACCAAATGTTAGCCAAAATAGCTCCGAAGAGCATAGGTTAGAGTCAAAATAAACTAGAAAAGAGGGTAAAATATAAGAATAAAATACACTTATCACTTTCATTATTTCCCCATAAAAGCATTTACTTCCCTCATCTTTAAAATCGTAAATTTCAACAACATAATGTAATTCATTGCTATGGGAGATCGATATGATTACAAGAAACAATTTGCCATTGTCGAGGTGTAAAGTGAATGTGAGGAATTGAGGTTGGGGACTAGACATAGGATAGAGTTTGTGAACAGATTGAATAGAGCTCCAGAAAAAGGTTGCAACTTTAGATTGAATGTTGATTTCTTAGATCAATGAAAAAAATATTCCAGCAGATTACCAAAAAATACAAAATCTCGTATTTTGGTTGAGAAAGGGGGCAGAGAAAGGAGGGGGGGAGTGGAGCTAGAATAGTTGTGAAGTTAGCTAACTGCATTAAAGAGGAAATAACTCCTATTCTATCTATTTAGTTTAGCTACTTCAAAGGTCTTACAACCTTACTTTTCTTTTCTCTTAATTAGCTTCACTTCTTCTTTTTCTCTATGAAACAACAACCCCCAAGGTTGAATTGAAGATACCAATTCAAGAAATTAAATTGGGGGTCGTCTAAGGTTTTTTTTATTGTTATTATTATATTTTTTTTGTAGCTTCAAGGGAGTTTGTCAAGGTGGGTTTAGAGTTTTGTTTTGTGGTTAATTATGTTGTTGTCATTAATGGAGGAATGATGGTAAGAGGAGGGTGAAATGGTGAAAATTTGGAAGAAAATAAAAAACAGAGGGAGAGCATGGAGGGAAGGAGGAAAAACAGAAGAGGGGTGCAATTAGATGGAAAAGGACAAGTCAATGCCGAAAAATGTAAGTCAATGTTGGAAAATCCTTACTAGGTTTCAACTGGCAAAAATAATTAGATTAAGGTTTTAAGTGGCAGATTTTCTTTAAAAGGTTTTATCTTACAATTTTATAATTTTTTAAGATTTCTTCACAATTTTCCTTTTTTTTTCATCGAACTTACTTTTCTCATATTAGTCATGCCTCGTTTGATTGGATTGATAAAACATTATCATTTTATTATTAGTTTTAAAAACAACATTGTAACATAATACGGAGTAACAAGTAATATCAACACGAAACAAATTAGAGGAGGTGGATGCCAAGAAATTGAAAGAAAACATGATTTTCCTTACAATTACAAAACGGTTTTTATTAATTGAGAAGATATTTTTATCTCAAAAAATAATTGTTTTACATAAAGTAATTATATCAAATAAGGAATAATTATAAAATAATAAATGTCCGATGAAATACTTCATGACTTTGTAGCCTATATATACGGAGTATATTCTTTCCAAACAAAAAATAATATATATATACGGAGTATATTGTAATTGTAAGAAGTTAAGAACTAAATAAATTAAAATCTAAAATATCGCTTTCACAATCCCCTAAATTATGGAGTCACAATGGGTAGAGTTTGACCACAACTTAACACACATATTTTTAATTATAATGTGATCGTCTATACGTAGAAAAAAAATATATAGATATATATATATATAGTAAATATTATAATATGTAATTTTACAAGAATGAATATTGTATATATTCGGTGTACAATAAAATTATTGTACGACCAACTTAAACCAAATTTTTGGTAACTAGAATCAAATTTATAATAACTTTAAAATCATTGAAATTTTAAACAAAAAACTTTTATATATGACATAATAAGTTATACTAATTCATTAAAATTGCGTTTATTAGCATTAGAAAGTAAATAGGTGCATGATAACTAGCTTGAACTGATTAACGTAACTGGAACTAAAAAAAAGTTTGAGTTGATGTCATAGTAACTAGAGCGCAAAAAATGTAACTTTAAACCTGTTGTACAATAATTATTGTACACCGGGTGTATATAAAAATTTGTCATTTTAAAAATTGCACGATGCATTTAAAAAGTTCTTTAAAATAAAAAAAGATATTTTGATAATTTATGACTTTTCATAAATTTACAATTTTCCATTTTAACTAATATAATTAATACTTATTGTATGCTAAAACTGCAACGCACATTTGTAGTGAGTATATACAATTTTATTTTACTTCCCTCACATGTAATTTTTACTGCATCATTATAGTTGACAATTAAAGTTTACAAAAATCAGACAAAAGATTTAGGTAATTTATCCATTTTAATATTATTGAAATGTGCAATTGTTTTCAGTTAAAAAAAGAAAAAGAAAAGAAGAAATGTACAATTGTTAATTACTCCGTATAAGATTTATTTCTACATAATTGCGGAGTACTTAATAACAAGCTGACTATTATTTGTAATCGTGTTTTAATTTTTTTTTTAAATAAATATTAATTCATTGATAAAGAGTCATACGACATCTACAATAAAGATCAAAACTAACAAATACAAATCGATCTTAATCGATCTACAATCGTTGTATATAAGATCTGACAATAATGAATACCCTCTTCCACATCGCTGTTCTATACAGCTTTCAACGAAGGGGTCTTTCGATATGTTGTAATTTTGAAACTGAGCAAAATTTGACCCAATTGATTGTAGTCGTAGAATCAAGATCTGCTGCAACCTCATACAAATCTTCATTAACAAATTAAAGCTTCCACTAAAAATAAAACCCTAACCCCAAACTCTCACAAGGAGAGAGACAAAATCCAAAATATGGGTAGGTATAACCCAATATATGAGTAGTAAAACTCTCTATTAGGGAGAGAAGGGAGATTTATTATTAACATAAACAAAAAAAAACAAGTGCAAAGAGGAAGAAGAGGGGCTTACCATCGGCCGAAAAGGCTGGTGGTAGCCCCTAGATCTGAAAAACTAGGGTTTTAGAGAAAGAGAGTGAAGAGAAGAGGAGAAAGGAGGGGGGAGAGCGTTAGAATTATTTAGGATGAGTTCGTGTTTTAATTTGCACAAAAACTATATGTTGTTATTTTAGTAGATTTTTATGTGTCTTTTGCATCAAAATTTTTTTTGAATGGGTAATTTTACATCATTGCCAAAAAATCCGTGTTACTCTACGGTACATAATATTGAACTTCTAAGAAGGAGAACATTAAGAAGGTACACTACCAAAAGTTTCTTCATTTACGACAGGACACGTTTACGACGAGCTTAAATTCCGTCAATAGCCAAATAGGTTGTCATAAATGACTTCATTTCTAGTAACTCTATAAAAAAATAATAGCAATAAAGAGCATTTACAACGGGATCGCGACAGAAAAATTACATTTATGACCCCCTTTTATACGACGAGTTCACATTTACGATGCCTCTTTTCTACGACAGGAAAAATCATTCACGACGGGATTTCTCGTCATAAATAACCATCTTTCTAGTAGTGGTAGGAGTTATAGAGATGCGGATGTTAAAATGGTATGTTGGAACATTCTAAGGGATATAATTTGAAATACAGTCATCTGTAGCAAAGTTGGTGTCGCAGACATTGCAAGCAAACAAAGAGAAAATTGCCTGCTTTGGTTTGGACATGTGAATCGGAGACCTCAGGGAGCCCTGGTGCGATGAATGAAAGACTGGGATTAGGGAGATCCCAAAGGAGGTAGGAAGAGACCGACTTGGTTGAAAAGGATTAAAAAAGACATGAAGCTTTTGGATTTACATGCAGGATAACGAGGTTCTTCAGTGCAGTAGATTGGAAGATGAAAATTAATATGAATGTCCACATGAAATGAATACTTTTGATTTCTGTAGCCGACCTCAATCATGAGATTAAGACTTTGATTGGTTAATTGATGAGCAGGTAGAAACTAGTCGGTAAACTTGAATAGTAGAATCTTTGAAAAAGCAATGAGAATGATGATGATATAGATTTTGTTGCTAACATATATTATCTACAATTAACACTTAAATACTTCTAGGAGTAGAATTATCCGCTCCTAGTTCATATAGAACAAGCTAAGAAAGGCCATAAAATTTCATTGTTTGACATTGTTTACTAATTTTGGGCTTATGAAGGATAGGTTTACGCTGAATTACAATAATACTTTGTATCATTTCAGGATATTGATTATGCTCCTAGTTGATTTCGTTTCGACATTTTTAGTTGATTCTATTTTTTCGATCTTAATTTATCCCATTACAATGATCCTCATTGATTCAGTTCCAATAATTATTACAATCCTAATCGATTTTAGTTCAAATTCCATACAATTACGTACATATTGATAATATTTTCACCTTACACCTAAATCATTTACAAATAAGAATCATAATATCACAATATCATACATGATCCTAATGATAATTTGAACAACCGCATTAGCAAACATCAATGGAAGGACCTGCTTAATTATTTCAACTGAAAACAGCTTAACTGAATTAAATTGATTGGAGCTGAATTGAACTACACTGAAAGTTTTTATTATGGATTAATGATTAGCAAAATAGAAAAAGACTTAAACTGAACTGAACGAAATTGAACTTATTTTAAGCTGAAATAAACAGGCCCGAAATATATTACTATTTTATCTTTTCATAAGTAATAGAGGAAAAAAATATAGATTACATAAAAAAAAAAAAGGATATTTCACTTTTCCTAACCAAAACCACAAAAATAAAAATAAAATATAAAAAAAAAATATTTTATCCGTGACCACCTAATAATGTGCTTATATAAATGCCTCCCTTCCCCTGACTCCATCCCAAAAACCAAAAAAAAATCACAATATAACACATACAACAACTTCACAAAATACACACTCTTTCTCTCTCCATTATTTCACCACCAAAAAAAAATTGTACAAACTCTGAAATATCTATCCTCCAAGATGAAGCACTTAATTAAAAAACTTTCAAAAGTAGCTCCATCCTCCTCCTCCTCTCCCTCCTACACCCTCCTACGGTCCGACTCACACTCGTCGGCCTCGCCTCGTTCACACCGCAATACAAAGCCATCCAAAAAACAAGCAACCCTAATACGACGCAAATCCTCCGTACCTTCAGGTCACGTCCCCGTCTACGTAGGCGAGGACGTAATGGAGCGGTTTGTGATCAGCGCCCATCTAATGAACCACCCTATTTTTGTAAAGCTACTCAACAAATCTGCTCAAGAATATGGTTACGACCAAAAGGGAGCCCTTAAGATCCCTTGCGATGTACTCCTGTTTGAACGCCTCCTTGACGCCTTGATTTGTGGAAGGGATGTTAATTCTGATGTTTTACAACTCATTAACTCGCTCTTTAACTCTTCTTCTCCCGATGATGGCTTGATTTTGTAGCAGTTAGTTTTTGTAATTTGTTTTGTCGTTTTTGTTGCAGATCTGTCTTTTTTTGGTTTATTACATTGTACATATAGGATCATGAATTTGAATGTCAAGAAGAAGTTTTTTCTAAATTTTTCAGTTTACTTCTTCATTTCGTTTATACTCAGTAATTTTTCTGGGATTTAATGGATCAATTAATTTTTTGTTGTTGTTGTTGTTGTTGTGAAAGACACAAATTATTACCCATTAATCGGGGGAAATATTAAATGATCGACAAACATTATTTATGAGTTTATTTATTATTGTATTTTATTGATGTTATTATTCCGTATTATTTTTTCAATTTTACACTTAATGTGATTGCAGTCGTTAATGGTGATAAAAGTACATCAAGTACAATTTCTGTTTTTGTTAGTTTTTTTTTTTTCATTTTAAATTTGGCAGCTGATTTATTTTAATTTATTTTGTTGTATAATTGACAATTTGCATAATCAAAAGGAAATTACCAAATTGTATTAAATTTCTTTTTCAGACAGAAAAATAAGCGCAAAGTCCGGAATTATTGTACTCCGTAGAAGTTTTTATACACTGTAGAAGAAATTCTGTAATGAAAGTGAGGAATTAAAACTAAATTTCAATAATTGAGAATGGACAAGCTGGGAATTCATTGGAATATAATATAATTTAATTAAAAAAATTAAATAAATGTGGACTGTCAAACACGTAGAAATTTGGCAAGCTTTGAAAATCACAAGGAAATCAGTGGAGTGGTTCAAAGGCTCATGACCGATGACTTACGCACTATTATCATCATCAACAATTCATTAATGGGTTTTTCTCAGTTGTACCCACATGTTTTTTCATTTTGTAGGGTATACCCACCTTTGCCTAAAATTCCAAGAGATACCCATAAATTTACAAAAATTATTCACTTATAGCCACTTGTTAAATCCACCGTTAGAAAACCGTTAGTTCATCTTCTTCCTTCGTTTCCAACATCATCATCTTGTTTCCCTTCTTCCTCCATATCCAACTTTCAAATACAATACCTTCAAACTGCAATTCAAGACTTAAGATTTTCAAAACAAATTAAGCCCTCTATCCATTTAATTAATTTTCTCATATATCAACAATAATTAATTTTCTCTCCTCACTCAAAAAAAAAAGATTGAAAAAAAGAAAAAAAATCCATTTAAGTAATGAGGTTGCCATTAGTTTTTTGCTTCTTAGTTTTTAAAAGTGGTTTTAGTGCGAGTGCATGGGGATGGTGGGAAGCTGTAATTGAGGGTGGTGTTATGGTGTTGACGGAGAGGAGTGAGGAAGCAACTAAATTTAACGGAAATGTCAACTAAGAGTTAACAATGTGGCTATGAGTGATTAATCTTTGTAAACTTGTGGATGTCTCTGAGAATAACACGAAAATATGGGTACACCTTAGAAAATGAAAAAACATGTGGGTACACATGAGAAAAACCCTTCATTAATATAAATCATTTTTTGTCCAAAATTACCTCAAATTTATCGGTTTTTTTCGAAAAACTATCTTTCTCTTTCGCTTTTTTATTTTAAACTACCTTAAATTGTTGTTGACCAATACCTTACCCTTAAATTTCAACATTAACCAAATGTTTCCGATCCAAAATAAACACGTGCATGTCAGATGACTTCATATTAAACCTTATTTACCCCCAAATAATCCCCTTTTCTCTCTCTTAGTTTATTTTAACTCAACCTTTAAATTTAAATCAGTCGTTGTTGTCAACGAAACTACGTCACGTGGCGCTCGCCAATAAATATGACATATATCACTCTTTATAAAAGTCTCATGCACAAATAAAAATACAAATCATGTGTAGCTATTAGGAATCACTTATGACATTTGAAACGAAATATGAAAGTTTGACCACCAATCTATAATAAATTTGATATTTAATATTTCAAGGTAATGGATAATAAAGTCTTGTAGTCATATGGTATGAGCTTTTGCTTTGTATCGTTTATTCATCACTTGCACTAAAACTATGACAATGTTATTTTTATTTCAAATCCTTTATAGTTATTTTTAGAATGTTATTTTTTAACTATAATCTCTCTGAACGTACATAATTTTAGAATGTTATTTTTTAACTATTGAAACCCCATTTCATGAATTCAATAAAATAATCTCTCTCCGTAATTAGTTATTTTAAATTAGTTTGTTGGGATTGCAATACAAGGTTACAATTATATTTTTAACTCTTTAAAAAAAATTACAATGATACACAATTTACTATAAACTTTGTATTTTGATCATTTTATCCATTACAAAACCGTGCATCATACGGGCATTATCTAGTATGTATATATATATATATATAAGTAGATTGATTGTTTGTAATTTTTGGGGGTAGATTTTAAATGTGAGTAATTTTTTAATTTAGGATGATTACATATTCAATCTTATAAAATTATAGGAACTATAGGCTATAATGTTTTACTTTATCTCATTTCAAAAGAATTGTGCCATGTGGCACACTCCAAAGTATATGCGTCATGTAAGCTTGCCATGCCTTTTAACAAAATAAATTGTGCTTAGTTCTAGAGTCATGTGCTTAATTCTCTTACAAATCAAGGTCATGCATGATGTGGCACGCCATATCATGCCACGTGTTAGCATAATATTGGGCCACGTGTCCACTAAAAGGCCAAGTGGCACTGCCACCTGGCAATGACTAGACCACCAAGGTGGGCTCCACGCGGCCACGTGTCATTGTAAGATTGGCCACGTGTCCACAACAAATAATTAAAAGGAGAGCAACCTCCGCTACTTGTCGCATATTTGAGGTTACAAGGTAGGCTAAAAGGAAGAATTTGAGCCTTGAGGCTTGAATATGGAAACCCATGAGGCTTGATCAATCATCAACCAATTAGACAATGACAAATGTCATTCTCCTATTTGTTAGCCTCCAAACCTAAAGGCTATAAATACCTCTTAAAATCATCATTTTGGGGGCATTCAATTTTCATTCATTCTTACGTCATACTGAGAGAATTTCTCTCACTAGTTTCCCTCTCTAGATTACTAAGTTGTTAATTATTGCTAATTTGCCTTAATCCTCATACAAATACTTACTTAAGCATCGGAGGGGGAAAAAATCCTACAAGGATTTTGTTCCCTTGTTTTGCAGGAATCGAGGTCCGAGCCATCAGGAAATGAACAAGCCAACACCTGTCCGTCCGAAGTGTAGCTCTCTAGTTCCCTCTCCACGTATTCAGTTGAAGTGACCCTACCAGAAACTCTTTCTACATCAATGCATTTACCATTTCAACCAACTTTGGTTAATGAATTTAAATGTCAACATTGCGTTATATATTAATTTTATTTATTAAGTAAATAAGAAGTAAGATATATTTATTTTCACAAGCATAAAAAATAGATATATGAAGTACTCCTATAAAAAAATAATTAATATTAAGTGGAAAATAAAAAAGTAACACCTAATTAAAAAGCTCCTTAACTAAAATTTATAGCAACATTAAACTACTTAAAAGTGCTAAAAATGATTTAGAACAATACACCTATTATATCACCTCTAATAAATTCCATACATTACCCAATAATTAATTTTTGAAAACCTTTTATTTTCAAGATTTTATTAAAATTACAGCAATATAATATTGCTTAAAAACCTTTCTAGAATCACTTTAAAATTCATATTTTGAATGCAAAACATCATAACTATAACATATGATCAATCCATCATACAACAATTTGGAACATTATAAACATAAACCCTAGTTAAATCCTGCACTTTTTAAAACCCTAAAAACAAATCTCATGATCATACTTTTAAAACTTGTTATAATAATCAAAACATGCTTATAATTACTAAAACATAATGGAATAATAAGTATAAATCATAAAATTAAATTAAAATTGAAGAAGAGAAGAATTTTTTTTAATAAATATATATATATATACCGAAAACCAAAAAGGAGGAAGGAAGGAGGGCCGGCAGTGGCGGCTGCTGGTGGTCGGCACCGACTACTACCTATTTCTAGTGGCCGGGCTGGTCACCGGCAGTCGGTGGGGGCAGTTGATGTGGCACGCCATATCATGCCACGTGTAAGCATAATATCGGGCCACGTGTCCCATTTATCATGCAAATTGCCAAGTCATATCCAGTCTACAGACTGCATGGACGACTACGTGCCGCCCTTGAGATCTTGCTATGTGTTCGGTTTAAGGAGGAGAGACTACTCTATGCTATGGGCCAAAGGCCAAAGGTCAGAAAGGCCCAACAAGGGCTCATAAAGGCACAAACCAATCACCAAGGGACAAGTGTCCCAAAACCCTAGGGCACCTTTGGTGATCTTGCCTATAAATACCTCATGGGGGTATTCATTCATTCAAGCACATTCACTCTCATACAATTCTTACATAATACTAGAGTCTCTCTCTAGATTAATATTGTTAATTGTTGTTATTTAATCTTAATCCTCCCACAAATACTTACTTAAGCATCGGAGGAAGAAAAAGTCTTACAAGGATTTTGTTCCCTTGTTTTGCAGGAACCAAGGTCCGAGCCATCAGGAAGTGAACAAGCCAACACCTGTCCATCCGAAGTGTAGCTCTCTAGTTCCCTCTCACGTATTTAGTTGAAATGACCCTACCAGGAACTCTTTCTACATCATTTGGCGCCGTCTGTGGGGAGGGCACCTGAGGATGGCTGGTGGTTCACTTCCAACCGAGAATGAGACTTGGTACCTTGATCAATTCGAGAACTGTGAAATCGGACAAGGAACTGGCTCTCCTAAGGGGAAAGCAACAGAGAATCAATCCGTGACTATCGGTCAACTCACTAGTGGAAAAAACATCATAGGTAACGGGTCAAAAAGGGCTTTAGGTTACGGTCATCGTCGTTAGCTAAACCCCGTTGCATATTCGTTTAGGTAACGGGCTACGTTTGTAACCTAAAACAGTACTTTAAGTAACGGGCGTAACTACAGCCCGTTACCTAAAGTCCTACAGAAACTTATAAAGGTAAGACTTTAGGTAACGGGCACTACGAAAGGCCCGTTACTTAAAGTCATGTAAACAGTAAAAAATAATGGCTTGAAGTATCGGACTCGAGCCACTGCCCGTTACTTAAAGTCTTAATTTTGAAAAAAAAATGAATCATGAGCAATAATTAACACAGTACACATTGGCAACACCACAATTACAACACCAATACTATAAGGAAAGCTTTTATAACACAAAAGAATTCCCATTATGACTTTATAATTCAGCTATATGCCTATATGATACAAGTTATCTCACATTCACCATCTCAAAGTAACGTATTATATATCATATATATATAGATATAACAAGTTCAAATTGAAACATATATGCTAGTGTTTCCAACTAACTAATTGAGGTTGTACATAGTCTCAATTTGCAAAGTCTTGGAATGATGCCAATTGTGTATCATATGGAGAAGTAAAATGATTTCAGCAAATCTGCAAAGAAGAACATATGTGTCATGGATAATCAATCTGCAAGCACAAAATGAAATAAGCAGAGAAACTTAGTTATGAAGTATTGGAATACAAACTAATTCAAGTCACATGATTTATAATTACAATATGTGAATTTTGAAAACCGGACTTACTGATTCAATCCACAAGACAATTTAACTAACATTTCTCAATTATTGATTCAGTACCTTCTATAAGGACTTCACAAGAGTCTAAGTTTGTGAACTGATTCAATTTTTGTATCATAGCTCTACTATGTAATAACATTGCAAAATTGAATGAGAATGGAGACTTGATATGTGTAAGCCTTAGCTATATATTCAGAAAATGTAATAATTGTACAGATGTATATAGGATAAATCGAAACTCACCATCCAATTACACAAAAAGCAACAACAACGCGGCATAAGCAGTCAAAAATAACTCAAGGGATCAAAAATTTGATGGAAATATCATTCAAAAAGAAGTAAGAAGAACAAATAATGCTCCCATTGAGTGATTTTACATTCTTATTGAGCTTGTTGATGGATCAAAATCTACATATAGCATTTTGTCTAAAATAAGGGTGCTAGAAGGCTTTTTTGGAAAAAATAATGGGCCAAATCCCCTACTGGAATTTGTCACGGCATATAACTCGAAAAAATAACCAATTTGAAAAAAAAAAAAATTACGTCATTTGGACACCCGAGCGCAATGATATGTCCATTATAAAAAATGACACATTTATTATAAAGTTTGCTAAATTAACCGTTACACATATTGCAAGATATACCTCTTTGTTTCATGTTCAATCCAAAAAACCTGAGTTCATGACAACAAAGATTTAAAAAATGTTCACATAAACTGACATTTCAAAATATGGTTAAATTAGGCAAGAGCAATGAATTCACCATGGACTCATGGAGTGAATCTTCTTGCTTGCAAAAGAAAGAGCCTAAACAATGCAACAGAAAAACACAATGCAATTATACAAACCTTAAAATGTAGACTGCTCAACATATAATGACCTTAAAGTGGTTGCTCAATCATAATCTGATTGCTCAACCTTAAATTCTCCTAATAAGGCTTAACAAGAACACGAGAATCACAGACAAAGTGAGGTTTCCTTTAGCCAAAATGAGCTTCACAGTTGCAGGATAAACAAATGTAACAAAACCAAACATTCTTTTCTGCTGATATGGAATCCTCACATCTAGCTTGTACAGATCCATATAAGCTTTATCAAATCACCCAAAAAAAAAAAAAAACAGCAACAATATTTCTATCAACACATGCTTATATGATTTTTTTTTTTTTAAAAATTCAAAGAATATGATATCAAAAATTCAAAGGAATAAATCTAATAATAGCAAAAGAAATAATAAGTAAACCATACTTAAAGTAGCTAGAAACATCCTCCTCTTTGAAAGTGCTGTCAGCTGGGAATGTTAAGTAAAACTGCCTTGAACCCAGGTTCGAATTCATACCCGCAAACTCATTCCTCGCCATTCTTGCTCGATTTAACTTGTGAAACTCTTCCCCTATCATCAATGCAACTGCTGCAGATCTACAATAAACCCACTTAAATTAATACAAAACATTAAACACCCACATAATAAAATCAAAAATTAAAAAACACACATACCATAAAATCAAAAATTAAAAAATACCCATATTATAAAACTCACCATTCGAAAGAGCAGAATTGAAAAATCACGAAAATTCTAAAAAATTACAAAAATAGAAAATTAAAAAACGAAATCTAAACAACAACCATCAAAACAACTAAATTGAAACCAACAATCTTTTGACATTCGAAAGAGCAGAATTGAAAAAGAAAAAACAGAAAAGAAAACCTCCAATCATCAACTCAAAACGCCAAATTGAACTTTTAATCCTCAATCCAAACACTTTCAACTAAAAAACCTTCAAATCGAATCCAGATTCAAATCCTCATATCAAAAAAGGTCATTTTAGGGTCTGAAAGTTGGAGTTTCGAATTGAAATTTGGGATTAGGAATTTCGGTTTAAGATTTGAAACGTGGTGGCTTTGGGGATTTCGAACAGCTTTTCAGATGTTTGTGGTAAAGTAAATGAAAAGGGGTTTCATATTGTAGCAGTATTTGTAGTAGTGAAATAGATGAGAACGAAGACAAATGAATTAGAGGATGAAATGAGACAATGGTCATGAGAGATGAGAGGTCGTTTTGAGAGGGTAATAGGTTAATCAATAATAAAACCCTCAAAGTTTAGGTAACGGGCTGTATTTAGCCCGTTATTTAAAACATCTTTAGGTAACGGGCGGTATTTAGCCCGATATTTAAAATACTTTATCTTACGGGCTTGCACTTAGCCCGTTAGATAACGTGAGTTTTAGCTTACGTTTTTATGGTTGCCCGTAAAATAAAACTTAAAGGTTACTTGCATTCCGTTTGCCCGTTACCTTTGGGGCGTTACCTATGGCAATTTTTCCACTAGTGACTCAAGAGTATCTTGGAAGGTCTCAAGGAGTCCTTTACGGATGCTCTACGGGAGCATTCCTCCAAGAGAACTCATGAGGAGGATGATCCTCGTCAGAGAAAGCTTAAAGGAAAGTTGGATCAGGAAGATCAAGATTCACTCTAATCAGACGAGGAAAGTTGGATGCAAATCAGACGAGGAAAGTTGGATCAGGAAGATCAAGATCCTACAACTTTGAGATACATCTCAAATTCACTCTTGAATCATATAAGCGTGATGATGAAGAGAATTTGAGATACAAGATTGAGAAGAAGAAAGCTGAAAAAGCAGATCAAGCTAGAAGAGAGCAAATGATCCAATACTGGGAGAACAGGTTGAGACCCGAGGAGCTTTATATGGCCAAGCAGGTACCTAATGATCCTACGGGGATAATCGGGGATAAAGTAGGTTCTATGTCTATGAACTGGACAACCCCATTTGCTGCATCAATCATGATGGCTCCTCGCCCAGTTAAGTTTAAGATGCCTAATGTAGAGGCTTTTGATGGAACAAATAATCCAGAAGAGCACTTGGCAACATACAAACACTTGATGTATTTTCAAGGTTTGGATGATGCAACCTGGTGCCGCTATGCAACACTTAAAGGAATAGCACAGAAGTGGTTCAATACCCTACCAAATCAGTCTATTAATAATTTTCATAAACTAAGCACAACTTTTGTACATCACTTCATGGCCAACAAACGTGAGAAAAAGAGTAGTATGCACTTAGCTAAGATAGTGCAAGGTGAAAAAGAATCCTTAAGAAGCTATGTCCAGCGATTCAATCTTGAATCATTGCAGATACCTACCCTTTCTAAAGGAGTTGCTTTTGATAGCTTCTTCAGAGGGCTCCGTGATGAAAACTTTAAGTTTGATATGGTCAGAAGGAATTGTAAAACCTTGAAGAGGATCCTGCAGGAGGCTGAATGCTTCATCCATGCTCAGGAGCTATGCGCTTCCACCCGCAAGGATAAGAAAAATGATTATGGATCAAAAAACAAAGATCAAAAGAGACATGCCACTTGGATGGCTGGCTCATCAAACAAGTCAAATGATCAAAACGGGAAGAGAAAGGCGAATAATGCGCCAAAAGTTGAATTCACTAAGGATCTTTATTCAGTCTTTAAGGAGATCCGAGGGAAAGTTGACATTGACGATCCACCCCCATTCAGAAGTGCAAAACAAGATCAAGATTCAAGTAAATATTGCTACTTTCATAAAGATGTGGGGCATCATACCAATGATTGCTTCAATCTTCGGAGAACCCTGGAAGCTCTTGCTGCTAAAGGGAAGATTAGTCAACATTCAATCAAATCCTCTGACAAGAGTGCCAAGCAGAAGTCAAACTCTAAAAATGAGGTGACAAAGGAGGGCTATGAGACAGAAGATGTTGTCTATGTAATCTCTAGGGGATTTGTTACTGGAGGTCCTACTATGAAGGGAAGTAAGGAATATGTGCGACGCTTAGTCCGGGAATCATCACCCGAGGCTGGGGAAGATGCTAAAACTAAATTTCCAGAAGTACTGATCAGTGACAGGGACTGGGGAAAAGTTCGAACACCCCATGATGATCCCTTGGTAGTAGAGGTGAAAGTAACAAATATGAAGGTAAAGAGAATACTTGTTGACACAGGAAGTTCATCTGATATAATTAGTTACAGCTGTTTGAGAAAGTTGAAGTATGATTCATCAAAGTTAGAACCAATCCACCATCCCATCATTGGGTTTGGAGGAGGAATTATCAATCCCTTGGGAACTGTGACTTTGCCAGTTCGAGTGGGGGATAAAGACTGTGCTCGAAACATGTTCGTTAAGTTCCTTGTAGTGACAGAGCTACAGGCATACAATGTGATTCTTGGAAGGCCAACACTTAATGCTGTCAGGGCAGTTATTGTTACCCACCTCATGCTCATGAAGTATGAGTGTAACAATGGTACTGTGGGAACAATTCATGGAGACCAGCAACTAGAAAGAGAGTGTTATGTTACCACATTAAAAGCAGAAGCTTGGTCAAGTGAAAGTGGCAAACCAAGTAAGAAAAGGAAAGTAGAAGAAGCTCCCAAGGACCAAGTAATGGCTGTTCATAGCTTAAATCAAGTCCCAAGACCTCAACCTGGAGGTGAGCATGAAGATTTTGTGTTGGATGAGATGAAGCCTGATAGGACAGTCAAGATTGGACAGGCACCTGACGAACATGTTGGGGCAGGGATAAGAGCCTTACTTAGACAATACAAAGATGTTTTTTCATTTGAAGTTGAAGAAATGCCGGGGATTGACCCAGAAGTGGTTGTTCACAAGCTCAATGTTAAGCCTCAAATGAAGCCTGTCAGGCAGAAGAAAAGAAATCTTGGTGAAGTTCGTAACAAAGCTGCGGAGGAAGAGGTAAAAAAGTTATTGGAAGCAGGATTCATCCGTCCATGCCAATATCCTGATTGGGTGGCAAATGTTGTATTGGTGCCAAAACCCAACGGAACAATGAGAATGTGCGTGGATTACACAGACTTAAACAAGGCGTGCCCTAAGGATAGCTTTCCTTTGCCCAAGATCAATCGGTTGGTTGATTCTACGGCTGGACATGCCTTGTTGAGTTTTATGGACGCCTATTCCGGCTTTCATCAAATTCCTCTATGGGAGGAAGATCAGGAAAATACAACTTTTTTTACGGAAACAGGTCTGTACTGTTATACAAGAATGCCCTTCGGTTTGAAGAATGCTCCAGCTACCTTCCAGAGACTAGTTAATGAAGTATTCAAGCAACAATTGGGAAGGAATATGGAGGCATACATTGATGACATGATCGTCAAAAGCAAGGAATCCAAGGATCATGTAGCCGATTTAAAGGAAACTTTTGAAACTTTGAGGAAGTATAAGATGAGGTTGAATCCGAAGAAGTGTGTTTTCAATGTCACATCAAGACAATTCCCGGGGTTTCTTGTTGATGAAAGAGGGATTGAAGTCAATCCAGACAAGGTCAAGGCCGTGTTGGATATGACATCTCCCCGGAGTGTTAAGGAAGTTCAGAAGTTAACTGGGTGCTTAGCAGCCTTGGGAAGGTTCCTGTCAAGGGCAGGAGATAAGTGCCACTTCTTCTTTGATACGATCAAGAAGAAGGCCAACAAATTTGAATGGACTCAATTAGCTGAGGAAGCCTTTATTAAATTAAAAGGATCCTCTCCATTCTCTTCCCAAGTTGGTAAGCCCCAAGGAAAAAGAAATTTTGTATATGTACCTTGCTACATCAGAAAATGCACTCTCAGCTGTCTTGTTGGTTGAGAGGGACGGAGTTCAACATCCGGTTTATCTTGTCAGCCATATTCTCCAGAAGGCTGAACTGAGATATGCCACGATTGAGAAGTTTGGATAAGCATTGTTTTTAGCAAGCAGAAAACTGAGGCCCTACTTCTTGTCCCACCAAATGATTGTTTACACGGATCAGCCGCTTAAGTCATGCCTAACTAAAAAATCTTCTGGTAGGATGCTTAAGTGGGCTATCGAGTTGGGTTCATTTGAGATTTCGTATGAACCTAGGAAAGCGATTAAGGGACAAGCGTTTGCCGACTTCATTGTTGAAATGACCAGGCCACAGGTCGAGAAGCCAAGTAATGACCACTGAACACTACATGCTAATGGATTATCCACCCAAAACAGGTGTGGAGTGGGAATCATATGAAGATCTCGTGAAGGAGATTTGTACGAGTATGCAATGAGGTTTAAATTTCAAACTTCAAACAATGAAGCTGAGTATGAGGCCTTAATTGCAGGGATTAAGATGTGTAAAGCCGCTGGTGCTAGGAAGATAGAGGCTATGTCTGATTCACAACTGATTATGAGTCAATACTTGGGAGACTATGAAGCCCGTGATGAGGGCATGAGCAAGTATTTGCAAATGTTACAAGAAGAAGTTAAGGATCTCTAAAGTTTTGAGTTAATGCAAGTTCCTCGATCCGAGAACAATCAGGTTGACGCCCTGTCCAAGTTAGCTAGTTCTGCTATAGGAGACTCACCTTGAACTGTTTTTTGGGAAGTTAAGGAAAAGAAGAGTATTGACAAAGAAAGAGATGTAAAATTCATTAGCAGGGGAAGTACCTGGATGGATGAAATCATCGCTTATAAAACAGATGGAACCTTGCCAGCCGATGCTCGACAAGCTAAGTATATCAAGGCCAGAGATGCGTGGTTTGTGCTATGGCAAGGGCAATTATACAAGAAATCGTTTACTCATCCGCTATTGAAGTGCATCACTTCCGAGCAAGGTAAAGAAGTTTTGGAAGACATACATGAGGGGTTTTGTGGGTCTCATATAGGGGGACGAGCCTTAGCTGAAAAGGTGCTTCGCACAGGGTATTATTGGCCATCATTGAGGCAAGACGCTACGAATTACGTCAAGAAGTGTAAGAGATGTCAGTTGTATGGAAATTTACCCCACCAACCAGCTAATGTTTCAAGCCCAATCATCAGTCCACTTCCTTTTGCCAAGTGGGGCATGGACATCCTTGGTCCATACCCTCAGGCCTCGGGGCAAAGAAAGTATGTGTTGGTAGCTGTGGACTACTTCACCAAATGGGTGGAGGCAGAGCCGATGAAGAATATCAAACACTCGGATATACAGTGGTTTATATGGAAGAACCTCATCACAAGATTTGGAGTTCCGCAATCTATTGTGTTTGATAGCGGTCCGCAGTTCGAGACACCACAATTGAGAAAATGGTTGGAAGACCAGGGCATCTCTGCTAACTTTGCTGCTGTAGGCTATCCTCAGGTCAATGGACTAGTTGAAGCTTTCAATAAGATAATCAGTGATGGACTAAGGAAGAAGCTTGAGAAGGCTAAAGGATTATGAGTCGATGAATTGTACAATGTCTTATGGTCGATAAGGACCACCGTCAAGAACTCAACCGGAGAAACTCCCTTCATCTTGGTGTACGGAGCTGAAGCTGTTCTTCCCATAGAAATGTGTGAACCTACTCTCCAAGTGATGCTATATAATGAGGATGCAAATTGGGAATTGATAATAGCTGCTCTTGATACCCTACCTAAAGTGAGAGGTAATGCCTTGCTTAGACAACAATTGTACAAGCTTCGGATGGCTAGAGAACATAGTAAAAGGGTTAATCATAGGCCCATGAAGCTTGGAGATCTAGTTTTGAGAAAGATGGAAGCCATAGGAAGGGTAAATGAGCAAGGCAAGTTGACTCCGAATTGGGAAGGACCCTATGAGATCGTGGAAATTGTTCGAGATGGTACTTATCAACTAAAGAGTTTGGATGATTATGAGCCGCCACGAACTTGGAATGCTAATAACTTAAAAAAGAGATATTACATGTAATCCTGATTTACGGAATCAGATGAATAGGCTACAGCCATATAAATAAGGTCCAGGTTGATCTTTTTTATAGAAACTGGAGTTTACATTTGTATTAAACTTGGCTACGGGCCATAGTTAATGAAAACTCTATTTCTGCATGTGTGATAATTTAATTTATTACATTTTATTTTGCTTATTAAGCAAGGCCAGGGCAAGACCCTAGATCCCTGGTGAATCTTATGAATTCCCATTAGGGCAAGACTTGGGCAAGATCCCAAAGTCATACTTTGTTACTTAAGCAAAAAGAGAGTTAAGACAAAGGAAGTAGGACTAAGGGTCTTACAATTAGACCAAGTCTCTTAAAAGTAGGACTAAGGGTCTTACCATTAGACTAAGTGTCTTAAAAATGTGACTAAGAGTCTTTAAAAATGTTAAGGGTATTAAGATTAGAAAGCTACAATACTTGTTTCGATTCCTTTAGTTTAAGGGCAATCAATATGATTGATTGATCCACCACTCCTAATGAGTGATGGATCAATCAATACTAGAACTTCTAGTAAACTTAGGGATCTCTGAAAAAGGCTGAACCTGGTAAACTTAAAGCTTAATTTTGGGCAAAGAGAATCCTACAAGCCTATCAGAAATGGAAAAATGAGATAAAATTTCAAAGTACATTTAAAACACTTCTCATGAGGAAGTATTCTCCATAGGGAATAGTAACTATTAGATTAGTGGATGAGTAGTTATGAACTTCCTAAGGGAAATCATAATTAAAGTCCCTAAGATCCCATGAGGGGAACCTTGAGAAGATGAACCAAGAGTTCATATTTTTAAGCCAGTGATGCAAATTTTTGTGCAAGGAAAAAGTAAGAAATAAAGCTTCAAGATTTAATAGAGCTAAAACAAAGATTGCATTGAAAGAAGTCTAAATCAAATATTACAAGAAACACTTGAAAAGTGTTCCTACTAAAATCACTGTTCAAATCATTCTAAGCTAATATTGTTCAAACAAATTAAACACAATCATTAAAATTTTGAAGAAGAGCATTGGCCTTGATGTTTGTCATTGTGGACTTCTGAAGCTTCTTTGCTCTTCTCTTCTTCTTCTTCTTCTTTGTCTTGCTTCTCCTTCTCAGCACTCTCTTCTTCTTCATCTTCACTCCCTTCTTCAATTTCTTCTTCTTCTGAATAGTCAAAGGAAGGAGGAGGAGTTGCTTCAGCTTGTTTCTTGATATGAACCATGTTGACATAGTTCAATCTTCTTTCAAAGGAGTCAAAGGCTAGATGTTCCTCTTACCCCATTCCCCAAGCTTCTAAGCACATCTCTCTAAGGAAAGCTTGACCCTCCATGTACTTCTCAACAGCAGTGGTTGAGATCTTCTGTTCAGCTTCTTCCTTTTCATTTTTTAGCTTCTCCTTTTCCTCCTCAGCTTCCTTGAGCTTCCTCTTCAGCTCATCCACTTCCTCTTTGAGTCTTTTGGCCTCTTCCTTGGCATCCTTGGCGTCTTTTTCAACGCGATCTTGGTAGTAATGACAGCAGAAGCCTTCTCCACATTTATGATCAGCAAGGATCTGGTTGGCCAGTTCCATGCTCCTCTCCAAGACTACTTGGTAGTCTTCCTTGGTTTTGTGGAGATCTCTGGAGAGAGAATTCATTGCGTGCTGCCATTTGGCCTCAATCTTTGTTGTGTGAGCCACTAAATAAGTAGCAGCTTTGTCGTAGAATTCCATACACTTCTTGTTTTCAGCCTTCATGGATCCATAGAGTTTGGCCAGGTGTTCCAGACGGAATATAGACTGCAAGGGAAGTGAAACAAAGAGTTAGTTGATAAAATAATAATAATGGGAAGAGAATGGAGAAGAAGACAGTTTTTGGGAAGCATACCTCAGAAAGGTTATTGAAGATGGGAAGAAGGTGGCCTCTGACAGATCCCTTGAGTGACTCCTTGTACTCAAGTTTTCCACAGCTTAAGATCTCCCTAATCAACCCCCTTTTGTAATTGGAGTGAAATTTTTTGCTGGTTGAAGGGAGATCCTCTTCGTCATCAAGGAAGTTGGGGGATTCAGCCTCATTTGTTATGGGAACCGGTAAAACTATGGCATTAGGGTTCCTGGGAGAGTTAATGGTATCTGAAGATGAGCGTATAGTTTGACAGAATCTGTGATTAAACTTACCCCCAGAAACTCTAGCTTGAGCCTTAACACTTTCAGGAATTTTTCTCTCAATATATTTGTAGAGTCCAATGACAGGATCCTCATCAGGAGGAGAAGAAGGAGGTTCAAAAGCGCCAGCTGATTGGGAAGGAGGCATTGTGTTGAGGGGAGTGGCAGAAATGCTTTCCTTCTAGAGAATGGTTAAGGCAGTCAAAGGATCAACCAACCCATTGTCACTCTCCAAGGGGTCCTCTTGTTCTGTTGGAGGCGTTCTGTTCCTCACCCCGATTATGAAATTACTTTCCCCAATCACAAAGGCACTCTTCCCAGAAAGGGAGGAAGTGTGGGGACTTGACTCAGTTTGCTCAATGGGAGCAGCAGTGGAGGCACTCTTTCTCCAGCTCTTCTTTGAGCTTGTACCTTGTGCCTCAGGTGCTTCCTCCTTCTTCCTCTTGTGGGAGGGTTTTTGCTTCCTCCCAGAAGGCTTGTCTGTCTCCTGAAAAATATAAGTGTTAGAAAAGTACAAAGGAATATTCAACAGATCCTACTAAGATGAACAACTTTCAGAGGAGCAAGATTAATAACTTCCCTCTTTGTGAACTTCCTAGTTTGTCAACTTGAACGTACATTGACACAAAGTGGGGAAGTCACTGCTTACAACTTCCTAGGTGGAGACATCAAACAATACTTCCTCTCTTGTGCCTCCCCATGTTCAACTTGCACCTTCCAAAGCCTAAGCTTCCTAGTTTGCTGAGTTGAACGTAGAATAACACAAAAGGGGGAAGTTGAACTTACCTAATCACACTTCTCAAGGGGAAGTAATGAATTAATACTTCCTAAAGGGAAGTGTCATATTAAATCTTCCTAAGGGAAAGTGATGAATTAATACTTCCCAAAGGGAAGTGTTATATTAAATCTTCCTAAGAGGAAAAAGTGAACTAATACTTCCTAAGGAGAAGTAGAAACTTAAAGCTTCCTAAGGGGAAGTGAAAGGACTTCCCCTCCTTCTGCCGTCCTACGTTCAACCCAGCAAACAAGGAAGTCAAGACTTCCCACTTTGCCGAGTTGAACGCACACGGACACAAAGAGGGGAACTCTAAATTTATTTTAACTTCCTAAAGGAAGAGACTTCCTATGAAAGGAAGTCTAAACATACTTCCTCAGAGGAAGTATGATCCTAAATCTTCCTAAGGGGAAGTAAAAAGACTTCCCCTTCTTGTGCCACTCTACGTTCAACCCGGCAAACTAGGAATTCAAGACTTCCCACTTTGCCGACTTGAACGTACATGGACAACAAGGAGGGAAGTCTAAAAAATTTTAACTTCCTAAGGGAAGAGACTTCCTATGAAAGGAAATCTAAACATACTTCCTAAGGGAAAGTATGATCTTAAATCTTCTTAAGGGGAAGTAAAATGACTTCCCCTCCTTGTGCCATTTTGCGTTCAACTCGGCAAACTAGGAAGTCAAGACTTCTCACTTTGCCGACTTGAACGTACGTGGACACAAAGGAGGAAAGTCTAAAATATACTAACTTCCTAAGGGAAGAGACTTCCTATGAAAGGAAGTCTAAACATACTTCCTAAAGGGAAGTCTTAAATATTCTAGCTTCCTATGACGGAGGAACTTTCTATAAAAGGAAATCTACACATACTTCCTAAGTGAAAGTAAAATTTTAAACTTCCTGAGGAGAGGGAAGACTTCTAACAACTACATTTTCCTATATGGAAGTAGCTTCTTAAGAAAGAGGAGTCTAAAGAAACTATTATACAACTTCCCTACTTAGTGCCCACCTGCGTTCAAGTCGGCAAAGTGGGAAGTCACTAAGTAGGGAACTCCCTAATAACATTCCTAAGAGGAAGTGTTTTTAAAAGTACAATTTAAATATCCAACTTCCCCATTTAGTGCCCACTTGCGTTCAAGCCGGCAAAATGGGAAGACTCTTAGTAAGGAAGTCTACGTCAATATGATTGATAGGTAATACTTCCCAAGGTTTTACATATAGGGAAGTATATAAAAAAAAATATGCAAGTCTAAGTTTTGAAAAGGTGTAAAGATTAAATACCCGAGTCTTCCCCTTCTTCGAGGAAGTGTCCTCCCCAAGCATCTGAGAGACTTGTTTCCAGAAATCTTTTTGGTTCATGTCTCCTTTTTGGAGTGGAGGAAGGTCAGCAAGAGCTTCTTCTGCAGAAAGAAAAGACACTTGGTTAGATAAGTGGAGAAAAGAAACAGAGGTTCAGTGTTAAATAATAAAGCAAGAATTACCCTGGTTATACTCATCCCCATAAATTACACCAGCAGCAATAAGGAAGTTGCGATCTAAGAGGAACTCGCTAAAGGGGATCCAGTTGTAGGGAACTGTCAGAAATTGCTTCTTGATCTCCACTGTGGTAGATCTGAAATATTCTAAGTTTTGTTGCTCAGAATCACCCCAATCTAGGAAGCTCAAAAGATCTTCCTAGGCACTTTGGAAAAGGATTCCATTTTTTCAACACTTCTACAAGTGTTTTGTCATGAGACTTCACAAATACAAAATGGTTCCTCTAGTTGAGAACCTTGTTGGCCTTCTCCACACAAGTGAGGAACCCCTCACTGTTTTTCAGGTAGAACCACCCTCTAAGGCCACAAGAAGTTACATAAGACATTATGTGAACCCAAGAATTGGGAGTAAGTTGACATAGGCCAATGTCATATTTTTTGAAAAGATTGAAGATGAATAAGGAAGTGGGGAACCTAAGCCCTAAGTCAATAACTTCAGTATATATAGGGAAGCAATCTTCAGGGGCATCCAAAATGCTATCCCCCTTGTTAGGGATGATCAGTTCAAAATACTCATTATTAAAGATCAAGTCAGTACTTAGTTTATCTTTATTCACACCATCTACATATTCATCAGAGATGATTACATCATCAGCACCAGGATAGGTACCTCTCTTCTGCTTAGGCTTGGAAGTGGTAGCCTCAGAAGCCTCTCTCTTCCAAGTAGGAATCTCCCTTACTTCCTCTTCAGAAGCTTCCTGTGCAGCACCAACATCCTCTCTTCCCTCAACCTGAGAAGTAGGATCTTGCTGATCAAGAGGATTCACATCTGAAACTTCAGATGTTGAAACTCTCAAAGTAGCAGTTTCTCTATAGGCAGTTTGTTTGGTTCTTGCCATTGCAACTTCCTGTATAGGAAGAAAAGGAAGTAGGAAAGACCCAGACAATAAATAATAAGGAACGATAGAAGATTGAGTTCCAACAGAAGAAGTAGTACGAGGAGAAGGAAGTAATTTAATAGAGTTCTCATTATCATTTGGGGAAGAAGAGGATGAAGAAGCCATTGACAGATTTAAAGGAAAATAAAGACAAAGAAGTAAAAGAAAAACAAGAAATAAATTGAAGAAAAAGAATTCAGGTAAATACCTGAAAAAAGTTCACACCGGAAACCACCGCACTAACTCGCCGGAAATCGCACCACAGGTCGCCGAAAATGGCCTCTGAAGTTTCTTGAGAGATAAAGAGGATTCTTTGGAACTTTTAGAGAGAGAAAGTGAAAAGTAAAATGCTTGAAAATGATTGTGAAACAATCATTTTCAATCCCTATATATATAGAAAAATTTGAAGGGGTAGAAAAGTAAATTCCCCCTTCAAATTTGAAATTACTCCCAAAAACCTAAATAGAGTGGTTGAGGCATTAATAATTGCTAAGGAAGGTTTCAAAATAACTTCCAAACACCCAACTGAGGGGAAAATGATGTGGCACGCCATATCATGCCACGTGTAAGCATAATACCGGGCCACGTGTCCCATTTATCATGCAAATTGCCAAGTCATATACAGTCTACGGGCTGCATGGACGACTACATGTCGCCCTTGAGATCGTGCCACGTGTTCGGTTTAAGGAGGAGAGACTACTTTATGCTATGGACCAAAGGGCAAAGGTTAGAAAGGCCCAACAAGGGCTCATAAAGGCACAAGCCAATCACCAAGGGACAAGTGTCCCACAACCCTAGGGCACCCTTGGTGATCTTGCCTATAATTACCCCATGGGGCATTCATTCATTCAAGCACATTCACTCTCATACAATTCTTACATAATACTGGAGTCTCTCTCTCTAAAATCTCTCTCTAGATTAATATTGTTAATTGTTGTTATTTAATCTTAATCCTCCCACAAATACTTACTTAAGCATCGGAGGGGGAAAAAGTCCTACAAGGATTTTGTTCCCTTGTTTTGCAGGAACCAAGGTCCACTACAAAAAAATAGGAAAATAGCGACGGATTTTTTGCGACGAGAGTAAATTCTGTCGCAAATATAGAGTTTGCGACGAATTCCATTCCGTCGCAAACTTGCGACGGAAATCCCCTTGTTTGCGACGGAAATAGTCGTCGCAAAAAAGTGACAAACCAAATCAGATGACCAAATACTTTTTGCGACGGAATAATCCCTCGCAAATTTGCGACGGAACTAATTCCGTCGCAAAATTCCCTCGCAAAAAATCGACAAACCCTTATTCTATTTTGTCGCCAAAAAATTAAACCAACACAACACATCACTTCTTCTTCTTGTTCGCCATTCTCCCTTCTCCCACAAACTAACCTAACCCAAAAACCCTCCTCCTTCTTCTTTTCCCTTCTCCTTCGCTTTCTCTCTCTTCAATGGATCCTTGAAATTCCTTCCTTAAACCCTAATTTCTTCATATTAGATCTATCATCAAAACCACCATGAAAGATCAAATCACCAACTCAGAGCTTACAGTTTCCAGAAACTGCAATTTCACTAAAAAAGCATGGCATTTAGCCTCGATTCTTCTGTTCCTCCGAAGGCCTGCCTCCATTATTGAGCTTGTAGAAAGATGTTCTTTGTTCGAAACTACGCCGCAATTCCTCAGTTATCTTCGCTCAAAAACAAAAATGGCCAAAGAAGCTCTTCGCGTTCTCGTTACTGGTGCTGTTGGTAATCCTTCATCGTCTTCATCTTCTTCGATTGATTGATTGATTGATTATTATTCTTCTTTGTCTATAGTTTATTATTATTTGATTGATTTCTTCAGATCTGATGAACTGCTATTTGTTTAGGGTTTCAATTCATTTGTTTATATGTTAATATGTTTATGAAATGTGAGATCTGTTCTGTGTGTTATGTTTATCATTGTTCATGAATTAGGGTTTCTGCAATGAGTGGAATGCATTCTGTAATGTACATTGTGTAGAATTAGGTTTAACTATTAATCTTGTTGAACATTTGTAAATTTTGATTTAGGGTTTAAACTACTTGATTATGACCTGTTGAGTTTACATGCTTCTCTGCTCCTATATACGCCACTGTTATGGCGGAAATTGCATTCAATGTATCATGAACCGTGTGTTTAGATGACTTGTATTCTATTCGGATGTCCATGCTAATTGGGACCTATTTTCTTCTTGTAATTTTAAATCTGGTTGCTACGGTGACAATACTCTATAGAATTAATTGACGAGTTTTCTGTTGGAAAAGTCTACTGTTAGTATTAATGTTTTAAAGGTCTGGTTAGTATGGAAATANCTGGTTTTGGAGATTTCGGTATGTGATGCTTAAGATAATAGGATATACCCAGGTGTTGGAAATTGAAACTTTTTTGTTGGTGGTGGGTTTTGAGGGAGGGGGGGTGAGGGTTGTTGTTGCCTTTCACTTTTTCTTTAACGTGGTAACACCTCGTTATTTCTCTGGTCATGCAATCATTGCTTAGCTTTTCTTAGGTGATGATGGTTATTTCACTGTTTAATGTTTAGGTTACTGGAATTTTCCAATTATTAGCTATCTGTTGTTTCATCCAATGTCGCTAACCATTTTGTACAATTGGTTTGGTTGGATTGTATATTTGTATTTGATGATCATTGTTTTGTTTTTTAGAATGTTCTTACTGATTTAGAATTTTATCCCTTAAGGAATGAAGTGCAATTGTGATTACATGATTCTTACTTTATTTTTACATTGTTTGCAGCTATTGCTACAGTTGTAAGTGTTGCTGAAATCCTTAAAAATGGTCATCTAGCTGTTGAGAAGAGTAAGTACTTGTATGATTTCAGAGTAGCTAATATTTAAGAACACATATCTGAACTTGTGATAACCTAGAGACGATTGGTTGGTCTTTGCAGAGATATTGACATCTACTGTTGATATTAAGGATGATTCGAGAGGGCGACCAGTTCAGAAGGCAAAGGTAAGCCTTGTTTCTGTAACACCTTCAAGAAACCTTTTGTTCTTTCATATGATTGTTATTGCATTTGAATACTTCTTTTGTTTGGCGTTCTATGATTTTCTTATTTTCATTTTAACTCTGTTTTTTTTATTTTTTTTTATAAAGAGTATAGAGTATACCTAAACTATCAGGGTCTTAATTTAGAGTTGTGTTTTTAGTTCTCAATTGAACTTAGTAGCTAGCTCTAAATCTTATATTTCCTGATAAAAAAAACCCTACTTGTAGCTTGTTGTTAGACGTTTTGATTGAGCATGGAGTATTTATCTTTCAGATAGAGATACTACTAGAGAAGTCAGAGGACTTTGACAAACTCATGGCAGCTGCTACAGAAGAAGAAGATGATTTTGCCGAAGGAGAATAGCAAAGTTGAGGCAAAGGTTTCCATTTGTCGGGAATTTGTTCTGGTAGTCATGCATGTTCATTCTATATTGCTGTTAGTCGGGGATTTTTTGGTAGGGCTATTGCTTGCTGGTTCTGAGGTGGGTTGAGCCTTTATGCTGAATTTTGTGCAGCTGGTGTTGTATTATACTGTGGCTATTTTAGTGGCTTGCTGGTAGTGGTCTAGTGGTTGGGTTGGTGGTGTGGCTGGGTGGTTGAAATGTGTTCAGTTGTTTATTTTGATTGTTTTTTGGATGTTTTCCTTGTTTGCTGCTTTGTGTTAGTTTGTTTTGAGCTGATTTTCTTAAGGTTGAGTCAATCTCCTAATCTTCCAGTCTTGTAGTTTGTACTTTTTCTCTTGGTTTTTAATAAAACTCTTACATTTGCACCCCAAAAAAAATGTCTTTGTAATAATTTATTATTGTTATTCATCAATTTAATATAGTATTTGTTATAATAATTTTAATTTTTGGTTATTAGTATTATTATTTCATTACAATTGTGATTTTATTTTTTTTTTCTTTTCAAAAATCGCTATTAGTATCGTTTTTTGAAAACAAACGATACTAATAGCTATTTTTTTATATTTAAAAAACGACTATTAGTATCGTTTTTGTAAAAAAAAAACGATACTAATAGACTGTCTATTTGTATCGTTTTACGAAAACGATACAAATAGGTCATAAAAACGATACTAATAAGCTAGTTTTCTACTAGTGTTTTCATTGCAAATTTGCGAGGGAATGAGGGAATTTTCCGTCGCAAATTTGCGAGGGAATTTTCCGTCGCAAACTTCAACATTTCCGTCGCAAATATGGAAATTTGCGACAAAAATTTTAGCGACGGACGTTTTGCGACGGAATTCCGTCGCAAATGGGATTTTGCGATGGACTTTTTCATTTTTGCGACGGAATTTGTCCGTCGCAAAATCGCTGTTATCTTGTAGTGGTCCGAGCCATCAGGAACTGAACAAGCCAACACCTGTCCATCCGAAGTGTAGCTCTCTAGTTCCCTCTCCACATATTCAATTGAAGTGATCCTACTAGGAACTCTTTCTACATCAGTAGTGACCGGCGGTAGGGCGCCGGTAAGGGTATTAGATTTAGGGTTTTGTTTATTATTATTTTTTTCTTTGTTTTATTTTCTCTTTTTCTCTCTAACTCCATAAATAATTTTATTAAACTTATATTTTGATTTTTATATTAAAAAGGGGAATGTTTAGGCCTATTAGATTCTGTAAAATTACTTATATACCATTGATGATGGAATATACCTTTTTGTCCTTATTTTAGAATAATTAAGGAAACCCTCTTAAAACTAGATTTGGAAACTTTAAAAACCCTTCATTAAATATTAAAATGCTATGAAATACTTTATAAAATTTATAAAACCTTAATTAATATAAAATTTTAAGCTCATTAATTAATTAAATTCCATCAATTAATTAAATTATCGAACCTTTATTCTTTCTTAAAAGTACTTATAAATGTATGTACTTTATAAATATTAATTTACTTTATAAAATACCTTAAAATACGGGGTATTACATTAAACTACCCTATTAATTTCTACTTCATTCACGATTATTTTTCATTCTTGTTAGAAGGATGTATACAATTAAGTAGACAACTTCAATTCACAACTATTTAGATGTCTAAATGTTACTATATGCCACCAATTTTGATTTTTCAAAGTATAAAAAACATATCAAGTTTTGATGATTATTGATATGTGTGGTTTTTATGGTGTTTTTCCCCCTTGTTTCGGGTCAATTTTATGCCTAAGTTTGGCTTGATTTTAGCTCATTTGGTGTTCTTTGGCTAATTTGAAGTGTTTCGCCAACTTTGATTGATTTCCGACGATTTTAGAGCTTCTGGGTTTGATTTTATCATTTGCGGTTGTTATGCTCGGTTTTGGCATGTTTTGTGTTTTTAGGAGCGCGGAAACCGACGTTTGGAAGGAAGGTGGGAAGCTTGGACGGAACGGAAATTACATGTGCATGGGGATGCGTGCCAAAGACGTTATGGAAACAAGCTATGAAGGAGTTGTGAAGAAATAAGGAGAAAAGAAAGCAAAGAAATTCTGAAGCAGCTATGCGCCCGCACAAAAAGCCTATGCGCCCGCATTTAATTCATGAGGAGTCTTTACTAGGCTTCTGGAGTATTGATGCGAGCGCACAAAAGTGTTATGCATCTACATCAGTGCTTCTCCGCGATTTTTAAGGACTTTTGTTTTACTCGTGCTTTGACTTTGTAAACCCAATTTTTAGGGTATTAAGGGCACGACTTCCTAGGCAAAAGGACTTATGCTTTTAATAATTTAGAATTACTCTCTTAGGGTTGAATTAAGCACTATTTCAATTCAATTCAAAGTTCTTCAATTTGGTAATCCCTTTTACTTTTATTCCTTTTGCTTAGTTTAGTTTATGTTCTTTAGTTTTATTACTTCAATTAATTTAGTTTATTTGTTGATGTTAATTAGTTTCATTGTTAATTGTTTCATTAATTTAATTATGAACTCTATGATTATGATTGCTTTAGTTTATATGTTCATGAGTGAGTAGTTAGTTTTCTAGGGGAGCCTTGAATAATTAATGGACTAATTAACTTAGATTGTTTCGATTTTGCAATTAGCAGTCAAATTCTTATTATTGGCTTGTTTGTTTAAAATTGAATTGTGCGAAGATTCAGTTGTAATATTGGTAATTGTCGAATTTGGTGCCGAGAGGTAAAAATACCACAATAAGACTACTTAATAATAGGCGGAATTAGTCTAGGCATGAGCGAGAGCTGCTAGATGAGTTTCGAGGGAGTCTAAGTTCGAGAGAATTAGTGAGCCCTAATTTGATGATAATTGTGGGATTAAACGTTCTTTGTTAGTGAATCCATTAGTTGCTCTTGGTGACCCGATTGACCCTAGGCTTAAATTATTGGTTTTAATCACCGTCATTTTCCCGTAGTTAATTAGTAGTCAATTGGTTAATCAACATTTCTCAACCAAGGCCCTTTACACGGTTTAAACTTTTTAGAACTAATAGAGTTCAATTGCTTCCCTGAGGATTCGATCCCTACTTCCCTAGCTACATTAGTTAGAGTTGTCCGGGTATTTTTCATAGGTGTGCGATAGCCTCATCAAATTTTGTTACAAGATGGAGAATGTGTATTGATTATAGAAAATTGAATGTTACAACTAAAAAGGATCACTTCCCCCTCCCTTTTATTGATCAAATGTGGGAAAGGTTAGCTAAGAATAAGTACTTCTGTTACCTTGATGGATATTCAGGTTTCTTGCAGATTCCCATCCATCCTGATGATAGAGAGAAAACCACCTTTACATGTCCTTATGGTACTTTTGCTTATCGTAGAATGCTTTTTCGTTTATGTGATGCACCTGCTACTTTTGAACGTTGCATGATGAGCATCTTTTCTGAGTTCGTACAGTTTATTATGGAAGTCTTCATGGATGATTTTAGTGTCTATGGTACTGATTTTGAATCCTATTTGACTAACTTGACTAAAGTTCTCGAAAGATGTGAGCAGGTAAATTTTGTCTTAAATTGGGAGAAATGCCATTTCATGGTCAATGAAGGGGTGATATTGGGACATTTGGTGTCCGAGCGCGGTATTGAGGTGGATAAGGCGAAAATACAGGTAATTGAGCAATTGCCACCTCCGGTGAATGTAAAAGGGGTAAGAAGTTTTTTGGGTCATGCTGGCTTTTATCGCAGGTTTATTAAGGATTTTTCTAAAATTGCGAAACCACTAACCCAATTGCTTTTGAAAGATGTTGAGTTTAAATTCACTGATGAATGTCTGAAGTCCTTTGATATGATAAAAAATGCATTAATTTCGGCACCTATCATACAATCTCCCGATTGGAATTTACCTTTTGAGATAATGTGTGATGCTAGTGATTTTGCAGTTGGTGCAGTTTTAGGTCAACGGAAGGATAAGGTCTTACATGCTATCTACTACGCTAATAAGACCTTGGATGAAGCTCAAGTCAACTATGCCACCACGGAAAAGGAGTTGCTTGCTATTGTTTATGCATTAGATAAATTTCGTGCTTACCTTGTAGGTTCGAAAGTTATTGTTTACACTGACCATGCAGCTCTTAAGTACCTACTTGGTAAGAAGGAAGCCAAACCAAGGCTTATTCGGTGGATTTTGTTGCTCCAAGAGTTCGATCTCGAGATTCGTGATAATAAGTGAGCAAAAAATGTGGTAGCTGACCACTTATCGAGGATACGGTATGATGATGGGGAGATCTCTACCCCCATCGATGATTCTTTTTCTGATGAACATTTGTTTGCGGTTTGTGTAAATTCTCCTTGGTTTGCTGACTTTCTTATTATGTTGTTGGAGGTGTTATGCCCTCTGATTTGACTTACCAGCAGAAAAAGAAGTTTTTGCATGATGTTAAGCGATACTTTTGGGATGATCCTAACTTGTTTCGTGAGTGTGCAGATGATTTATACAGGAAGTGTGTTTCGGAATGGGAAGTCTATGGTGTACTTCACCATTGTCATTCATCACCGTATGGAGGTCATGATGGACCTTCTAAGATGATGTTCAAGGTCCTCGAATCGGGTTTTTATTGGCCCACTATCCTACAAGATGCCAGAGCTTTCATTATGTCTTGTGATTCGTGCCAACGAACATGTAATATCTCACAAAGGCACGAAATGCCTCAAACAGGTATATTGGAAGTTGAGATTTTTGATGTTTGGGGTATTGATTATATGGGACCTTTCCCATCTTCTAATGGAAACCGTTACATATTAGTTGATGTGGATTATGTTTCTAAATGGGTGGAAGCTCTTACTACCCTCCATTGCGATTCTAACACCGTGTTGCGGTTGTTTAAGCAGGTCATCTTTCTTAGGTTCGGATTCCCTATACCTGTCATCAGTGATGGGGGAAAGCATTTCCATGAGAAAAGGTTAGATAAGCTGCTGGAGAAGTACGGTGTCTACCACAAAACGGGATTGGCATATCACCCACAGATAAGCGGCCAACTTGAGGTTTCCAATAGAGAGATCAAGTCTATCCTAGAGAAGACGGTTGCAAAATCAAGGAAGGATTGGACTAACAAGCTCTATGATGCTTTATGGACGTATAGGACGACTTTCAAAACCCTAATTGGCACTTCACCGTTCCGGATGGTCTATGGTAAAGCGTGTCATCTTCTGGTTGAGCTAGAGTACAAGGCATATTGGGCAGTAAAGGAGTTGAACATGGATACTAAGCTTGCGGGAGAAAGGCGACTTCTTCAATTGAATGAGCTCGATGAATTCCGTTTGGCGGCATATGATAGTGCCAAAATCTACAAAGAGAAGACTAAGAGGTGGCATGACAAGAAAATCATGAGAAGAGAGTTCCAAGTTGGTTACAAAGTACTTTTATTAAACTATGGTCTCATATTATTCCCTGGAAAGCCGTAATCCAGGTGGAGCGGTCCCTTTACGGTTACTATGGTGAGCAAATTCGGGTTCTTTGAGGTTCAAAATGATAAAGGTGAAAAGTTCAAGGTCAACGGACAACGATTGAAGCTCTATTATGAAGGTGATGCGGTTGGATTAGTGGAAGAGGTGCAATTCTACAATCCCGACTCACATTGACCACTCCGGAACCACGATCAAGCTAATGACCCTAAACAAGCGCTTCTCGGGAGGCAACCCGAGCTTTCTTTACTTTTTTAACTCTTTTTGTGTGTTTTTGTTGTGTTTTAGTTTATTTTCGTATTTTTTTTTAGTTAGTTTGTGTTTGTATGTTTTTGTGTGTTTTTAGGTATAATTGAGTAACTAGGGGTTTTCGGTAGAATTCCGAAGTCTAAGTTTAAGTCAAGGTGAAGGTGTGCGAAAAAGAGTGAGTGAAAATTTATTAAGTGTCAAAGAGAAAAAGAAAAGAAAAAAAAAGAGTTTTGGGTTCACAGGGTGATGCAGACGCATGGGGGTCTTATGCACCCGCATCTGACCCCCAGAACCCCTGAGAATTTATTGAAGAGGGCTGATGCGGACGCATGGGGGTTTTATGCGCCCGCATCAAACCCCCATAAGCTCTCCTTATTTTCCTCCCACATTAGATGCAGACGCACAGAACCCTTATGGCCGCATTTTAGCCCGGATTCCCCCCCCCCCTCCCCCCCCCACCCCCCCGTTTTTTTTTTCTATTTTTCTTCCTCTTTATTTTTCTTTTACTCCTTATTATCCTTTCTCTCACCTCATATCTCACACCTATTATATTCTTCTTCAACCCTCATCCTCCATTAAAACCCCAAAACTCAAAACTTCCTTCTCTCATATCTCACACAATCTTCAACCAAATCAACTCAAATTTTAACATACTCATCCTCTCATCTCCCTTAACAAAACCCCTCAATTAATTTTCGAAAAAAAACTTTCGTTTGTGAGTCAATAAGGGCGCACGACTTTGGCAATTTTGGGGACGTTTTTGGCTATTTTTGGGCTCTTTGGGTGTCTTTTCTACTCTATTTTCACATCATCTTCTTCCATTAAGGTATGAAACCCATTTTGAGCAATTTTTGGCAAGTTTTATGGATTTTTCATGATGTTCAAATTCTAGGGTTTTATAGTTACGAATTTGAGCTTTTTTTTATAATAAGTTTTATGCTTGTATAATGTTAATAATTGCTTGTTTAGTTGTTATTAATTATTTATTTCAAGTTTATAGCTTATCAAATTCATGCTCTTGTGTTAGTTTGTGAATAATGATATGGTTGATGCTGATGATGATATTGTAGGCACTTCATGCCAAATTTTAGACTTAACTTGTGTTGTTAGTGTTGTGTAGAATAAAAGTTTATTGTTATTGCTCAAATATTTGCTAAGTGCTTGGTTGCTCTCTAATTTCATGAAGTTCGTAGCTTGGTTTATGCTTATAATATTCTTGCTGCTTGCTACTAGAGTCCACTATTATACATGAGTGTTTGATTAAGTTGAGTGAATTATGTTGCTTTGTAATAACTTTTGGAGTTTTGGAGTAATTGTGAGTATTGAGGCAATTGGCTTTGTGATGATGATAGTGTTGGCGGAAGTTGTTGGATAATGGAATTATGTTGAAATCCATTGGTCATGGTGATTGTTTTGCAGATTTGTGGTTTTTAGTTATATTGATAAAATAGATGGGTCATGCCGAAATTTCCGGTTGACTTGCTTATTTGAGGAATTAATTGCCACTTGAATCTTGCAATGTTGTGTTGTTTGGTTATGTTCTTCATTCATGGTTCTAATGCTTCTCTTTTCAACTTTCAGGAACCATGAGCTGTCACAGAACTTCACGAAAGTCACAACGAACTAAGGCCACCACCTTGGCTTCAAAAGGGAAGCAACCCGCCGAATCTAGTTCTGGAGACCCTGCTCCACCAAACCGCCGGTAACAACTAGCCCGATTTGAGAGGCTTCAAAAGCGGCCCATCCGCTCCACGAGATTCTTTGACCGAAGCACCTGTGATGATTTGGGGATCACTGACGAAGTGATCCAGATGGCAGAGAACATCGGCTGGGGTGCATGGCTCTGGATCACTATGCCGGGACTGGATGGAACACCAATGGCACCACCCCCTACCGAGAGCTCACAATGGAGTTCCTTTCCACTTTCCATTTCCGGGCTATGACACGGAATCCTAGAAACCCGAGAACACGAACTGGGGTGGTTAGCTTCACTATCTGTAACACCCCCTATGACATCCTATTACATCAATTCAATGAACATTTCTTTTGGGATCCCGATAACAAGGTCTCCGTGCCTCTTGAGTTCAGTTGGGGAGATTATGAGGAATCTTCATGGTGGCTTTGTATCACCGATTACACTACCCCCTATGCCTCATCTATAAGCAAAGGCCTCGGAGGTCCAGCATGCAGCTCTTAGATACTTCCTCCGCTTTGTGGTTTACTGTTTATTCTCCCGAGGGGATCTGGGGCAAGTCTACCCGGACGAGCTCCAACTATTAAGGCTAGCCCCTGAGGGTTCCCACCTCCTGGACTGAGACTATAACTACGGGTTCCTCCATGACCGCCAGTTTGCTGAAATTACTAAGGGTGCTACCAACACCGGTGCCATCTATTGTGGGGACATGATTACTTGGCTTGCTTACCAGTTGGGCCACCAGGAGAACTTTGAGGGTTTACAGCCTATTGAAGCAAACTCGTTGATGGATATTCCTTCACTCCGGACTGCCGGCTTCTGCAGGACCTACACTAAGGGTCGTCAGGAACACCTAATGTGGAATGTTCAAGAATTATCTTGGTGCTACCTCCCCAATGCTTTCATCTCCACTCATTACCTTGATCACCCTGAGGGCGTGAACCCATGGAGGGTCCCACCAGACCCTATTCCACTGGCGGAGAGGACGGATGCAGAGAAGAGGGCCCTTAGAATGGCCCAAGTAGTACAACAGGTAGGGGGTGTTCCTCAGGAGGACATTCCTCAATATCAGGCTCCGCCACCACCTCCACCTCAGGGTGCCTTCGACATGACTCCACTGATGAACCGCCTGGATGAGATGCATGCTTATAACACTCAGCGGTTCGATCAGATTGAGCAGCAGTTCGAGCACTACGGACATCGGTTTGACAGGATAAATGATAGTGTCCGTGGCCTCCGAACTGATATGGACCACCTGTAGAGGGTCTAGTGGAGGGAGCACATGCACCATGTGAACTCGGGCAACGTGCGACCATTTCCTAACCATCCAAACTGGCCGCCCAAGTATGATCCGAATGTGGACCCCACCTCCGACCCACTCTATCACTACTATTTCCAGTGTCCACTTTATGGTGGGCCCGGCCATCGGTAGGAGGGTTTGAAGCCTCCTCCCGCCATGTTCTTCCTGATTATCTGTCCTGGGACGGGACAATGTTCGACTTGGGGGGGTGACTAGTTACTCATGTATAGTTTGTAATTAGTTTTGTTTTCTTTCCTTTTTCCGCATTTAAAAAAAATACAAAAAAAAAATCAGAAAAAATCAAAAAATTAGTTTAGCTTAGTTTAGGATTAGTTTTCTTAACCTTTTCTTTTTGGAGTTGGTTTCGTTTTTCCTCGGTAGGTTTGACCTTTGGAGCGGGATTATGTGGGTGTGTTCGATAATGGATTCCCGGTTATTGGTTGAGTTTGCGTTGGGTTAGATGTTTCTAAACTCCGCTTTTCTTTTGATTTTCCTTGTGTGTTTGGGATAGCTATTTAGTCTTAGGGTTTATTGCTTTCCAATGTAGTTTTTACTGCTTTTGTAGGGTTGTTGCATGGTTTGTACCGTCCATTAGGGGCGGGAGTTTACATGTGACCAAAAAAATTGTACTGCTTTCTTAGTTTAGTGTAGTTTAGAGAGAGAGTTCATATGGTGAATGGCTAGCCACTCGTCCCGACTTGTGTTGTTTATGAGATTTGACTTTTCATGTACCCATGTGCTTAAATTTTCGAAAACTTCATGATGCTTGTATTCGGATGAGTTTACTTATGTGATTTACCGGGCATGACTTTGTCTTAATTTTCTAGTTGTGTTTGTCAACTCTGTCTAACCTTGCTTGGGTCTTGGACTTGAACTGTGTTAATGGGAGGATTTGAGCCACTTTGGATCTTATAGGCTACATTAAATTGTATTCTTTTCGTGTGTGCTTAATTCCTGGTGCATTTATGTTCTTGGGTTTGCCATTGGAGTTGAGTAGCTTTTGATTGAGGTTTTGCTGCATGTTGCGCATGATAAGAGGCATTCATTTGTTTTTAGAGCTTTCAGATACATCATTAGGATTTTCATGCTAAACACATTTTCCCCTTGATCTTGTGTTTCTTAAGCCTATATCCCTCACAAAATCTAACCGCATTGGCCTTGGTGTTTGATGACATGTTGTATGCCCAAGCTTGACTTGGGGGAGTCATATGGTAGTTTGTTGTGGTTGTAGATAGTTGTGATGGTGTATTTGGAGGATTTGGTGAAATTGTGATTTTTTGATGTACAGGAGGTTCTATAAGTTTCACATTAAGGCTCTGCATACCAATGACTGGAATTGTGTTTTAAAACACAAGGTGGGATTTGTAAATGTGATTTGGAGTCCGGTTATGTACGTGTCATGGTTCGGTCTTAATGGCTAACTATTAAGAGTCGTGAAACTAAAGTGAAATAAAAATGAAAAAAAAGCAATGAAATTGAAAAAAAAGGAGTGAAAAAAAAATTGAAAAAATAAGTTGAAATTGAAATGAATGAATGAAAAACTTGAATTTGGTTTATATTTGTGTTTTGAATGAAAATAAAGGTGTGTAGTGAATGAAAATTTAAAAGTTTGGTTTGATTTGGTTGGAATTGGATGATGGGAGACATTGATATTATTGTATGATGTGTTGGTGAGTCTCCGATGTTTTATATGCATATACCCCGCATTTTCCGCCACATTATCCCAAATTTATCCTACCCTTCACCCTAGCCCTACATTACAAGCTTATAAAATCCTCTTTGATCTTCATGTGCATGCTTTGGTTGATTGTGGAAGAGTCTTTTGGCAAGGTCGTAGAGTAGTAATTGCATTCCGAGTCGACTTTAGGATTGAGTGTATACCTTTAAACACTTGCATGAGGTGTGAGATGTGGATTTGGGTTCTTCAAAACTTGCATTTAAACACTTTATTGCATTTGCATTCCATCTTCTTATGGTTGGGTGGTGAGGGTGAGCTACATCGTTAGATGCTCAATTGAGTGGAGTGACAACCCGTGAGGTATTCTAGTCATCGATCCATTAAACTTGCTTGGTTGGCTGTGTTTGACTTGTGTTTAGGAACGTGTATCATTTGACTTGCTTTGATCTTGGTAAACTCGGATGGATCCTTGAGTTGTGATGCATACGGTTTTATGGGGTGGAAGTCATTTCGTTGTTTTTGCTCGGGAGGAGCAAAGCTCGGCTTGGGAGAATTTGATATGTGTGGTTTTAATGGTGTTTTCCCCCTTGTTTTGGGTCAATTTTATGCCTAAGAGTTGTGTTTTAGCTTGATTTTAGCTCATTTGGTGTTCTTTGGCTAATTTGAAGTGTTTCGCCAAGTTTGATTGATTTCCGGTGATTTCAGAGCTTCTTGGTTTGATTTTATTATTTGCGGTTGTTATGCTCGGTTTTGGCATGTTTTGTGTTTTCAGGAGCACGAAAACCGAGGTTTGGAAGGAAGCTGCAAAGCTTGGACGGAACGGAAATGACATGTGCATGGGAATGCGTGCCAAAGACGTTATGGAAACAAGCTATGAAGGAGTTGTGAAGAAATAAGGAGAAAAGAAAGCAAAGAAATTCTGAAGCAGCTATGCGCCCGCACAAAAAGCCTATGCGCCCGCATTTAATTCATGAGGAGTCTTTACTGGGCTTCTGGAGTACTGATGCGGGCGCACAAAAGTGTTATGCGTCCGCATCAGTGCTTCTCCGCAATTTTTAAGGACTTTTATTTTACTCGTGCTTTGACTTTGTAAACCCAATTTTTGGGGTATTAAGAGCACGACTTCCTAGGCAAAAGGACTTATGCTTTTCATAATTTAGAATTACTCTCTTAGGGTTGAATTAAGCACTTTTTCTCTCTCAAAAATTAGATTAAGAATTAGGGTTTATTCTCAACACTATTTCAATTCAATTCAAAGTTATTCAATTTGGTAATCCCTTTTACTTTTATTCTTTTTGCTTAGTTTAGTTTATGTTCTTTAGCTTTATTAGTTTAATTAATTTATTAGTTTATTTGTTGATGTTAATTAGTTGAATTGTTAATTCTTTCATAAATTTAATTATGAACTCTATGATTATGATTGCTTTAGTTTATATGTTCATGAGTGAGTAGTTAGTTTTCTAGGGGAGCCTTGAATAATTAATGGACTAATTAACTTAGATTGTTTCGATTTTGCAATTAGCAGTCAAATTCTTATTATTGGCTTGTTTGTTTAAAATTGAATTGTGCGAAGATTCAGTTGTAATATTGGTAATTGTCGAATTTGGTGCCGAGAGGTAAAAATACCACAATAAGACTTCTGAATAATAGGCGGAATTAGTCTAGGCATGAGCGAGAGCCACTAGATGAGTTTCGAGGGAGTCTAAGTTCGAGAGAATTAGTGAGCCCTAATTTGACGATAATTGTGGGATTGAACGTTCTTTGTTAGTGAATCCATTAGTTGCTCTTGGTGACCCAATTGACCCTAGGCTTAAATTATTGGTTTTAATCATCCCGTAGTTAATTAGTAGTAAATTAGTAGTCAATAGTAGTCAATTGGTTAATCAACATTTCTCAACTAAGGCCCTTTACACAGTTTAAGCTTTTTAGAACTAATAGAGTTCAATTGCTTCTCTGAGGATTCGATCCCTACTTCCCTAGCTACATTAGTTAGAGTTGTCCGGGTATTTTTGATAGGTGTGCGATTGCCTCATCAATTATGTCATATGCCTCTAGTGGAAAAAACCTATTCGTATAAGGCAAAATCCTACATTTCGGACGAATTTTAGGCGTTACGTTTGTGGTGGTTACAAATAGGATTATTATTTGTATCGGGCTTCCGTTCGTTGCAATTAATAACCTATTTGTATCAGGCTAAATTTAGACCTGTTACAAAAAGCATATTTGATAGGTAGGTGTAGACACCTAATTTAGTCCCCGGTCCCGTGGTAAGACTCCATGATGAACAATAAAACCCACTTCTGTAGATTATTGAACAATTGATGTTATTGGACTTAATTTTACTATTTTTCTTAAATTACAAAATAATTTTAAAAAAAGCCTATTTACATTATTGGATTTTTATATAAGCCCAATATTTGATTTAAAAAAAAAAACGAGTTTTAGCGTAGCGCGACTCAGCAAGTCGCGCTGACGCAGCAGCGTGACAAGCAAACCAGCGATAGCTGCACAGCGTGACAGCTTGTGTCACGCTGGCTGGTCAGCATTACTAAACTTGTAACGCTACCTGGCCAGCGTGATAAAACCTGTCGCGCTACACGTTTTTCTTATAAATACCCTTTTTTCTCTTCTGAAATGGGCCTTTTGACTTTCTTGCTTTTTTCTACCCATTCTCAAACTTCCAAAACCGACATTCTCGCATTCTCCTAAACGTACTTTCTCTCTCTTTTTCTCCATTTTGTCTTTACAGTTAAACTTTTCTCCATCAAATTATTTTTTTATTTCATTTCTAATAAAGTGTGTTAATTTCTTATTATTACGAATTAAATCTGAATCTTTGTCCAAATTAATACTCGAAAAAACAATAAACAAGCGAGAAGTGTAAGTTTTCTGAGAGTCTTAAATTAAACTTTATGTATTGATTGTTGTATTTATTTATTTGTATATTTATTTTGATTTTTCACAATGTTTTTTGTTAAAGGACTTAATTTGAATTAATTTATCACATTAAACTAAGATATTTTTGGACAAATTGTATCATGCTAGGAACCTTGAATTAATCTTAACGACGATTTGACTAAATTAATTAGTTTTATATGATTTCAGCATAATAATAGTAATTTTGTGTTAGGTTGTAAATTATTCTTTTGTGGTTCTTTATAAAACTTGTGTATAATTGAGAGAAAACTAGTAATGGCCGCCTACGGGCTAATATGACGCACTCCGCCATATTAGTACCTTCACCCCCGAATCCAACCTTTGGTTCGTAAGATCATAACTTGGAGTCATCCCCATGGGATCGAAAGGGTTATTCGTGCAATTTAGATTATCGTTCCGTATTCGTCTCCCATTCGTAATCAATCTAAATACACGGTTTATGAATTTGATTCCTAAAACTCATTGGCGACTCCTTATTAGCATCGTCCGTATACGTTAATATTATCTCACTCGAAAAAAGATAATTAAAAAAACAAAAAAAACACTAAAATATCATAGCGCGACTGACTTTGTCACGCTAACGTCGCAGCGTCACAAAGTTTGCTGCGCTACACCTGCAGCGTGACCAACTTTTTAGCGATGCACAGTCGGCGTGACAAACTTTGTCACGCTACCACGCTAGCGCGACTGAAATTCCTGCGCTTCTGTTTTTTTGCAAAATACTTCTAAAAAAGTCCATTTCACCTTTCCTTAACCCAATTTTTTTAGGTCTAACTCGACCTATGGACGGTTTGGGAAAGGTGACCGAAAAATTTGGGACCCTAAAATCCGAGGCCCGTACAGTAGGACAGTTAGTTATTCGTAACGTTTAAGTTTACTAGGCCCGATACATATTACATTATTTGTAACTACACATCAGTTGTGCCTGATACAAAAACCATTTTGTTTGTAACAATTGAAACAAAACGCCCGATACAAATAAGTTGTGTTTGTAACTGAGAAACAATATATGCCCGATACAAATACATATATACTTTTTTTTAAAATCATGATATTTTACTAATAAGGTGGCCAAAAATGGTGGGAAATCCCACTATTTGCTACGGTTCTTTGTAAAACCGCAGCAAATAGTGGGATTTCCCACCAAAGAAAAGCTTTATTACAGCAGCATTAGAATAATAACGTCAATCTCAAATGTTATACATACATAATTATTAATGTTTTCAACCTCAATTATATTACAAAAAATACACTTCTAAGAGCATTATGCAGATAAGTGACAGCAACACAACACAGCAACAGTGGCAGCAAGGGCAGCAACTCAACAGTGGCAGCAACGGCAGCAACTCAACTCAGTAAGTCACAAATAACCAGACAGCAGCAATAATAACAACACTAACAAGACAATCACTCACTCATTTGTAAACATACTATATATGTTTATGTTTATATACATAATCTCCATCAGGGAAGTGGTTACGATCACCCACCATTCAAGTTAGGCTACTTCAACAAGTTTTTAAGCCTGGAGCAACTCAAACTTCGGACTATAAGGGACTCGATCATCATTCAACAATTGCATCACCATAAGAGACTCAGTTGTCTCACCATAAGGGAATTAAGTAAGAAGCACACATCAGACCACAAATCAATAAACACCAATCATAAGCTCAATCTCATCTAAATCAATAAATATCAATCATAAGCATCAATTCATTCATTCAAGCATTACATTCAAACAATGAAGCATATTAGGTAGATCAGTGGATGATTGTCAACTTAAATAAAAGCTTGGCTTAACCATATTGATAAAAAGAATGAAATAATAACAACAACACAGCAATAACAACAACATCACTGCAATAACAACAACAATAAACACACAGCAATAACAACACGGCAATAACTGCACAACAATAACAATAACAATAACACATAACAATAACAACAATTCAATAACAACACAGCAACAACACTCACTTAAACACTTACACTCACCATTCACTCACAGTCACTCACTCAGTCATCACTCACATTCAGTTAGTCACACACTCACTTATCACTCACAGCCACTCACTCAAACCACAAAACAAAAACTGAAATGGAAAATGGAGGCAAAAATGGAAAACTAAACAATTATAATAGTTATTAATGGAACAATAAAGTCACTCAATTACTTGAGTTTTTCAGCTCAAAATTTCACTGCTTAGTTGATTACCTACAGATTTTTTGTTCATTAATTTTGCAAGAGATACAAGAAAGTCTTGCTAACAAACACTTAATATAGAAGCTACTGCTCTAATTTTGCAAGAGATACCCTTAATAACAATATAGCCAAACACAGTCTCACACTCAATTCATCAAAACACAAACCCAAACAGTTAGACTCTCACACACACTTAAACTCAATCACTCACACACTCACCTAGACTCTCTCTCTCATAGTCAAACAATCACTCACTGACTAAGGCTTAATAACAGTAAGGAAGAATGAAGAAGGATAGGTTTTGCAAATGACTACAACGATTCTTCTGAGACTAAGGCTTTGTTGTAGTTGTTAACTTATTTGCTACATAATTTCTTCCATCAGTTATTGACTTCACCCAAACAGTTCCACCTTCGATTCAACAACAGCTCATACCCAACTCTCCGCAACTAATTACCTTAAGACTACATGCAGTTCAAGTAAATGTTGACAAATTACATTTCGATAACTTCAATTTCAACCTTGAATAACCCCAACAATTCTGAACTTTCAATTACCCACAAAAATTTCCTTACCCATCACTTAATCATCAAAGTTAACACTAAATTATATTATAAAACCAAATTTCCATAGTACTCAATAACTCTAAAAATTTCAAAAACCCACAAAAAAATTAACAAAAAAACAATTACATAAAAACAAAAGCAAAATCAAAATTACAAAAACAGAAAAAAACAATCAATAACAATAATAATAATGATAACAAATAACAAAAGAATTGAATTGAAATATGTGAGTTACCGAAAAGCAGTGACAGAAGGGAAATCACTAGTAGTAGCCATAACAACACAAGCTCCAATACCAAAGAACGATTGCAAAAGACGCAAAACAAGACTGCTTGGAGTACCACCAACAATTTCATAGTCATTTGCAAATGAAATAATAAAAAAGTAAAAAAAAAACCTTAAAAATCAACCGTCCTTGCGAAATCACCAACAATTTCTCGCCTAATTCACTTGACTTTCGAAATTTGATCTTCGATCTTCAAAGAAATCAAAAGAAAAGAAAAACAACATAAATCATAAATAATAACTGGAAAAAGCGAATTTTACCTCTCATGTGAGAATGAGAGAGATAATGGTGGAGTGAGGACGAGAATGAGAGAGCAAAGACACGAAATTTAGAGGAAATAGGCGAGAATGAGAGAAGGAATTAGGGTTAGAAAAGGAAAAAGGCGAAAATGGGAGAGGGAATTAGGGTTAGAGAAGGAATTAGGGTTAGAGAAGGAAAGAGGCGAGAATCAGAAGAAAGAAGAAAGGGAGGGGAATAAATGAGGGGGTGGTTTTATATAGGGTAGCAATATGGGCTTGGGCTTGGGGCTTGTTTTTCCCGATTTTTTAAGTTAGGTTATTTGCTGCGGTTGAACCGCAGCAAATATTTAACCGCAGCAAATAGTTCCAATGGTTATAAAAAAAATAAAAGGGGCACTATTTGCTGCGTTTATCAAAAAACCGCAGCAAATCTTTCGCAGCAAAATCCAATTTTTCCACTAGTTTGCATGTTTCCTAATGTTGCTGGTGCACCATCCAAACCCGCACAAAAATCAGATGCTACCACCATGCTCTACTGCATGCACACCACCACCACTACCACCACCAACCACACTAGCTACCTACTGCCATATATAGTACATACATGCGCTAAATAATGAACATTCATTTCTTAGTAATTTGTATCGAATTATATAGCGGTTAAAAAAGGTCCAAAAGTCTGTTTCTCAAATGCATTTACATAACCCTTCCAACTAGCTTCAGTTCTAACATCATCCTACCAAAGGGTTATTCAAAACATGTTCAAGGTAAACAAAATTTCACCTATTATTTCCAAAACTTTATACAAGTCATATCGAGGTGAAAATAGTGCAATCAAGTTCTTACAATGAAAAAACATCAACGCAAGGGCTACATAAATGATGTTATGAAGAATCTCGCCCATTGTTCTCAAACCTCTACCATTTCAGAGTCTTTGTATGGAGCAAGTGTTCCTAAATAAGCCTGACAAAATAAAACCAGCAAAGTAATGGTAATATACGATCAAATTATCACCAAGTAACCGGGTTTTAAAATCACTATAACATAGAGATTTTTTGATGGGAAAAAAAAATAAAATTTCAACATCCAGATGACAATAGATGAAAATATTATATTAATAGACTTAGAAAAATTCACCTTAAGTTCAAGAGGTGATAAGGTAGCTCAAGTAAACACAACCTATTTCACTAGTATCATCTCATGGATTGCAAGCTAACTTAGCATGTTATGATATAATGTCATGACCGTAGCAACAAAAGAATCAAGCATTTGAAATGGTGAATTTAAAAATGAGCTTCATAGCTCTAATTTGTTTTGATAACAAGAAGGGAATGACATGCAGTTTGATACTCTCACAAACAGCATTAGAAACATTATTCCCGTCTTTCCGAAATGTTAAGCTAACAGCTAAAATAAATAGTGGTGTGGAAAGATTTACAATATTTTACAACATCGCAAATGTTCCAGTGCCCTAGAATTCCAAGCACCAAATGCTTGTCTAATAGTCTTTAATAGTTCCCTTAGTAATCGGCAATCCATTTTTCAACACAGAGATCACAGGTTCTCTTTAGAGGCCAAGACTGAAGCAAAGAAATTCTTACAAATACTTCACCGGACAATTTATCAAGTAAATCAGACTAGAAGCAATAAGTGAACTGCTTCATAAGTCAAATACAGTTTCATTCAATCAAATTCATTCACTTTCAGACAAGGAATAGACTACGATGCGGAATACAACTGATGGGATACACTAGTCTAGATCATTGCATACTTAACAAGAACCTCTACGGTACGCAATGCCGAGTATCTTTAAAACTTCACCATGCCAACTAATTGGGACTCAGAAAACTTGTAACAAATTGTAATCATATGTTATTATATTATGGATAATAATCACATACCTCTCGCAAATCATCTTGTCATTCTGAATGTCGTGAAACTATCTCATACATGTATCTCATAATGTAATAGCCACACAATGTCCCGCTAATTTGTTGAGCACACTAACATTTGAATAAAGCAACATTCGTTAGTGAACATATAGCGACAACATTCCCATTTGTGACACATTTATTCAGTCAGTCACATACCTCTACTGCTTTCCAAGACAGATTTGCCTTAGTCTTTTTCAATTCATCTTCGCCTAGGCAAGCCCTATAGATCTTGTAAGCTCTTCAATCAAGTTAGAGTGTAGGTGAATAGTGGTCATGGTTAGACCACCGGCTTGATCCGACTTGAGGGAATATCAACACGAGGGATAACAAGTACCTTGACATATAAAATTTTATATCTCAAATGGCATTTTAGTAAATAAAATGATATAAATTAATCTCAAAACATTTTCTTGGACTCCTTAATCTTTTGTAAAAATTCATGAAATTAATCCGAACTTTGGACGGTAATCTAATAAAAGACCCAACTTTCATTTATTCAAATTTGGACCCAACTTTGCACCTTATTTTCCTTTTTTAGACTAAGTTACCATTAACCTGATTACAGGTTGACTTTTTTTCCTTTTTCCTTATTGTTTCTTTAAAAATTTAATTGTATTTTAGTTGTTGAGCATTTTTTTAATCAAATCACTTCACTTTCTTGCCAGAAAAAACACTTTCATGGTTTCTCCTTCAATTCTTTACTTCTCAATCAACCAATCAAAGTTGATGTTCAATCCTTTTCTCCATCCAATTTCTACATCAATCCATTTCAACCCAATTTCATCACAACCCAAATTACAAATCAATTAAAAATAAACCCAAAAATCCAATCTTTAATTTTTCAAGCTTTCACCAAAAATCACCACCTCAACCACCTTAGCCCCACCACTTCTGACCATCGCCCCTGTCCAATGGCAGTAACACCACCCTTCGGCCACCCCTAGTGGCAGCCCAACCACTAACCACAACACACCCCTTTCTCTTTCTCCCTCCCTGTGGTCCTACCAACGACCAATGTTATTGGCCACCACCATCCGCGACCCCACTATCCCCTTGCCTGTGTGCTGCCCATAACGCAAGCCACCACGCGCATGTGCAGCACCCCCTTCCTTGTATTGAGGAGACACTGAGAGCAGAAGAAACGTGAAGAGGCAATTCCATAAATCCAGGCATATGTAGATGAGCAATGATGTCATAAAATACATCAGACACATATCTTATTCATGTGGGTATTCCCCTCCTTCTGAAAATGACATATTCACATAATGCTTAAACAAATTAAACATCCTAAGTTCATCTTTGCGTTGGGACATTTTCTCATGGGAAATGAATTTTGATTTTGGTGGAAAATGTATAAGGTTTTTCTACACTTGTAATTGGAAAGTGAGTTTTGATTTTTTTGTTGAATATAGATGATGAATTTTTTGTGTTTGTCTTGAATCATGAAACAATGGAGAAAGAAAAGTGGAAGATGGTCTGGAATTAATGCAAATGTTAAGAAAAATAGGATAATTAATAAGATTTAATTGATTTTGTAGGTTAAAATTTAAGAGGGTCTAGAAATGGAAAACATGGTATAAAGTTGGGTTCAAAAATGAATAAATGAAAGGTGGGTCTTTTATTAGGTTACTGTGGAAAGTTTGGATTATTTTCCCGAATTTTTCCTAATATTTTTATATTTACATTGAATTATCATATGAGATACATGTTTGTATCTCAATTTGTTGAGATACCAACAACAAGAGGCAACACACGTCTCTTGTGTTTTTGGGCTTTGAATATGATCGAATAGATATTTTAGTGAGGATTGTTCCACTCTGAAACTTGTTCACCTATATTGGCTCTATATCAAGTTTATCATGTTGAAGAAATGCATCTTAAATTCTTAATTATGAAGTATTAAGGGCAACACGAACCTTTCATGACTTAGTTACTATAGTCTTAATCTTTGAGTTGACCTTGTTTCTTTATATGGATTTAGTTTCACTTAATATGTTAAACTTTACTTTAATTTTTTTTTCTTATTAAGATGAAAATAATAAGGTGAACAAGACTAATTAAGGGCAAAGGTATAAAGACACTTTCTACTCAAGCATGGGGATTATTCTTTAAGAGCAAAGGAATGTTCACCAAGAACTGCCTTCTTTAGGAGCACGAGTTTGAACGAGACTCTTTTTCAACACATCGTGTCCTGGTTACACTTGTTCACTTCACTTCGAATGTATCTCTCTTTATAGGCCTTAAGGTTCTTGTTGACTTAACGCCTGCTTCAAGCAATCCAAGCAATCCAATTCCTTTTCCTACTTTGGGATTGTTGCTTACATGCAAGCTGATCAAATGCTCTTTCAAAATAGAGTAAAAATGGTGAGAACAAAGAGCTCAAAGTATCCCAAGAAAAACCCCTAAGCTAGCCATGTTATGGTATTGTTAACGCTATCAAATCGAGGAGACTAATTGCCTGATTCGATGGAGGAAAATTTTCAGTAGTCATTCATAAATTACAGTGTTAAGAATAAAATTTTGTAAATTTAAAAGATAAAACAATAATGCCTTCTCATGATGATTGTTGTTCCTCCTCAAATGTTTCATTTACCTCTCTTCAATTTGTAATTTTTCATTCCAACACATTATACCACCTCAAGGTGATGGAAACCTCATGAAAAACACATAATTTTAGGGATGACATTGTGCTCTCATAGATCTAAGAGTGTGCTTTTTTTTTTTTTCTTTTTTCGGTTAAATTGAACGTAAGTTGATTGAACTAAAATTTTGGATCAATAAGAGTTGAATTGAATTGAAGTGAATTAAATTAAATTAAATTGGCCACAAGGACTGGTTATAAGATACTATATTATATTGTTATTCCATGATCTCCTAGATCCAGGAGAGAATCTCTAACCAATGGAGTTATCTCTGCCTCTCTAGCTAAAATATTTGAAATAAAGCGTGAAAGGAACATTACTCAAGAATTTGTTTTACAGTAGGGATTATAGCACCTGTATCTTGTCAATAACGTATGCATGCACAAATGCACCATAATGATAATTGATCTTCAGTATGGAGCAGTTAGAATAAATAGTCTTGTATGTTGTACAATCTTTTATGTAGAATTTGATTCACACACAATGGTCTTAATTATTTGATGTCACCAAATAAAACAAAAATCAACTTGCAAATTATATCACATGTTATTATATAGTTCATGTCATCATCATAGACATGTTATTATTGCTAGCCATGCGTCCGCAAGGGCTTCCGATTGTTTCTTAAAGGGAAGGAATTCAATTGCAACTTGCTCAACTCATGCTAACTGCTACTAAACTTAACGTTCTACGTTCCATTCCAAACTACAATAGGTGTGGTCTGGCTATGGACGGAATTCCTTGTTGTGAGCCATAAACTTGCACCTCAGAGTATTATGGCAATTGCTCATAATAATTTCACTCTACTGATTATGAAACTTTGTGATGTAGTAGTAAAAATGAAAAGATCTTTATTTAAACAATAATGAAGTTGCATCTTAATAAATATATAATTATATTATTTTTCAAATATAATAATTATATTATCGTTTAAATTAATAATTATAGGGTTTTTCTAAGGTGTACCCATGAATTTTTGCGTTTTCTAAGTTGTACCCAATGTTTTTCGAAATTCTCAGTCATACCCTTAAACTTACCTAAATTTCTAAGTTGCTCCCTTTGTAATTAATTTTCCATTGAAAATATTTATTATNTCAAATGCTCTTTCAAAATAGAGTAAAAATGGTGAGAACAAAGAGCTCAAAGTATCCCAAGAAAAACCCCTAAGCTAGCCATGTTATGGTATTGTTAACGCTATCAAATCGAGGAGACTAATTGCCTGATTCGATGGAGGAAAATTTTCAGTAGTCATTCATAAATTACAGTGTTAAGAATAAAATTTTGTAAATTTAAAAGATAAAACAATAATGCCTTCTCATGATGATTGTTGTTCCTCCTCAAATGTTTCATTTACCTCTCTTCAATTTGTAATTTTTCATTCCAACACATTATACCACCTCAAGGTGATGGAAACCTCATGAAAAACACATAATTTTAGGGATGACATTGTGCTCTCATAGATCTAAGAGTGTGCTTTTTTTTTTTTTCTTTTTTCGGTTAAATTGAACGTAAGTTGATTGAACTAAAATTTTGGATCAATAAGAGTTGAATTGAATTGAAGTGAATTAAATTAAATTAAATTGGCCACAAGGACTGGTTATAAGATACTATATTATATTGTTATTCCATGATCTCCTAGATCCAGGAGAGAATCTCTAACCAATGGAGTTATCTCTGCCTCTCTAGCTAAAATATTTGAAATAAAGCGTGAAAGGAACATTACTCAAGAATTTGTTTTACAGTAGGGATTATAGCACCTGTATCTTGTCAATAACGTATGCATGCACAAATGCACCATAATGATAATTGATCTTCAGTATGGAGCAGTTAGAATAAATAGTCTTGTATGTTGTACAATCTTTTATGTAGAATTTGATTCACACACAATGGTCTTAATTATTTGATGTCACCAAATAAAACAAAAATCAACTTGCAAATTATATCACATGTTATTATATAGTTCATGTCATCATCATAGACATGTTATTATTGCTAGCCATGCGTCCGCAAGGGCTTCCGATTGTTTCTTAAAGGGAAGGAATTCAATTGCAACTTGCTCAACTCATGCTAACTGCTACTAAACTTAACGTTCTACGTTCCATTCCAAACTACAATAGGTGTGGTCTGGCTATGGACGGAATTCCTTGTTGTGAGCCATAAACTTGCACCTCAGAGTATTATGGCAATTGCTCATAATAATTTCACTCTACTGATTATGAAACTTTGTGATGTAGTAGTAAAAATGAAAAGATCTTTATTTAAACAATAATGAAGTTGCATCTTAATAAATATATAATTATATTATTTTTCAAATATAATAATTATATTATCGTTTAAATTAATAATTATAGGGTTTTTCTAAGGTGTACCCATGAATTTTTGCGTTTTCTAAGTTGTACCCAATGTTTTTCGAAATTCTCAGTCATACCCTTAAACTTACCTAAATTTCTAAGTTGCTCCCTTTGTAATTAATTTTCCATTGAAAATATTTATTATTTTTGTTTTAATTAATTCTATTATTGTAATTAATATTTAAAAGATTTAGATTTATCTCTAAGGAAACTTTAAAAGAGTATGATTGAATAAAAATAACCACATTTGTAACTTAAAATTAGCTAAAAGGGGCATAACTTAATAATATTGGTTAGCTTAAGGGCACTAATGAAAATTTTGAAAAGCATTGGGAACAATTTAGAAAATGCAAAAACTTATGGGTACACTTTAATAAAATCCATAATTATATTTTATCTGACCACCTTTACTAACTTTAACCAAGTAACATACAGACTATAATATTTCAATTATTATCGTGCTTCATTGATTAATATTATTGAGATGTCTTAATTTTTCTAGTGTCTTAATTAATTAGCAAGTTAAAAATGGAAAAAGACAAAAAGAAAGAGTTGGGTAAGTTCACTATAACAACAAAGTTACATATAATTGGAAAAAAGTAAATGAAATAGTAAGCAAAATATGAGAACCTTGATCCATATGGAAGAGCATGTTTTCCAATTATCTGCAACTTCACTACAATATAAAAACATAAGTTACATATAGAATGTAAGTATATTTTATATTTATTATTTGTCCCCATTATTTTATATTGGTTTTTGGCTCTACCGAGGCTCTTTTGAGCCTATTCTACTAACTTTGGTTGCTTTTAATGCTTGTTGTTTCGGTTTGTCATTTATTGTAGGAATTGATACTTTCGTGTCGTTTTTCGCTTTATCTTGATCACTTGGCAAGTTAGCTTTGAGAAGACTAGAACGTGATTTAGAAGCCTTTGGGAAGCATAGAAGTAAAGTTTCAGAGGTTACGAGCGAAGCCGGAAGCCCAAAGGCCCCTGATTACCATGCCCGGTCCAAGTATAGTGTGCCCGGTTCGGGTGCATCACGCTCGGCCAGCCGGGAACAATGCGTTTTATGAGGATTTTGCCTCGTTTTATCCTATTTCCAACTTTGTACTTAATGTAAATCTTCCCCTAGGTTTTCACACACATTGTCATTATTCTAAAACCCTAGTGTAAGTTAGTTTTTCTCTCCCTAGAAGTTACTCTTGTGGATTTCTTTCAATCATTCAATTCAATAAAAGTTTAGGTTTCTATTCAACTTTCTTTTCTTATTCTTTTAATTCTTGTTTAGTTTTTGTTTATGTTTTTAGTTTTAGTTTTAATTTTAGTTTTTAGTTTCATTATTCTTTATGCCCTAGTTCCATGTTATAGATTTAGTTTTGTTAATCTTCGTTAATTTATTAGTTTTAATTATTCTTTTAGTTTTGTTTTCTTTTATTGATTTATTTTCTATGTTTTTAATCATATGTGAGTAGTTTCTTTTCTAAGGCTAGGGGATCTATGGATCGTTTCTAATGTTTTGTTTCAGGATTTATTAATTTGATTGTTGATGCTCTTGAATTCCTATTTTCTAGTTATATTGCTTTCAATTAAATTGTGGCCAGGTTTAATTGTTCGTTACATATTGTTGAAATCGATGCCGAGAGGTAAGATTACCATAATTAGATCACAGGGATAATAGAAAAAATGAGTCTAAGTGAGCGAGAGCCATTAGAGGTGTTTTGAAGGAGACTAGATTCGAGAGAATTAGTGAGCCTTAGTTTAGGAAGTCAATAATTGGTTAATTAATTGTGTCACAATTCACTGGTTGATCTGTAGTGAACCGACGTCCTAGGCTTAGTTTTTGATATATTTCTTGCGTTTAATTGCTTCTTTAATAGTCATTAGTTCATTAGTCAAAACCCAGTTCAAAGGCCCCTTACGGCGAAATAGCTTTTTTGAGTTAGTAGAATTACTTTGCTTCCCTGTAGATTCGGTCCCTACTACCCTGTCTACATCAGTTAGAGTTGTAGGTTATTTTTGATAGGTATACAACTGTCCCTCATCAAATTTTGGCGTCGTTTCTGGGGAGGCAACAATTTAATTTCTACTAATCGGGTTATTTTGTCTATTTTTATTATTTTTATTTCGTCTCAAGGAACTAATCGTTCTTTGAGACAGTTTTTACGGATATCTGCAGTTTTGGTTTCTGTGCAGATACTAGGTTTGCATGCCGGTTTGGATTGATCCTGAACCACAACGGTCATTGCATAAGCGGGGTCGTAGGAGGAAGTGGAAATTGTAGAGAGTTATTCTTTCTGAAAGGATATTGTCGTATTTGTCACAACTCTTTTCTGATTTGGACATTTCTGATAATTCTGATAGGGAAGAAATGGCAGAACCACAGTTTAATGAAAACAACATACCACAGAATGGTGCACGATCATTGAAGGATCATTCCCAACCCAGTTCTGCAACAGTTGGAAGTGGTTATCGATTACCTGATATTGAGGCTCTAAATTTTTAACTGAAGCCAGCTTTGATGAATATGGTGGAAAGGAATCAGTTTGCAGGAACATTTTAGGAGGATCCCATTGCTATATTTGAATAATTTCCTCCAGCATTGTGGTACGATCAAGCAAGCTGGGGTTTCTCAGGACTACATTAGAAGGAGACGTTCCCGTTTTCATTGAAAGACAAGGCTCATACTTGGTTAAACAGTCTTAATATGGCCAACATCAACAGTTGGGAAGGCTTAGCTCTTACATTTCAAAGAAAGTATTACCCCCCCGAGCGAATTGCAACCCTTCGAGGTAAGATCACGAATTTCAACCAGGAGTCAGATGAGACATCGTATGAAGCATGGGAGAGATTCAAGGATCTATAGAGGCTGTGCCCACATCACGGTCTTGAAAAGTGGTTCCTAGCCTAGTTGTTCTATAACAGCTTATGGAATGAGAGTCGTACATTGCTTGATTGATCTGCTAGTGGTCGATTCATGAATCAGGAAGTTAATGTTGCATATGAATTGGTTGAAGAGATCGTATTCATAATTCACAGTTCGGCAATCCCAGAGGACATTCGAAGAAAGGTGGAAAGCATGTAGTTGACGGTAAATATAAAAGTATAGCTTCACAGATCAATGATATAAGTCAAAAGCTCGACAAGATTAGTACTACAACTCCTCCACTATCACTTGTAGTTGCGATGGATGCTTTCGGGATGTACTAAGCCTTTCTGCGATTCATGTGGTTCATTCGGTCACAGTTCACAATCATGTCATAGTTCAATGGAGCAAGTGTGTGCCTTCCAAGCCTACAAGAACAATCCGTTCTCTAACACATACAATCCATGGTGGAAGGATCATCCATACTTTTCCTACAAGAACAACAACAATGTGCAGAATTCACAACAATTTATACCACCTCAGCAGGCTCATCAGCAGGTGCAACGATTTGCACCACCTCAGCCTCTAGGTATCAGTAGAACACCATTGCCAGCACCACCGGCTCAACCCAGCAATGAAATTTTAGAGTTAAAGAATATGATATTGTAGATGCATAAGAATATGGAAGCAATGCAGGCTCACAATAAGTAACTAGAGACCCAGCTAGCTCAAATTGCACAGTCTACAGCTCAGCGGCAGCAGGGTCAACTACCTCCTCAACCGAATCCACCAGCTCAAAGAGATCTTGTAAATTCCATCACTACCAAAAGAGGGACCCACTATGAAGGTCCTAAGATGCCGACTGAAGATGTTGATTCAGAGATGGGAGTACATACTGGCAAGACCAGCAATGTGGTAATTGAGGAGATTGTAGAGCCTACACCTTCTAAGGAGAAAGATGACATGGAGAAGAGAGCTCCGGCAGCTGACAAGCACGCTGATACCTTAAAACCTCCCAAGGTTCCACTACCCTTCCCACATAGGGTAGATAGGAGTAAGAGTGATAACCACTTCCGTAAGTTTCTCGATATTGTTATAAATTTGCAGGTTGTTGTGCCTTTTACTGATCTAATTACGTAGATACCTACATATACTAAATTTTTGAAAGACATACTGAGCAGGAAGCGTGAATTGAGTTCAGTGGAGACTGTTGCTTTAACTGAAGAATGTAGTGCTATTTTGCAGATTAAGTATCTACCTAAACTCAAGGATCCTGAAAGTTTTTTGATACCTTGTATTATTGGTCCACTTTTTATTGATAAAGCTCTACGTGATTTAGGAGCCAATGTTAGTGTTATGACGTTGTCTATTTGCAGGAAATTAGATATGGGTTCTTTGAAATTTACCTTGCAGATGGCGGATAGAACTTTGAAATACCCAAAAGGTATTTTGGAGGATGTCCCGGTAAGAGTTGGGAATTTTTTCATTCCCGTTGATTTTGTGGTGTTAGATATGGAAGAGGATGCACATATCCCTATTATACATGGTAGACCACTTTTAAACACCGCAGGAGTTGTTATTGATGTAAAAAATGGAAGTTTGACTCTCTCTGTAGGTGATGACAAGGTTACCTTTAACCTTGATAGTGCATTGAAAAGTCCCATGTTAGAGAAATCCTGCTATAGAATTGATATTAAGCAAGAAAGTGTTTGCGATTGTAATACCCCACATGTTCACGTATTATAAGGAAGTATTTTTGTATTTTATATGTGTAATTTTAATATTTTTATTGAAAAAATTGTATTCAATAAGAATATTAAATGGAAAAATTAATAATAATATAAAATAAGCTTTAATGAAAAAACAATAATTATTTGTGTTTATAAATAATATTTTATGCTTTATAAAATATTTTTAAAAGGCTTCTAAAAATACAATTTTCAAGAGTTTTCTAATTTATTTTGTGGCAAGGGCCTAAAGGTAATTTCCACTTTTAGGATAAGTATGGGCTTTGCCAAATCCTACTTTGGGGCCTATAAATACCCTTTAAAACCCAAATTTTCATATTTCATCCATCATATTTGTCATTAGGATTCCAAAATCTAGAGAGAGAGAAAAAAAGAGGAGCAATTTCCGAAAAAAAAAAAAAGAAACTTGCTCGGTTTCACGGGAAAAAAAGAGACATTTTTTTTGGGATTCGTGCCACTCGCCGGACCACCGCCTCGCCACTGCCGGCTACCTACCCCTTATTTTCGGTATCTTTCGAACTTTAAATTAAATTCTCTTTCTTTTTGATTCAATCTTGCAAATTCATGTTCATTTTTATGTTTAATCATGATTTTATAAGTTTCAATTATGTTTTGTGAAGTTATGATTTGTTTTAAGCCATGAATTAATTTGTTGTTCATGAACTTTTAGATTAGGGTTTATAAAGTTATGAAATTTTTGATTTTTATGAATTTTTATGATTTAAACTTCAATATTATGATCATGAATTGTTGTTGTGTGAATTTATGATGAATTTATGAAGTTTAGATTGATTTTTAAAGGCTTTAAACATAAAATAAATTGTTGTCCAAATTTTGTAATCATGAAATTCAATAGAATAAATATTATGAACATGTTTTGGCTTATGAAAAATTATTCTAAAGCATAGATTGGTTTCATATTGATGTTAGTTGATTGTAAAAGATCTTTGCCATGAATTTATGATGTTTTTATGAGTTTTTCATGACTTTAAAGTTAATTAATAAATATGAATTTTTTATAAAAACAAGTTAAAATAAGTTTTAAGTGTTCATATTATACTAGTATGATCACATATTAAGTCTATGATGCTACATATGATTTTTAGTATGTTTCATGAAGTTAAAAGTGATTTTAAGCATGTTTAACATGTTGTCCAGATTTTATAGAGTGAATAATTAGGCTTTTAAAGTATGTAATTAGCATGAATTGATCACATAAATTAAGTAATACTTTGTATGATCGATTTATGTTGTTTTTGAAGTTTTTCAAGGAGTTTTGGTAATTTTAAATTGTTGTCCACTTTTCTAAAGTGACATAAAATTTATGTTAAGGTTTTATAAAGCATAAATAAGTCCCGAAAACCAAGTAATCTTGCAATAGAAAAATTAAAGTGTAGTATGGAATTGAACAGAGACCATATATGGAATGTTTTGGACAAGTTTCCAATATAGAAGTTAGTTTAGAGTTTTTGTAGAACTTAGTCAACAAGGTTTTAATTTAGTTTCGGTTTTCTTTATGTAGGAGACTTTGAATTAGTCAACTTTTAGAAGTTATGGTGGAGCACCACTATTTCACAAGGTACATAAGTACTAAAGACAAACGTAAGAATTAGAATTCATGCATGGATGATCCTTTATGTTATGAAATATTGTTATGCTTGTTAAATCATGAATTGTTGTGCATGATAAGTTTTATTAGAAGCATGATTTTATATTATGGTGACATTCTATGTTGATTAGCAATATAAATTTTATAAGATTGAACTGGAATGTTATGATCAGTTTGATTTGGCCAATAGTTTATTAATAAAGAAAGGAAGTTATTTTAAAGTTGGTTAGCTACTTAATCAACAAGAAAGGTAGTTGTGAATTTATATTCACCTGATTAAAAGGAGTTATGCGCAAATATTTTATACATGTTGCCACTCACAGTTTAATGTGTGGTCAAGGAGAAAGTAAATAGTTAGCCACTCACAGTTAATGTGTGTAAAGGAAGTTCAGTTTAATTAAAGGACACACATGAGATTATTTTTGAAGATAATTAATATGGCTTGCTTTATTTGATGCATGTTTTTATGTGATGTTATATACGAGTCATAACATTGTTAAACCGGTTAATCACGTAAAGTGTAAGAAGATTTGCATCGAAACTCTTGGAACGTATATACCTTGATTATGAACAATGGGGGGAGTTGTAAGGAACAAAGATCTATGACTTCTAATTGGAGTACAAGACGTTTTACTCTTTTATATTTATAATGCGCTGGAATTCCTTCACTTTATGTGAGATAGTGATACTTTCTTGGAGTTGCTCCCAAGTTGGTGCCAAATAGGGCGCTTTTAAAGGAAAGGAAACCCGTTCGATGCAGAATCCACAAGTTTAAATATAATAATTAATTTGTTGAGTCTATGCACATCTGAAAGGTTGTCAAAGGTAAGTTGTGTGTATGTTTTATTTCATGTTGTTTTGTTGCATAGTCTTTAGTAGTTATGTACAATGACTGTTTGTTTTGTGTGCATAGCTTTGTCTTGGACTTGGCTACAATGACCCACTTGTTGGTGAGTAGTTGTCTAGAATAAGAAAAGCTACAGGTATAAGTGGGCATATGTCATTTCATGCTGGGCTGGAGTGAGAGCGCTTGCTTTGTAGTTTTGTAGTTTTATTTCCATTTCTTATGAAGAACTAACCTTTGTTTGGATGTTGTTTATTTTTAAATATTTTAGTTTTGGTTTTTAAGGGCCATTAAAATGGTTCCGAAGTGTTATAAGTTTTAAGTTGAGTTTTATTTTGGATGTTGATTTGAATTTGGTTTTGAGATTTTTTTTTTTTGAAGTTTAGTTTTAAATTGGTTTTTGGTTTTAAGACTTTCAGCTGTAGTACTTTAATAAATGCCTTAGTCGTTATCACGGTGGCGGTGATACTTTGGTTTTTCCGTTATTAGAAGTACTAATAATTATAATTCTTTAATATTTATAATATGTTTTCCGGAAAAATATAAAGTAGGAAGTTCGAAAATTCCAGGGTGTTACAGCGATGACTTGCCTCGATCCCTTAAAAAGGATCTTCTGGAGGTCGTTTTGTGTTTAGATGTGGTTTGAAGTGAAGGCAATATGGAATCAGATGAGTTGATTCAGGACCTTTCAGGAGTGAAATTTAATTCAGGGACCAAATATCAATTTTGGAAGCTGCTCCAAAATATTTGTTCGGTAAAAGAGGTAACACAACCTGAGATGAAACCCCTTCCCTCTAATTTGAAATATGCATTTTTAGATGAAAAAGAACTATATCCAGTTATTGTTAGTGCTTCAGTTACTGATAGTTAACTTGAGAAATTATATATTAGTTGTGCTTAAATGTCATAAAAAGGCTATTGGTTATACTGTTGATGATTTGACTAGTATTAGTCCTGATTTTTGCATGCATCGCATTCATTTAGAGGAAGGTCATAAACCATGCATACAGGGTCAATGTCGTTTAAATTGTAACAAGCAGGAGGCCGTTAAGAAAGAAGTGATTAAATTACTTGATGCTGGTATCATTTATTCTATTCTTGATTCTAAATGGGCCAATCCAGTTCAGGTAGTGCCTAAGAAAGGTGGGACCACTATTGTGCGTAATGTTAAAAATGAATTGATTCCTACTAATGTTAGCGATGTGTATTGATTACAGGGAATTGAATACTGCTACTAAAAAGGATTACTTTCCCCTTCCCTTCATTGATCAAATGTTAGAAATGTTAGCTAGGCATAAGTATTTCTGCTATTTAGATGGTTATTCGGGATTCTTCCAAAATCCCCATTCATCCAAATGATAGAGAGAAAACTACTTTTACATGTCCTTATAGTACTTTTGCATATTGTAGAATGCCTTTTGATTTATGTAATGCCCCTGCTACCTTTCAACGTTGCATGATGAGTATCTTTTCTCATTTCATTGAATATATTATGGAATTTTTTATGGATGATTTTCGTTGGAACTTCATTTGATGCATGTTTAAAAATCTAACAAAAGTGCTCATGAGATGTGAAGAGGTGAACTTAGTGCTTAATTGGGAAAAGTGTCATTTTATGATTAGTGAAGGTCTGGTGCTTGGACATCTAATCTCCGAACAAGTTGAGGTAGATAAAGCAAAGATTCAAGTAATCGAGCAACTTCCCCCTCATGCGGATGTCAAATGGGTAAGAAGATTTTTGGGTCATGTAGGTTTTTATCGCAGGTTTATTAAAGATTTTTCTAAAATTGCGAAACCACTAACCCAATTGCTTTTAAAGGATGCAGATTTTGATTTGATTGATGAGTGTGTTGACTCTTTTAACAGGATTAAACAGACACTTATTTCTGCACCCAACATCCAATCTCCTGATTAGGACCTCCCATTCGAGATCATGTGTGATGCCAGTGACCATGCGGTTAGATCAGTTCTAGGACAAAGAAAGGACAAGGTTCTATATGCAATCTATTATGCCAGCAAGATACTTGATCCAACTCAAGTGGATTATGCCACTACCGAGAAGGAGTTGCTAGCAGTTATGTATGGACTTGATAAGTTCTGATCATAACTATTGGGTTCGAAAGTAATTGTTCACACTGATCATGTTGCTCTTAAGTACCTCCTAGCTAAGAAGGAAGTAAAGTCAAGGTTGATTCGATGGATTATATTGCTGCAAGAGTTTGATCTCGAGATTCGTGATAAGAAGGGAGCGGAAAATGTAGTAGCTGATAATCTTTCCAAAATTCGATTTGAAGATGCAGAGCTCGTGCCTATTAATGATTCCTTCCCCAATGATCACTTACTTTTGGTTGTAGTTAAATCACCATGGTTCGTTGATTTTGCAAATTACATTGTAGGAGGTGTCTTGCCTCCTAATCTCTCATCGCAGCAAAATAAGCAGTTTCTACATGATGTTCGACGGTATATTTGGGATGACCCGAATTTTATTGTTTCGAGAATGTGCTGATGGTTTATACTAACGATGTGTTCCTGATTGGGAGCTCTATGGGATCCTAAGCCATTTCCACTCATCACCTTATGGAGGTCATGCAGGCCCTTCAAAGACCATGTTTAACGTACTGTAATCTGGGTTTTATTGGCCTACTCTATTTAAGGAGGCTCGAGATTTTGTGTTATCTTGTGATGCGAGTCAGAGGACGGGAAATATTTCGAAACGTTATGAGATGCCTTAAAATGGGATTCTAGAGGTTAAGATTTTTGATGTATGGGGTATTGATTACATTGGTCCATTTCCATCTTGCAATGGAAATAGGCTCATATTGGTGGCTGTTGATTATGTTTCGAAGTGGGTAGAAGCTATTGCAACACTTAATGCAGGCTCTAATACTGTGCTACAATTGTTTAAGCAAGTCATTTTCCCAAAATTCGGAGTTCCTAGAGCTATTATTAGTGATGGGGGTTCTCACTTTCATGAAAAGCAGCTTACTAAGTTATTTGAGAAGTATGGAGTTTATCATCGTACCGGGTTAGCCTATCAACCACAGACTAGCGGCCAAGTTGAGGTTTCTAATCGGGAAATTAAAGCCATTCTAGAGAAGACAGTTGCAAAAACAAGAAAAGATTGGAGTAGCAAGCCTTATGATGCATTGTGGTCATATAGAACAACATTTAAGACACCTATCGGTACATCTCCATATTGATTAGTGTATGGAAAAGCGTGCCATTTACCAGTTGATTTGGAATATAAGGTTTACTAGGCAGTAAAGGAGCTTAATATAGATGCCAAGATTGCAGGTGAGAAGCGGTTACTTCAGTTGAATGAATTGGATGAGTTTCGATTGGGAGCCTATGATAGTTATAGGATATACAAGGAAAGGACTAAGAAATGGAACGATAAATGAATCACGAGAAAAGAATTTCAAATTGGTGACAAAGTTCTACTATTCAACTCTAGATTGAAGCTCTTTCCAGGGAAGCTGAGGTCGTCCAGATAGAGCGGTCCTTTCATTGTCACTATGGTGAGTAAGTATGGATTCATTGAGGTTCAGAACGACAAGGGAGAACGTTTTAAAGTCAATGGACATTGCTTCAAGCTCTACTATGAAGGCGACGTAGTTGGATTGGTTTAGGAAATCACTTTCCACAACCTCATCTCCACCTAAGTTGAGAGGTAACTCGGTCAAGCTAATGACCTTAAAAGAGTGTTGTGCATGAGGCAACCCGTAGGTAGTTTAGTTAGTTTTCGTACTTAAGTTTTATTTTCTCTTAGTTTATAAGTGAGAGAGTGTGAGGGACTAACACTCTTTGTGAAGTACTGGTTGATTTATAGGTTTAGGGAAGCTTTCTTAGAGGAAGCAAGGACAAAACCCCCCCCCCCCCCCCGGTATCACTATGCCCGAAAACCCGGGCCTATGGTACTCGAACCGGGTGCTGTGCATTTCCGCCGGCCGCGTGGCACGATTTTCGTGACTTAAAGTTGCAAAACAAGGAGCACTCATCAAGCCCGGCTAGCAGGGCATAATGCCCACCAACCACGGAAACTGCATCGTACCGGGCGTGCGTCATAATTTTCATGCCTTAGCAAAAATTCACACCCCCAACAACACGCCCGACCAGCCGGGCAGGGTGACACGCCCCTCCCCCCTTCTTTTTCTTTTTCGCACGACTCCCGTAACCCTTCCACCATCATTATTTCTTCTTTTTTTTCCTTCTACTTTCTCTCACTACTCACATTCTCTCAACAAATCCTCAATTCCACCATTAATACTACATTCACTTCAATTTTAAATCCCTATAACTCACTCATCTCACCAAATCATCTCAAATTTTCACTATTCTCTTATGTATTTCTTTCTCTTTCACTCTCTTACCACAAAATTCATTAAAACTCGCAAAATCACCATCACCCAAAAACCTTAACTTCTAATAATTCACCACAAACAATCACTTCATGGGTCCAAAAAGATCAAGAGGAGAACCAAGTGGCACTTCAAGGAGAAGGAACAATGAAATTCCAAGAGACCACGACTATCCCATGGTAAGTTTTGCTTCACTTGAACAACGTGAAAAATTTATGAAGCTTAAAACTCGCCCTATTGTTCCAACTAGATTTTTGATCATACTTTGTTGCAAACACTTGGAATTCTTGATGAAACTAGAGATTGCTTGAAAAACATGGGTATGGAATTGTTCTTTAACTTGGATGTTGCTACTTATGCGGATATCACTTATGAATTTATGCCGATTTTTAGAGTTGATAGACCGAACCCTCATAGACATGTTCAAGGACGGAGTTGCTTTCCATTTATTCAGAGTTGATAGATATGAGTCATTGGTAGATTTTGGTTTGATTTTTGATATAGCTGGACTTGGTAGAAAGAATGTTCCTAAGGAATTTAGTGATGTAGACCTACGGAATGCTTTGACTAGACATGAGATGGTTAGTTGGCAACATAATTCCGCCAACATAATTCACCAACCTTCGGCCCGCATTGTTCATAAATTGTTAGGTTGGACTATCTTTGGCCGACATGAGGCACAAACCGTCACTACTTGGGAAATTATGCTCTTAGGACAGCATTTCTTGCTTAGTACTTGCCCATACCGTATCCTTATCACCCATTACTTTGTAGTTCATTTGCAAACACAATGCAAGACTTTTGCCGGGGTAGATAAGCATGGTAGGCCAACGGTTAACAACATTGTTTTTGGTGGATTGATTACTCTAATAGCTCGTCGTTATTGGGTTGATTTTGCTTCTCAGCATACTCATGTGTCTGGTAGTCGATATTTGGATTTAGATTATTTTAAGGCTTGTGATTGGGTCAGTGCAATAAAGGGCCCCGGTATTAGATAGTATGTGGGGTCAGGTAAAAAGGCTTATGTCGACTTACCAAACCCGGCTATTACTCGGATCACTTCTGATCCGGGGATTTGGCTCCTACCCCTTATTCAGCCACATGACACTTATGCTACCAGTCAGCAGGCCTATATCCGTCGAGTGTCGAGTTGTCCCTCTCCTTCACAGCCCTTGGAGCAACTACAGGTTGATGTACCCCCTCAAGGGGGTAATGGCGATGGGTCCTGGAGATATGCTATGGGCTAATTGCAGAGCCAATTCGATAACTTCTAGATATAGCAGTAGAAGATGATCCAGCGCTTTGATACGTTTCAGCAGGATCACACTCGTGCTATGTATCCGATTTATGACTATTTTGTGTGTTATAGTGTTGTACCTTCTGCTGGACCCCACCCTTCCTATTATACTTTTTACCCAGGGGATTTGGTCGAGGAGCCGGAGGAGCTTATAATGGAGATGATGGTTATGATGATGGTCCCGACAGTGATGAGTTCATGGAGAACTCGGATTGAGGAGCGGCTGGCTCCTTTACTTCCTTTAGCATGAGGACATTGCTGAGTCTGGCTTGGGGGAGGTAACTTTATTGCTTTCTTAGTATAGCTTTTTATTGCTTTTGAGTGTAGTTTTTATTGCTTTCTTAGGATAGTCATATGGTTTGTACTATTTGTTAGAAGTAGGAGTTTACATATGACCAAAAAAATGTATTGTTTTCATAGTTTAGAGTTTATTACTTTCTTAGTTTTTTTTTTTTTTTTTGTTCTAGTATTTAGTAGTTGAATTTGTTTGAATTGATTAAATTCATTGTTTAATGGAACTTTGATGAAACTTTATGAATGGTGACTTCCCTGTACCTCGCATTTTATTTAAAATGATTTTGATTGATTTGGCCATGTGATGAGTTATGTTTAGAGAATTGCCAACTTAGATTTGAACTTGATTCAGTTTAAAACAATTTCTTATCATGCCATTACAGCCATATGTAGGGTAGAGGCTTGAACTGTGTTAACGGGAGGATTTGAGCCGCATACATTATTATATTCTTATTTCTTTTCATGTGTGCTTAGTTCTCGGTACTTGTATGATCCGTGTTTTGGCTTTTGACTCTAGTAGCTTAGCTTTGGTGTGCTTCATGTCGCGAATAATAAAAGGCATTTATTTCTTTAGGAACTTTCAGATTTTTAGGCATTACACCATTATTTTTCCCTTGATCCTTATTTTGAGCTTTTTACCTTTCATTTGCTTTTTAGCCACATTACAACCCCTTTTGGCCTTGTTCTATCTATTGATATATGCCCAAGCTTGGCTTGGGGGAGTTATGGAGTTGTTGTGTTGTTAATATGTATGTGTTGGAAGTTTGGAGGATGTTGGAAAAATTTTGGAATGTATGATGATTAAAGTTTAATAATAGGTTTTACAATGAGGCTCTGCATACCAATGTCTAGGCTAGTTTGTAATGAAGAATTGAAAAGTTATATATCTTATTTGGCCTAGTTATGAATGTGTGATGATTTTGTCTTTGACATACCATTAAGAGTCGTGAGCCTAAGTTTTTATAAATCTTGAAAATTGAAAAGAAAATGAAAAAAAATGAAGGGGAAATTTAGAAAAGGAAGAAAAGCTTGTGATTTTTGGAGTTGTTGAATTATAAAGTTTTATGGTGTATGTGAATTTTATAAGAATTGGTTTGATGTTGGAGTCGAATGTTGGAGATGTTGATGATGTTCTTAATTTTCATATGCGTATCACCCGCATTTACAGCCACATTATCCCAAATTTATCCTACCCATCACCCTAGCCACGTTACAAGCTTATAAAGACCTTTTTGATCGGCATGTACATGTTTTTAGTTCTTGTGAAGTGAGTCAATTGCCAAAGCTAGTTAGTATTACTTACATTTCGAGTCGACTTTTGCATTAGGTTGAGTGACTAACCTCAAACACTTGCATGAGGTGTGAGATATGGGTTTGGATTCTCAAAATTTGCATTTAAACAATTTTTGCATTTGCATTCTTTATTGGGATTAAGGGTGAGCTTCATTGTTTTACGCTCAATTATATGTGTGGAGTGACACCGAGTGAGCTACTCTAATCATCGACTTCTATTTCTTACATGGCTAGCTTTATGATTTTGATTTAAGTGGATGGCGGTCAAGGAATTTTGATGGGTTGGTTGAGGAACTTACATACTCGGAATTGCCTGAGTTGATATGTTTTGCAAAGCTAAAGGGGTGAAGTCATTGTTTGTTTACTTGTATTCTTGAGGACAAAAAAAGGCTTGGCTTAGGGGAGTTTGATAAGTATATTTTATATTCGTTATTTGTCCCCATTTTATATTGGTTTTTGGTTCTAACGAGGCTCTTTTGAGCCTATTCTACTAACTTTGGTTGCTTTTAGTGCTTCTTGTTTCGGTTTGTCATTTACTGCATGAATTGATACTTTCATGTCTATTTTCTCTTTATCTTGAGCACTTGGCAAGTTAGTGAGGGTCTTGACCATTTTGAGAAGCTTTGAGAAGGCTAGGATATGATTTAGAAGCCTTTGGGAAGCATAGAAGTCAAGTTTTAGAGGTTACGAGCGAAGCCGGGAGCCCAAAGGCTCCCGATCACCAGGCCCGATCCAAGTACAGTGTGCCCGGTTCGGATGCATCAAGTCCGGCCAGCCAGACACAGTGCGTTTTACGAGGATTTTGCCTCGTTTTCTCCTATTTCCGACTTTGTACTTAATGTAATTCTTCCCTAGGTTTTCACACACATTGGCATTATTCTAAAACCCTAATCTAAGTTAGTTTTCTCTCTCTAGAAGTTACTCTTGTGGATTTCTTTCAATCATTAAATTCAATAAAAGTTCAAGTTTCTATTCAACTTTCATTTCTTATTCTTTTAATTCATGTTTAGTTTTTGTTTATGTTTTTAGTTTTAGTTTAATTATTCTTTATGCCCTAGTTCCATGTTTTAGATTTAGTTTTGTTAATCTTCGTTGATTTATTAGTTTTAATTATGTTTTTAGTTTTGTTTTCTTTTATTGATTTATTTTCTATTTTTTTAATCATGTGTGAGTAATTTCTTTTCTAGGGTTAGAGGATCTATGGATCGTTTCTAATGTTTTGTTTCATGATTGATTAATTTGATTGTTGATGGTCTTGAATTCCTATTGTCTAGTTAAATTGCTTTTAACTAAATTGTGGCCAGGTTTAATTGTTAGTTAGATATTGTTGAAATCGATGCCGAAAGGTAAGATTTACCACAATCAGATCACAAGGATAATAGGCAAAACGAGTCTAAGTGAGCGAGAGGCATTAGAGGTGTTTTGAAGGAGACTAGATTCAAGAGAATTAGTGAGCCTTAGTTCAGGAAGTCAATAATTGGTTAATTAATTATGACACAATTCACTGGTTAATCTGTAGTGAATCGATGTCATAGGCTTAGTTTTTGATATATTTTCTTGCGTTTAATTTCTTCTCTAGTAGTCATTAGTTCATTAGTCAAAACCCAATTCAAAGGCTCCTTACGGCGAAATAGCTTTTTAGAGTTAGTAGAATTACTTTGCTTCCTACTGAATTCGATCCCTGCTACCCTGCCTACATTAGTTAGAGTTGTAGGTTATTTTTTATAGGTATACGACTGTATCTCATCATATATAGAAAGAAGGCAAAAGTTACACCCCTTGATCCTTGCTTGCTACTCTTTCTCTCTTTTGTGAATTTCGGTTTGGGGATTGTTAAGTAATTGTTAATTATGTGTTTTCGTGGAAAATATGGTGATTTAGCGCATTGGCAAGGTGTTTATTTGGTTAGGCCTGTTTACTTCAACCGAAAATAGTTGAATTGAACTGAAAGTTTTGATTATGGTTTTTAAAGAAGAGCTGAATTGAACTGAGTTTAACCCTAACTGATTTTAAGTTGAAGTATACAAACCCTTAGTGTATTTGGTAGTTATGAGTGGGTGGTTGCGCTTTTGGGTGGTTGTTTACTTGTGTGTGGGGCTATGGTGCCACTATGGGGGATTTTCGAGGGGAAGGGGGGCCCATCGGTGGCCGAGGAGGAGGTGGGTGAGGGTGGCAAGGTCTGGGTAGGGGTAATTGGGTGGTTTTGGGGTTTTTAGGGTTACTTTTGGGTAGTTTAAGGTGGCAAAGAGGGTGGTGGATCACGGTGGTGTGTATGGATGGCGATGGGGTGGTAGGGTATCTTATGTAATAAGGTTAAGGTGGTTTGGTTGATTCATGGTGATGTAGGTGGTATAGTGTGGTGGGGACTAGGGAAAGGGAACGCAAAAGATATGGGGAGGGTTTGGGTGTAGAGGGTTTTGGGGGAAGGAGGGGGGATGGGGGGAGAGATAAAAAAAACCTTCTAACAAATAGAATCAAAGGGAATAAGGGATGTTGATTCCCTTTCCCTTTGATCAATACCACCAACCAAACGACCTTAATTATTAATAAGTCAATAGCCACCATCACGTTATGAAAAAAAAATGAAGGATAATTAAAGGTCTAATTCGTCAGGTTTCCTAATTTTATGTGAGTGGGAGAATTAAACACACTTCAAACCAAAATCAATTGGAATGGTTTTTTAATTTTCTAAAGAGCGAAAGTAATACAGGGATAAAATTTTGGAATTGATTATGAGGGTATAGAGAAAAGAAAAAAAAAGGTGTGCTGGTGTAAAAGATAACATGTACTCCGGCATTTCAAAACTTTAAGAACTTTACATGTGATAGATTTGTAGCTCCTTATTTTATTGTTGGATCTACAACAATTATTGTAATATTCCACTTGAAGGTGAGGATTCGAATCCGTAACCTTGAGGTCACGTTAGCGTTGATATCATATTAGAGGACCAAATTAACCAAAACCTTAAACTAATGGTTGAGGCCCATGAATAGTTTATATAGCTTTCACGTCCCAAATACCCCACCCTATTAACTTACAATGATCACCCAGATCACTACTCTCATGCCATTTACCAAACTTCCATGGTGATCTCTGCTGATTGAACCAACAATAACAACCACTTATAACCAAAACAAATATTGCATTTCTAATTTAGTCTTACAAAGCATAACGGAAAATTAATTAATTAATATCAGACTATTTTGCCATTGCTCTTCCAATCTTCTCACAAAACGACCACTCAATTTAATGGCCACTTCATGGTTCTGAGAACCAGAAATCATGTATTACAATGTCAAAGTTAATCAATTTCATAACAACATTGCAATGTCAAAAATAAAAAATTAAAAAACCAAATATAATCTGAATCAAAATTGCAACATCAGTAAAAAGACAAATCCAACTCAAAGTCCAACAACCAAAAAAACACCTTCATAAAATTCAAGAATCTGTTGTAAGTTTCATAGAACTAGGAAAAATTGCATGATAAAAAAAAAAAAAAGCCTAATCCTAGTAATTCGACAACGCAATATCTAATTAGTATTCATGAACACAATTATCAAGTAAACCTAATTAAAGTTTGAGAAAATTATATAATTACCAAACAAACACAATTCATCAACATACAATTAATTATCCAATTTTAACAAACTATAATAAGCAAAAAGAATTACTACACTGACCGAAAACCGATGACACCACCACTAAAAAGGTGGAACCACCGACCTTGACTTCCTTGTTCTTCTTCCTCTTTAATCATGCTCTTTCCTTATTACTTTAAAACACAACCACAACTAAATTAGTTCAACCCAAATCACCAAAACCTATCAAACTAAAGCTCAAGCCAAAAACCAAAAAACAAGCCCAAAGGGAAAATATATATACAGCCCACGGTCCAACCAAATACCCAACTAAAAAAAAAAACAACTCAACTACACCACATATCAAATTTTAAAACAATATGTACCAACACAAATATTACTAGTTTGGGGCATCGCATAATGCGTAATAACATGCACACAAAAACTAAAATCCCCACAAGACCACCCTTTGTTTAGTCTAAAGCTGCCTACTATCATTTATGGAACCGTCCTATCACTCCTTAAAACATCACTCCAAAAATCAAATTATTACTTTGGCAGCTCTTCCTACCAAACTCTAACAAACAGAGACAGCTTTTTCACAACTGTCCCTTCAGCCATGTTAATGAAACTTGTTCAGAAAATGCAGTAGACACTCCAAGAATGGCTTGAAGGCAACCTTAAATCCAAGACCAGCTATAATGGAATGTGGGAAATCTAGAAAAGGAAAATTAGGAATACCTATAACTTCTTCTCTACTCTAAAGGATCAATCCGATTAACCTAAAAGTCCATTGGGAACCCCCTCCTCCTAGTAAACTTTGATGCTTCCTCTGATCACTCAACAGTGTGTAGGGATGATAAAGGTGAATTTGTTGCTACTTACTTTGCTAAATCTAAATGCACTAATGTCTTTCACTACAACCTTAGACTAAAAGACTGGTGGAATCTATGAACTCTGAGTCAGCTACCTCTTTGCTTTGCCCATGGGCTAACATTATTGGAAAATGCAGGCAGTTGCTTCGCCAGAGACAGATGAAGATGATATGGAAGAGTAGGCAACATAATGCAGCACCAGACTCATTACCCAAGCCTTTTTTGAATGGATGGAGGACACTTGACGCCTCTTGACTCTGTTCTGTTTAACTAATTTATCTGTGTCACGCTGCATTTCTACCAAAATATATATATATATATACACGCAATGCGTAAAAATACACCTTCATAACATGCACACCTAAAAATTGGTTAATCTCAACTTTCTCATAACCTCAATATGATTTCTAACCGCTAACATTCATATTTAGGAAACAACTATAGCATAAGTTCACATTAAATACAGCTATACATTCATAAACAACTATAGTAAAACCAGCTATACATTTATGAACAAGAACATAACCAGTTTGGGACAACGCACACGCTGTCACAACTGCTTGAAAAAGGGGAGGATTTTAAGGAATAACTTAGGGTTAAAGAGTAACTAAGTTATGGAATTTGGTAAACAAAAGTAATATGAAGAGGTATTTTTGAGTACAAAAAAAGTAATAATAATATTAAAAATAATAACATTAATGGAAAAATACAAGATGTAACTAACATATTAAACACTCCAAACGAAAAAATATAACCAACAAAAAGAAATGAATGGAGCAATATTTTTTACACTTGTTACAACATACGTTGACAAATTGATTTGTTGCTTAGCATAACATAGGAGAGAAAGGGAATTGAGGATTCAATAGCGCCTATCTGACATCAAAATTTCCGAACCTTTAACTGAAGAATATTCATCTTTCAATCATTAGCCAAATACAATATAAACAAACAACTGCCTTCAAAATTTTCCTAAGCAAAAAAGCCACAAATTTTCAATCAAGATTTTTGGAAAATAAAAATCCAAAAAGAACAAAAACAAACCATCTCTATAAATGTTTTCTCTTCTTTTTCTTTGAACCTTCCTGGTTAACTTTTCTATTCTTCTCATACTCTTCATGCAGCTGTAAGGCAAGTGATGTACGACTCAACTCCCTTCTCAATTTTTCATTCTCCACAATATCATGGACAACAGTAAAATGTTCAGAAAGTTTCTTCTTCAATCCATCCTCGTCAACTTCAAATGAAGATATTTCCTCTCCTGACACATCATTATAATTCGCTCTCTTTTGTTTCTGATTCACTTTCACGTCATTCTTTATACTAAATTGCCCTTTCTCCAATAGCAGCTCATTATAAGCTTGCTGAGGAGATATAGTTGGCATATAAACTTGTTTAGAATTAGAGGTGATCTTAGATATGCTTGAAGCCATGGCAGATACTGTCGGGTGATAATGCTTCGACAATAAATTCAACTCCCAAAGAACCGAAGCAAGTGCACCGCTCAGGTGAGGATCAGAAGAATATGGCTGATATTTCTGTGATACAATACTAATTAGTATTAGATTATAAAAGAACAAGTAGCAATATTTATGAATGTGTGTGCACAGAGGCATAAAACATCACGAACTCAATTGAGCTATTTTCAGGAGTAGTGTGTCATAATAACATGCATATTATTACTAACTATTTCAAGTACAGATATAAGTGAATAATGAATGCATCTAATTAATTATGACTTTAGTGGTGCATTTCCTCAATTTGTCATGGCACTATTTGGATTAATAACTAATTTGAAACAAAGTAAATTTGCTTATATTCCTTTTCAAATCACCAAAACACATACTTTATGTATAAGTGCATTAATACTATCATAAAATTAAAAAATGGAAAATTTAAGCTTTGGAAAACAGACAGTTACGTTAAGCTGTTTTATAGAATGCCCACAAATATTGATGTGTTAAAATACTCCACTTCCACTGTTCGAAATTCAACTTTTTGAAATTGATGAAATAGACTAACATAGCTTATTAAACATTGTTTTTCTTACCACAGCACTAAAGCTGTACACAAAAGCCCGACTCGCCCTGCCCCCCTTAGTTCAAGTTAAAAAAGAGCCTCTAATGTCACTACTATAATCAGGCACTCAAAACATAATAATACGAAGTGAGGATCAATGCTTTGAGGGAAAAAACAACATATTTGGACAGAAAAGATAGAAACTCCCTAGATTTCTCTATGACATGTTGCCGTGTTGGTGCATTAGATTATTTTGTTTAGAATTTGAGAGAATGCTGGGTGCAGTTCTTCATTTCCCTAAGCACATACTTTACTAAAGAATGGAAGGACTACACATACCACAACTGATCCTGATACAGAACCACCTCCAATATCATTTTCAAGCATATATCGACACTTGGTATTCTTCTGCAGGAGATTTTTTACAGTGACAAGGGCTGAAACAATTGAAACGCAAATAGTTAAATGATGAATGACAAATGATGAGTAAGGGCATGCAACGATAAAAAAATGAGCAAGTAGCAAACCAGCCATGGACTCTGCAGCTCCAAAACACAAGGAAGCAGACGCCAAACGTTTTATGAAGGCTGCAGCTCTTTGCATATCATGTTGCCTGTCATCGCATAACATTATCTTCAGAGCTTCTGCCAAATTTGCTCCTTGATCTCTGCTTTATTCAATACCATAATCTAATTAGGTTTCTGTAGAACAATGCAAGGATTCAAAGAGTATATCTCAGTCCAACCCTACTCAGCAGGGAAAGTTTTCCCTGAAAATGACCCAAATTTATTTCAAATCTGAAGAGTATTAGTTTCATTACTTAGCTCTCAAAACCCTTGAACTAAGAACTTTCACCCTCTTATTTAGCTCTTTCATTCTACTCTTTATCTTATAGGATAAAACTTGAACCCATTTCAGTTTGATACTTTAAATTAGACATGGTTATTGGACAAGGTAGCTTAATAGCTAAATGATTAGGGTCACGTTAACAAGACTTCCATTGGATAGGGTCGTTCAGTGCCATTTTAGGATCAAAGTAATAGTCCAAACTCCAAACTATTTTATGTATATAGATTCGAATGCATATTTTCTCATTAATGATTCACTTAGTATTTTATTCTTTTATAGTTATTGAGCTGCAATCAGTGACCCGCTATCAACCCGACCTGCTATTGACCCTTTCAGTGTGACCTGCATTGACCCTGACCCTACTCGCCCAATAATCAAGTCTACTTTGAGTATATACTTCCATCACCAATTGTTGCCACAAAATCTAAATCTAGTGACAATAACCACATTCGTTTAAATACAATCGTCTTAACAACAATTGTCATAAGCAGAACAATTTATGAAAAATGAAGAAATTAGAAAGAATAAATCCATTCATGCTAGAAAAGATAAGATCACAGAAGAAATAAGGTTCATCCCATTTCAAGCGACTGTGCGTTGTCATAGAAATTAAAAATTCATTTGTGGGAAAAAAGAGCCAGGGTTTATTCTCCCGCACCTGCTGCAAGTAGATGCATACCACAAGACAAATGACAATCATCCCAAAACCAATTCGTCTCATGGTGGTAAGCTTTCAGACAGAATAGTGCACCACGTCTACAAAAAATGCTAGAAGAGGCATAGCTTATCTGCTTCTACCCTTCGGCAGGCATAGTCGGTAATTATTTCAAGAAGGCAAGAGCACCTCTAATTTGGCGTTTCATAAAAAATGGCGAGGAAGCTTTTAGAAATCTAATACACGGTGTCACGGCCCTTGAATATTCAGCAGAAAAATGAAGCATAACACACACAAAGGAAACCCAAAAGCAAAAATAGTCAACTTACTCCCTTACGTATTCTCTCAGAATGAGCTCGCTGCTGCGAAGCCACATAGTAAAGGCCAACCCTCTTCTCCCTTCCAGCATCTATGATAATGAACTCTTGCCTCCGAATCCGTATTGTAAGGGGTTTGAAGGTCCCCATGAGTCTAAAACCAACAAACCAGATTCAAGTCCAACAACCTAAATTGTTGTCTCACCTCCTGTACACCCATTTTTCTTATGAAAAATTAATTGGTACTGCATCTATTTCCCTTCAGATTTTGCTTGATTTGAACACTTTAATTTGGTGAAAGTGCGAACTAACAATTTGGTTGAATTAGATATAGAAAATATAACTCCTGTTGTAATATTAAGTGTTATGAAAGGATTGCTAGGTCACCACCCTAAAGCAGCGCGTCACCCAAGTGTTAAGTCGAATGAGCAAAGACTTCTAGGAAAGGGATATCAAGAAAAGGCATGGAAACTAAGCTACACATCAGCTTGGAGCACAGAGTCTCTTCCTAAAGTAGATTGTGGTGATGAGAAATACAAAATTCTTGCAAGAGATTTAAGTGTGTCAGAGAGGAGTTTTAGGGCACGCAGTTATAAGTTGTAGTAATCATAAAGGGAGGGCTCAAAGTCTCAAACAGTCATCTTCAAAGACGTTTAACTCATGGGAGGACCAAGTCTGACCCGGTTATGTTAGAAGTCAAGTAACAAGGTACACTTAATTTTGGACAAGCCCACCCAATCCGTCAATATTTAACAAGTTCTTACTTTGTTTTACTTGACTGTGAGCCTGTGAATATATATAATTCACAGTATATGACTCATGATATTGCATTTATTAAACACTGGACAAGCAAGTTAATTGCATTCATTCAAGGCTTGACATGTTAAGCACGTACTTAGTAAACTGAAAGAGCAAAATAATGCAGAAATAAAACAAAATCTGTTAGAAGAAAAGCACAATATCATCAAGACATCACAAATGTCAAGACCATGGAAAAACTCTTTGACTCTGAGTTGGTTATTCTATTCCAGCACTAAAACATTTTAGACAAGCATAGATACACATTGCAGCATCAAAAGCACGTTAATACATGCCCATTTACTCCGGCAGGTAAAGCCTGAAATAATGAACCCATTTTAACAGCTGGTCTTTTGTTCATCTACATATGCTTATAGTGGGCCTCACGGCCCTTGCCCATGTCCAATCCAAGCCCACAAAAGATCAGCTATACCATTATTACGAATGACCAGTTAGCAAATTAAATAGTGAAGGTCCATAGAAAGGGTGATATAATTATGAGTTAAGCTCTTCATTTGTCATGGAAATATTGTAAATGTTGTTAGTGACTACTGATTACACCCCAAGTAGGTTTCAAGGAAGCTGTTTTATATCCATTTTGGGAGGATTCAGATTAGATTGTACAAGATATTCCACACACTAAAAAGGGATTTATCAGTGGAGACCTAAATGAATACATGACTGCCATGTTGGGTACTGGTTTGGAAGTGTCCGTGAAGGGAGTATTGGGTTACGGAGCAAAGACCGAAGAAGGAGAAAGCATTTCTGATTTTAGGCAGTCATATGACTTGCTCTTAATTAATACCTGATTCAAATAGCAAGATACTTATTAGTTAACTTAACGAAGTGGATCAAATGTGATAAACTTTCAATTGTCACAAAGGATAGCAAAACTGTGGTTACACAACAAAAACTTCTATTTCTTAACACCTAGATTAAAACAAGTCCCAACAAAAAAAAAAACGCCTTTTTAAAAGTCTTGATAAATATACTTGAAAAAAAAAAAACATTGGTAACACATAGCTTTTTGTTTGGCCCCGTTTAGTAATTACAGTTTAGAGTATGTGGTTAGAGGTTTACTTTTTGTTCAGAGGATTTGACTGCTGATTAAAATAGTTGATTGCTTTGGTAACACATAGCTGATTGCTTTGAGTTTTGTACTTTTTTGAAAAGTAAAATGACATTTATAGACATTTTTTTTATTATTAAACATTTTTAAAATTAATTTGTTAAGCTTAAGTATATGGAAAAATAGTAATTTAATTTCTTTCTCTCCAAAACTCTAATGAAAAAGCTCCTCCCCCTAGCTTTTCATTTGAGAATTTTGTACCCAAAACACTCTTTAAACCTCTCTCACCAAACACCAAAATTAGAGTTTGAAACTCTATTCAAAACTCCATTTTCCCTCAAAACCTCTCTCCACCAAACACCCCAAAGATAAAGAGTTGTTTTTGTAGGGCCGCTACGGTGGTTCTAGAAGAATCGAATGATGGATCACCATTGCAAAAAGAGACACAGCTTGGTGGAATGAGGATGAAAAGGTTGCAAATTAAGGATAAAGAGAATATTGCTTGTCTTTGGGAAAGAGCAGGGATGGCAAAAAAATTAAGACAAAGATGTTGAAGACAAAACAAAAGAAGCAGTTTGACAGACCAAGTCCAGATTTCCAGTGAAATGTATAAAGGGCAAAAACCAGAGAAAGCTTGTATAAGATGAATAAATTAAGGATATATGGAGGAATACCGAAATAATTTGATGAGTAGCAAATTTAACAATGGACATCCTAAATCGTTTAGGATTTTACAAGGAAACAATTAAACAAAGCGACAATTTGAGAATGTTGGTATGTCCAAAATTATCAAGAAGCATGTGAATACTTATGGGGATATTACACTTGAAATTTTGAATTCTATAATGTCGACAAGTCGGGTCATGTGGTGGTTCTATTACTATACTCTATTTTTGTTCGTTCATTAAAGAGAATCACATGACTAAATATGCATTTAGGCAAATTATAGGTTTGTCTGATGGTGGTTCAATTAAGACCCGAGATGAATTCTAGCACGGTACACACACTTTGGCATGATAAGAGAGGCTCCCCAATCTCTCAAACATGCCCATGGAAATATTATTCAACAACCAGCAATCGTGGTCAGGTGGATGACGTTTCATATGTAGTTTTTATGCTAAGGAGTATAGAAGACTTTACAAGAATAAAATTATACAGCAATTAGGCAGATTGAACCCAATTGAGACGCTTTCTCAACAAGATTTGGATAACTTTTCGTACGTACTTTTTATGCTCAGGTGTGGAGATGTTTTGGGAAGGTTGGGATTCATGAGCTAACAAGCCTTCTTAACAAGATTTGGGAGACAAACGCTGCAAGATCGGAGAAAAAGCACTTTGTACCGATTTATATTAATGATGGAGATGTGCAAGATTGCTCAAACTACCAAGGGATAAAGCTTATGAGCCACCATGAAATTGTGGGAGGAACATAGATTGAGAAAATGCATTAATGTTTCAATTTAGGTTTATGCAATTATGTCGGACAATTTACTTGATAATCAGTCTACCATTGTAGCCACCCATCTAAGGCAAACGATGAAATACTATAAGGCAAAAAAAAAGCATTTACATAATTGCACATGAATTTTATTGAATTGGAAGAGTATAATAAGTATATTGATTTAATTAAGGATATTTATCAAAGCATGACAACAAATATTAGAGCTTGTGGAGCAGTAAAGCATGGTTTTTTTATAACCATTGCTTTACACTGAAAGTCTGCTATGAGCCCATTTTTCTTTCTAGCATTTTTGGATAAGGTGAAACGATCTAACAAAAATGATGCACCTTGGCATTTTTGCTTTGGGGATGAAACTATTTTGGGGATGATATTCGATCGTGGTTTAAAACAAAGTTTGAGCGATTCAGAGTTTCAGACTAAATTAGAAGTACAAGGATTTAAATGGAGTACCTAGTTATAGTAATACTCAGAGGAAACATAGCAAAGATGTAGTGACATTGGATGGTGCGGAGCTACTTGTTAGTGACTGGTTAAATGTCTTGGAAGGGAGATGTAACCAATTGAAGAGAAACTCAAACATTGAAGGGGAAATTCTATAGGAAGAAAGTTGACCCATGTCACTATATGAATTTAATATGTTGGCAATTAAGGAGAATATTATGGTGGGTATGATAGAGATGCGTATATAGAGGTGCATGTGTGGAAACAACTTTGAGAGATAAAATAACCGAATGTAGATACTAGTGAATATTGAGGATAATATAAGCGAGAAGCAAGCAAAATCCACAACATTTTGGCTAATTAAACAATCTGAAGATGTATTAGTTAAAATGATGGGAAGTTGATAATGAGAATCTCTAGAGAGGTAAAGGAAAACCAAAGATGACTTAAATGGACGAAATTAGAAAGGATACGACAAAATTGGGTTTACAGCAGGCCAGCAGCATTAGCTTTAGATAGAAATGATGGTGGAGGAAGTTTATATCTGGAAGACCGTACAGGATTTCGAATACATAATTGGCTCATGCCGCAACTACATCTTTTTGCGATTAAGACTTTGATTTTGTTGTTGTTGTATCCAAGTAGCTGAAACTACCATTAATTGAAAAATAAGGGAGAGGGGAAGAGGCAGAGGAAAAGTAAAAAAAAAACAGATATCAAAGATAGAATTGTTATAGTGGAAAGAGGGTGAAGACTTGTAAGGATAACAGGGGATAAGAAGGCCTAGATCAGAGGGAAAGAGGAGACACAAAAAAATAGAGATTGGTAGCTTTTAGAAAAAAAATTTTTATCACAGGTCCCAGCTATTAATTGTCTTCCAATAAAAAAAGTAGTATTATTTTTCATCCATCCAAATTTCAAATTGCATATTGACAAGCACAAATTTTGCCAGCAAATCTCACCACTCGAAAGCCATATGAATAAATGCCCACTTGTGGCACATTTGCAAAAGGAGAAAACATGCAAAAGCCAGAAATTCCTAGTTTACTGTTAAAATTACTAACTTAATAAAAACTAAAAAAAGTAAGGAGCTCAGGATCAACCTCTTTGCACAAGTGCTGACTTCTGCATGGAACACTCAATAAACTGAACAACAGCATTTCGTTCAGACCAAAGAATCACAAAAGGTTAAAACTTCTAAACGAAGTCTCTAAGATCTCTATTCGTAATTTAGCTTCTTACCCCACCAACTATTTAATTATTTACATAAGCATTTGAGATATAATCTTAGTAAGGAAAGGAGATAGATACAGAGTACTAACCTTTCTGGTCTATACTCAACAATGAGATTGTAAAGGTGGATAAAAAAATCCTGTAAATCCACATTCAAGGCATCAAGGTTTTTCCTCATCACTTTAAAGGCAACGATGCAGCATTCTATCCGTTCAGACATTGTCAAAGGACTTCTGGTATTTCCCAGATTAAATCCAGAAGCAAGAATCTTGAGGTGTTTCATTAGATCAGCCATGAAATCTATGTCAATTAGGTGAGAAAAGATCCCTAATCCCTTCAAAGATGAGCTGAGCAATGGGTGAGCTCCAAAACGACCACCTGAAGACCTGAACCAGAACAGAACCATAAGAATAACCAAAATGAATCACAAATAAAATAGATATTTGCAAAGGATTCAACATCAACAGCAAAAGTAAATTTTTTGGCACTGCAACAAACCATTATAGCATGGTTTAGACTTTTCAAAAATCTAGAGAATTTTGTCTGTTTATTTATTAGGTAAATAGCTAGTTTTAACACTCATCACACATCATTTATGCCTTCTCTAATTTCATGCCTTTATTGATTATCCTTACATCGTCTTATATTCGCAACTTTTAACTACTTGATGATTTTCAACCAGATTACAGCATTTAAGTGAAAACTTTTATAAAAATAATCTTAGTTCTGTGCTGAGATTCTTTAGACAATGATCTGTGTTCTTCCCAAACCATTTCCAGTTATAACTTTGTCTTTCTCCCTCCCTCTTTCCTATACATATGGACTCTTACTCCAATGTCTCTCCTCATCACATGGGTCCCCCTAATAATCGTACAAATTCCTTATGTTGCACATTATCAAGAACACATAAAGTTTACCAGACTGGATCTATTTTCAACTGTATTCATAAAATCATTTATAATTGCCACACGAAGAAGTAAAACGAAGGGCAAAACCTAAAAGCACTCACAGCTATCCCTTGATGTAGCAAGTTTTAATAAAATTGTATGCCTCACATAATTACATCTTTCAATACAAATCATGGAATGGAAAGGTGGTTATAAGATGCCAAACAAAAACACACCATGTTGTATCTAACTGTATTGCGTGCTTCAAAACACGGAAGTATGTATTAAAAAGGGACTCTAACGTCTGAACTTGTATCCTTCTTCGCTCTGTTTCGTCTACGGCAAGTGAAGCAGCCTTGAAATCAGCATTAACCTGTTCAAATTTCAGTCTTAGTGACAGAACAACAAAGAGAGTTCCAAAACAAGTTAAAACTCAGGACAGATGCCATTAATAAACAAGCACCTCCTCTCTAGTCTTTGATAGCAATTCCTTTTTGCTTTTCTTTTTATCACTGTTTGCAGCTTGCTTTTGCTCATCAAAATTCTTTCCTTTCTTAAATTTCTTATGTTTTCCCTTGTCATCATCCGTCTTTGTAGACTTTGCAAGTTCCTCATCAAAAGACAAAGCCAAGAGTACCTATATACAAGATCAATCCAGTTAAATGTCACATGCATTAAAGTGAATACGAACCAGTAGACCATCCAACAAACGGAAAAACAAGACAAGTGAATGCATACATAAGAGCCAAGAAATCAAACCTACTTCAATAGAGTCAGGATGCAACTGACAATCATGAATTTTAACAAGAGTTGCAATGCGCTGTACAGCAAGAACAGTGGCTTCTCCACCATGTTTCCCTTCATTTTTGAAAAGAGACTGAATTGTAGCAGAACAATGTTTTCTGCATCAGAGTATCAGACTTGGAGTTATTCTATGATTCCAATTTCCAAAGCTAAAATTCATTATTTTTACGTTTTTACATGATAAAAAGAAAGCATAATATACTGCTTCATAATATTACAAACCATAAGATAACCAGTGACTAAACTGATTAAGATTTTCACACTAAATGTAATCTCTTGATATTAAACAAAAAAGATACATCAACGTAGTCAATCAATCAAAGCCTTAGTCCCATCACTAGGGTCGGCTTCATGAACCAAAATTAATCATTCCAAGTAGTCATCCACACAAATTTTCATCCTCCATCCCCTACTATTGAGAACCTCATTATCAAGTAGATCCAATAGCTTCATATCTTCTCTAACACCTTCCAACCAAGTCATTTTAGGTCTCCCCTCAATCCATCAAAGCCTTAGTCCCGTCACTGGGGTCGGCAAAAACCTCAATAATCTAGCAAATAATCCCCTCACATTAAAAACCTCAATTAACGAAAAAGATTGCAAATATACACAATAACCTAGCAAAAAGGACTAATAATCCCCTCACAGTAGAAACAAGAGAATTTATTCAAAACAAAAGCTAACTGATTCATAGAGCCCAACAAACCTCACGACATCATCCATAGAGACTAGATTGTTTACAACAGCTGGTATTATGCTCTCACGAAAGTTAAAATGTGGGTGGGCATCTAGCAAAGTGCAGAGACAGCGAACAACAACACGATTGAACTCAGGGAGCGGTAGCAAGGAAAGTAATCTCTGCAGGTAAATCTGAAAACAAAAGAAAGCATGAATGTTATTGTTCCAATCACCTTTGGGACTAGAAATGACATAAAGATGTTACAGTAGAATTAATTCAAACAGAAAACTAATGATATTTTAGCAACAAGTTAAAGTAGTCTTTCTATATATCTGAATTCATGAAAATTATAGGCCAATGAAGCAAAGTAGAATTAAGGTTAGGTAGAAACAATCAAGAGTCAAGCATGCACAACACATCGAACTACCAAGACAACATTATACATTGAGAACACAATTTCCTAAAGAAAATAAAGAACTAGAAGAGAAGGAATTTGGAGTTTATAACCCAAAAGACCATAATTAAAGAGTTGGACTTCAATTTCAACCCCATTGTATCTGTAGTTATGATCCATAATTGGAATGCATCAGCAATGCAACAGAGTGAGCAAATCCATAAATTTAATCCATTCCAGTAAATTTTCTTCCCCCATTCTTTCTTAACCTCTCACACTCGTTTTTTACTTATCCAAACTTTAAGCTTCTTATATTCTCAACATTTTAATTCATAATTTCTGATCACTTTATTCTGTTACCAAAATTTAGCCAACTTCCATATCTAACTTTAAAGGAAGCAGCTGTACTTCCAAGCCAGTGTATGCAGGGAACCAAATCAACCAATGAACTACTTACCTGTAGCTTCCTACATAAGCTCTTAACATTATATGACAGAGATGACATAGTTCAGCCCAGATCTCAGCATATATAATTGGTCTGTGAGTGCATAGAAGAGAAACATAACCTCCGTTACCATTACACATTATATGCAACACTTTCCCATTTAGGATGTTGCACATTGTGTGCAACACTTCTATACTTTCCTTTTTTGTTAAATTTTTTTTAAAATGAATTTCCTAAAATGCCCCTAATTAAAATGTAATATTTTTATATAAATAATCCAAAACTCATTGACCTACTAACCTAAATTAATAACTCAACCTAATTTCATTCATCAGCGGTTCACCACACCTCTCTATCTTGATTCTACCATAACCAGGGTCAACCACCAATTGACCAACCCCAGCTTCTACTTCTCTCTCTTCTTCTACCCATGACCACGTCCCTAAACAACCCACAGCCACCACCCTTATACCAAAAATCGAACACTGACCACCACAACCACCTCACTCTTCGTCCTTAAACAACCACCCCACCGCAACCACGACCTTCTGCCCAAAATTAAACCACTTACCACTACCATTAACCTTCGTTTGATCTATCACCTAAGCCTTCGAGACCACAACAAACCACCACAACCCATCATCTTCGTCTTCGATCTAATGATAGCATCACTTTGAAATTGATGTAACTTTTTGATTTGCTTTGATCTTTGTCTTCGTTGTTTCGATTGGTGGTGGTTTCGACTTCAGCTTGGCCGTAGCCTCAATTTAGCAGTGGTACAGTGGTGGTAGTTTCGATTTCACCTTGGCGTTGGTCTCATATCAAAGATGGTGGTGGTTTCAATTTTGTCTTTGATCTAATAAATCCACCATTTTGAATTTGTCTTTGTCTTGGTCTTGGTTCGTTTAGATTTTGGTCTTGATTGTTTTGATCAATGGTGATTTCAATTCATTGGAAATGGTGGTTTCTCGGTGACTGACGGTGGTTTGGTGGTGACAAGGTGACTGGTGGTGAACTAGCGATTCAGTTGGTGGAAATGCTGACTAGTGGTAGTGTAGATGACTAGATGGTGACAGTGGTCCCACTTTCTCACTTTAATATACCTTAATTATTAATTAATTAGACGCCCTTAATTGTTCTTAATCAACATAATGACATTTTTACTATGGAAATGTGCAAGTAACAAAGGTAGTACAAATGTTCAACAAAAGCACAAATCAAAAATTTCTCTAACACAACATTTACAATGCAACTTACAAAAAGAAAAAGTTTCACTCTTTAGGGAGAAGTGTAAGTCAATGATTGCATTAGGACCATGGTCCACACGTATTAGTGAATCAGATAGAGCAGAAGTAATATATCACTCAAAAAGTCATTTCGACACTTCAACCGACATATCAGCACATTAAGTTCAAGTAACACAACATTATCAAATACTGGACAAACCTTGACGAGTAGTAGTGTTCACACTTCAAACAGTCAATATCAGAAACTTATCACATACGGCAAAACCCACAAACCAATGTCAACATGTAAAAGTAAAAGTATAATCTCCCAAAGATAAGCAGGACACCATCTAAACTTTGTGCATATCGCTTTTACTACCTTAACCCAAGTAATGACCAACTGTCAAATTGATCAAAAACAGGCATGAAGTTTCATATTTACACAACTATCTAAAAATTAGATACCCATACAAAAGTTTGTTCATATGCTAGCAGGGATGCTGCTGCAAGCACTCAATAAATTGCAAGCATAAGTTTAGATACCATGATCATTGGTAAATGTTACTAACTTACTATGACAATCTGCTTCTATCAACAAAGCATGAAGAGAAGGCATGTTCATAAGTTAGCAGGAATGTCATAGCAAGCAGTCAAAAAGCTGTAAGCATACGTTTAGATGTTATGGTCATTGATAAATGTTAATGTGTTCATTTTTTTCGATCAATTTGGTGGAGGATGAACAGAGGAAGTTACAGAAACTGAGAAAACATAATTCTTAATCATGATTATCTAGATAAGACAGTAAAAATACATGACAACAGGATGATCAAGCACGAACCTTGTACGAAGACAATAGTGTTCCTTCAAAATATCGCATCTTCTTTACAGCCTTAGAAACAGTCATCTCTTGCTCCTTCTCTGTAGGAAGCCTGATGCGATAACTGCAACATACAACCAACATATATACATACATAAAGAAAGCACCAAAATTTTGTCGAGCATTCGAGCTAAGGAAATGAAATACTAGAAGCAATCTATTACCCAGGAATTATATCTCGGAAAACAACCAACGAAGACAACAATGCTGTTTTTTCAACAGCTTTGTCGCAATCTTTACAGAAGCTTAGCAGCTCTTTAAGGGACTTAATATTTGACTCAGGATCTTCAAGCAAAGCAGTACCCAACTCGGCAATTTTACGTTGCTTAGTTTCAGCTGTTTCGGCAGCAGCGAGGTCTTCCTTGACCTCAGCCTACACCCAACAATTATAATTAGTAAGAAACGTATAATTCCACAGAAAAAATGCACATTGTCTCCACAACGAAGACACCTAATGACATGAACAGCATCATTTTGTAAAAAAGTAGTTAACACGGTCCAATCCAAAAATTCTATCAATTAGTAAGAAATCAACTAGGGCTGCAAAAGGAACTGTTCAATAAATGCATGATGTGATCTACCAAGGTCCAAAAGTATGCTGACACCCATGCTTCTAAAAGTGGTTCATCAGGCCTTCCGACATATTAGAAAAACAGTATTGCAGTAAATGTTGGCTTCTCTACGAATAAGCAAATGAAGATTCCCAAAAAAGAAATGAAAAGAGTTCCATAGCTAGAAGTCAATATAGATCATTCTGGCAAAGTGTAAAACATTTTCGGATGAAAATAATTTTTCATGGAAAACCTTTTACATTGGAAGACTCATTTTCATGAAGAATTTTCGTTGTTTGGTTGCATGTAAAATGATTTTACATTTTAAGCATTTTTCATTGATTGGTTGAACAGAGATCAATTATGTTAATTGTGATGGATGTTTTACTTCCAAGTGCGATGGGAAATGTTTTCCTCCCATTTTTGGAGGACAATGTTTGGAACATAGTGGAAAAAGGTTTTCCACCCAAAGTTTTACACTTTAATATTTTACTCCAAACCACACAATGTAAAATGGGAAAACATTTTACACCCTACCAAACGGACTTTAATTACAAATTATAATGGTGGAAAAGAAAATCCACAAGAAGAAGAAAAACCAATGAAGTACATTGGTAGAACTTGGAAACACAAAAGTCTCCAGATGGCATACCACTAAACCTTGGAAGAAAAATGAACCTCATATTCACTGCTCTCAATAGGACTAATGGCGTGTTTACATCAGCTTAATTGCAGTTCAGTTTAGCTCCACACTAATCAATACAGTTTGTTTATTTGGCGTGTTTACATCAGCTTAATTGCAGTTCAGTTTAGCTCCACACTAATCAATACAGTTTGTTTATTTTGCTAATTTATTTGTTCTATGTAATTGAGCTAATGATATTGATTATGGCAATTCGGTTTAGACATGTCATTGAACCGATCTTTTTAAGTTCATCTTTTTTGGACCAAAGAGCACTGCTTTATGTCTATTGATATAAATAATGATAATTAAAGCCAAACTTCTTACTTTTTAATAGATTATAACAACAACAATAATAATAATGATAATCATAATAATAATTGTTCAAATCGTTATATTTTTAATAAACATTTTTCTATCTAAATTCTTTGGAAACATAGTAGGCAACATAATAGTTTTCATAATTGGTCAGCTCTTCGTCTTCTTATTCTCCATTAGCCTACCCTTTTTCTTTTTGCTTCATATATATATATATATATATTAGTTTATAATTTTCATGAAAACATATTATGAAATTATCATTCATCACGAAATGAAACAAAAATATAAGTGGATTACCATTCACAAAAATATGAAAATACCACATAAGTTGATTATCATTCACAAAAATATGAAACTACCACATATGAAAATGTATTACAGATTTTTGTTTCATATATTACTAATAACGAAATAATTTTATTGTTTCATAATTACTAGTGGATTACAATCAATATCATTACTATGTCATTACTAATCTATAGTTAAAAATCATAAATCCATACTAAAAACTTTCAGTTCAGCTCCCTATCAATCAGTTCAGTTTTCAGTTCCAAACAGGTCCAACACTTCAATAGGCCCTATTTAAGGAAAATTGTTGCTCGACGAAGCTAACAGTTTTTATTAAAACAAAAGTACCTACATTCCAGGCATTTGTCACAAAACTAAAGTAAAGGCCTTTCAATGGAAAGAGAGATACATGATGAGAGGCTGAAAAACCAGAAGAAGGAAAAGAAAAAAAAAAAAAAAAAAAGCCTTCTTCTGGTTTTTCAGTCTCATCATGTATCTCTCTCCATTGGAAGGCCTTTACTTTAGTTTTGTGACAAATGCCTGGAATGTAGGTACTTTTGTTTTAATAAAAAAATGTTAGCTTCGTCGAGCAACAATTTTCCTTAAATAGGGCCTATTGAAGTGTGTTGGACCTGTTGGAATGAAAAACTGAACTGATTGATAGGGAGCTGAACTGAAAGTTGGTAGTATGGATTTATGATTTTTAACTATAGATTAGTAAGACCTAGTAATGATTGATTGTAATCCACTAGTAATTATGAAACAATAAAATTATTTCGTTATTAGTAATATATGAAACAAAAATCTGTAATACATTTTCATAGTGGTAGTTTCATATTTTTGTGAATGATAATCAATTATGTGGTATTTTCATATTTTTGTGAATGGTAATCCACTTATATTTTTGTTTCATTTCGTGATGAATGATAATTTCATAATATTTTTCATGAAATTATAAACATATAATATATATATGAATAATATATATCTATATATATATATATATATATATATGAAGCAAAAAGAAAAAGGGTAGGCTAATGGAGAATAGAAGACGAAGAGCTGACCAATTATGAAAACTATTATGTTGCCTATATGTTTAAAGAATTTAGATAGAAAAATGTTTTTAAAAATATAACGATTTGAAAAAATATTATTATGATTATCATTATTATTATTGTTGTTGTTATAATCATTAAAAAGTAAGAAGTTTGGCTTTAATTATCATTATTATATCAATAGACATAAAGCAGTGCTTTTGGTCCAAAAGATGAACTTAAAAAGATTGGTTCAATGACATGTCTAAACCGAATTGCCATAACAATATATTAGCTCAAACATAGAACAAAAATTAGCAAATAAACAAAAT